>JANKKI010000358.1:0-409369 GCA_025175665.1 Cinchona pubescens
TCTAGATAAATAAATAAGACTTGTTAGTCTTTCATTCATTTTATGCAATTTATGGAAATAAGAAGTTGTTTATCATGTGTTGGGGGAGAGCATATAAAATTTTTAAAACTTCAAGTGTGTATGTCCACAAATTTAATAGTTTCTAAAATGAACTATAGGGCTAAAACATGTAATTCACTTTCTTTCAGACGATTCGTGTCTCTGTAGATTTTGGAATTCTGATGTATAAGATCTTAGTAAATTGGTTCGAAAATACAACCAATTCAAAGATGTTACTTCCCTTTGATCTATACAATTAAGAGAAGTATTAAACTTCTATATACACACGTTTATTTTATCCACAAATATAATAATGAAAACATAAGATGAATTGTAATTAGGAAAATTTGTTCTTTATTGGACAATCTTAATATTTATAAGAGACACATTAATTTTAAGATTAAATTTCAAGTTGTCCACATACAATATATGTGTTTTTGTCTTATAATTGAAGATAATTGTAACTCATGAAATAATTAAAATATAGTAATTAAAATTATTAATAACATAAGATTTGTAACCTACAATTTTGAATCATAATAAATTATTCTTTTCAGAATTTAAAAGAATTGTTAACTCCTAAAATTAAACCTCAAGAATTCACCCTTTAAATATTGAAAAAAATAATTGTAACTACTAAAATTAAATCTCGATAATTCATAATTTTAGATATTAGAAGAATTGTAATAGTCAAAACTTTAAATAATTTATTTTATTAAAATATATCAATTATCATAACTCAAGTATATGATGCTGAAACATTTAGAATATAGTTGTATCATCAGTAGGTAGGCATTATCTCTCTTTTTTTTTTTTTTATTTGAGTAGAAAAAGTTGTTTAAAATTGAAGAATCTTATCTATTATTTGTTGTTTAAAAAGTTATTTAAGCGCAAGAGATTTGACCTCCATAATGCAACATAATACAAGTAATCACAAAATATGAAGAGGAAAGAATTGCATTGTCATTTTGCCTCCTTAATTATGTTTGGAATTGATCTTAGTTTAGTCATCTCTGTGTCCAAGATAAAAGCACTCAAATCATTCTGATTGATTGGAAAATACAATTGAAACTTTTCAAAAGTGCCCCATAAATTAGGAAAAAAAATAGTGTGTATAAAAAAAAAAAATCTTAATCGAGATGAAGAAGAAGAAGAATAATTAGTCAATATCGAAATTAGCAAGTTGTGTGTCTGGCGTTGTCCTGTGGCCAAGTGTACATAGTTGATTGGAAAATACAATTTTTTTTTTTTTTCCTAATAGACATAATTAATGTAGAAGCCGAACTCTTTCGTTGTCTCAAAGGTAATTCTTCACGATTAAAGATTTATTATATGATCTTTCCAATGCATTAGGGGACAAAACTATGCTTAGCCAAGGCCAAAGCCTTTGAAACTTTTTAATAATGAACTTATATAGGATAATTACAAAGAATATCTTCCTAAGTAAAAATAAAAGAAATTCCACTCCTTCAAGGGATTTATTCTTTGGATTTGGAATTGAAATGAGAATTAGATTTCTGCACAAATTTTCAATTCTTAATTTCCTAAATACATCGTTTAGAAAAATCATATTCTATATTCGTTTGACTTATAAATACTAGTCAACACTCTATTTGTTATATTTTTTGAGAAATGAGCTAGTCTTGAGAAAGGAAATATAAAATTATAATAAATTAATGTAATTATGTAAGAACAAAAAATACAATTTAGAATTTGAATTTCCATTCCAAGTAAATGTAATTATTGGAGTTAGATGCTCGCTCCCATTTTCCTTTCTTTCTTTCTCCATCATTCCCCTAATATATATATTTTTCTCTCTCTTTCTAAAAACATCAAGCCTCACTAAAGTCAACTAATCAACAAAACTACGAACACATTCTTCCTAAATTAATCTTTTCATCTATCATCCAACTCACGCAACCCTATCCCTTGAACAAGCCCTAGAGTCATTTTACCACTTAAAAAATTCACTTTCTCATGTTTTATTTTATGTACACCTCCTATAAATATTCAATAAAAATGTTTATTTGTGGCCCTTTGATTTGTTCAGTTTATATTTAATAACTATCCCTTGTACATTAGTTGTGAGCCCCATGTAGATCTATATATACATAAAGCTCAAGCACCCTCCATCCAACCATCTTTAGTTTGCTTCACCAAGTATCTCATCAAGGAGGATCATCTTCATCATCACTTCTATCATCTTTTGAATCCCTGATTATTATTGGGTCAATGGCAAATAGTGCTTTTCTTGTGTCCACAGTTTTGCTTTCTTGCTTGGCTGCCACATGCTATGGGGCGACCATTTCATCCCTCAAGGAAACTCTTCTGGTCACTGCCTCACCTACACCAGAACAAGGTATGAAATTTCATCTTCCCTGGTATGCTTTAAATGTAATACTCCGTACGTTTTAATTATTTTGTCACAGTTAATCTTTTTTTTTTTAAGTCAACATGTCGAGTTTTCAAAAAACTTGTTTTGGTATGATTTCTCAAGTAATGTTAAAATCTTAAGACTCCATGTAGTAATATTGGATATAATTTCATCAAAAAAATAAATAAATCTATCCAGATGTCTTATTCATTACAATACAGATCTGTATTGTAATGAATAATTCATATATCTGTAACATTAATATGTATCTACCCCTTTGATATTGAAAATTTTTTTATATGCAAGTTAGATTACATCTTTCATACCACTTTCTGGAATTCTAAATTGAAACTAGAATTGCAGTTGTAAAAGCTGGAGAAGACAAAATCACAGTGACATGGTCATACAACAATACATTTGCATCCGGAACAGACTCAACTTACATGACAATCCAAGTCAAGCTTTGCTATGCAAAGAGACAGGCTATAAACAGCTTTCAAGGAAAAACAATCTTGAATTGGCAAGTCTTGTCCTTGGCCAAATTATCCACTGTCTTTCTCCTGTCTCTTATACACATCTTCCGATATTAAAAAGTATTTTAAGACAGGATGTTCCCACTGCTACATATTTCGTTTGGCCATAGCATACCCTGTCATCCTTATCTCTTATACTACTAATAAATGTTTATAAGAGACAACTTGATCTTCCTTCTCGCCGTTTCTGTAGATATTGCATCCATCTGCTTCTCTGCATTCTCCGTGGTGTCCTTGTTTGGATTCTTTTTCTTGGAAGAGAAAAGCCAAAGCCTCCCAACAGAAATGATCAGAAAAAATTGATGTTCCCGTTTCCAAGCTTATACTAGATTTCATGATCTAATGTTTTTATGTATTCTACTCTTACTCTTCATATTTCTGCTCTAAACAGTTTCACAAGGGTTCGTATGCTAATATGTATTTATTTAATATAAATACATGTTTGCTAACGTAGTTGTTTCTTATTATTTAAATTTTAAATATTAAAAGATAAGATATACTCATATATGTATGTTAATATGTATTTACTTAATATAAAATAATGATATATAATTTAAAAATTCCTTAGTATTTTGTACTAAAATAAAATACGTAAACAAAACTTGAATAAAATTATTAATATCAAAATACATAATCTCGTTCACTTTTTTTATACCAGTCATCAGTATTAAAAAAATCATCAAAGGTAATTACATGTTCGTCGTTTGAAATTCGAATATTAAAAATGAAATATTTCCATATGTGTATGCTAAACATGTATTTATTTAATACAAAATAAAAATACAATTTAAAATTTACACTTTTCTTTATAGTTCGGATTCTGTATAAGAGACAGGAAAATCCAAACCTTATATACCATTTTAAACTTTATTTTCCCTTTTATATTCCGGACTCCCGAACCCAAGTTCGGAACTCTGAACCTTATATATTATTTTAAACTCTATTTTCCCACTTATATTTCGAACTTCCAAACCTAGGTTCGGAACTTCGAACTTACATTTCCATTTTGTTTTTTTGCCCAAAAAAATTCAAACCAATGAATAGTAATGGATAGTATAAAAAAAATTTAATGCTAATATATGTGAATAGTAATAATACACGTATAGATAAATAGTAAAATAATTAATTGAATACGAATGAATAGTGAAAGAAAAATTTAAATTATGTAAGTAATGAATAGTGAAAGAAAAATTTAAATTGTGTAAATAATGAATAGTATATTTGAAAAAAAAGCAAAATTTTTTTTACTGATCTAACAAATATTTCATAAAAGTATAAATAGTAAAATAAAAAGTGTTAAAAAATGAAAAAAACAAAAAAACAAAAAACAATCCATACTGGACCTTTGTGAAAAAAAAAAAAATCTTGGTCCTGCGATATGGGTATCTCAAATTCTCGGTGAATTACATCACATCGAGAAAAGAATTGGGCCATCTTAAATAGTCCATGGGTCTAAATATGCGTGTGTTTAATTAAACACACGCATCATTTCTTTCATATTAACTTTGGGCTGAATTTTGTTTGGGCAGATCGGTATTTTGTAGTTTTTATTATTTAAATAACAAGGAAAATCGCCAAAATAGTCCCTCAACTTTTACAGGCACTTTAGCCAGAATAGTCTCTCAACTTTTCTGGCTAAAGTCCTTTTTTAATACAGAATTGCATTTTGAAGGAAATTGAAGATGAAGTGAAGAATGGAGTCTCTTTACACTTAGATTGTGTATAAAAAGAAAGCTAAATTAATGGTAATAAATTTATAAATGTTGTTATATTCATAGCTAGATGTGACATAAAAGGACAGAAATTAAAAAATGGAAGTTGGAGACCATTCAACTACAAAAAAGTTAAGAGACTATTTTGGCTAATGTAAAAAAGTTGAGGGACTATTTCAGCGATTTTCCCTAAATAACATTACAAATAAAAGACTCAAATAGGTGTGAACATAAATAAACTAAATTAAACTCGCATTTGCAGTTAAAAAAGCAAGAAATAGGTTACTCCCTTCAAATACTAGAATTTGCTTGTAGAGACAGTTGGAAAAATAACAAAACAGAAGTTCCAAGATGCAATATGTCAAAAATAACAACTAAACTACAATTCTTCGTAGTGTATATATATTTTATTTGTTTTCAACGAATTCTTGAAAGCTGTTTGTATCTTTATACACATTAAAAATATATCTTTGATAGTATTAAAATGTAAAAATATTTTTTATGCAAACTTGTCCAAACGGAAATTTGATTATTTTAAAAGTAATTATGATTTCTGTATGTAATGGCAAAGATTAGGTAGACTGTCTCTTATACACATCTAGATTGTATAACCTTGTGGCGTAAAGATTAATATGTCTACATCAACGATTCTGACATTTTATTAAATAAAATGTATGATATCAGTTAAATCACTATCTCTGTAAAAAGTTTAATCTTTTTTAAATTAATGTATAGAAATTTCATTATATACAAAAGCATAATTAAAGTATATAAAAAAAAGATTTTTCAAATTTGATTAGATCTTATGTAGAAAAATGTCAGAATCGTTGATGTAGACATATTAATCTTTACGCATAACCTTCATATAGGAAAAAACATTCGTGACCCGCAAATAGTTTGTTTATCTCTTAAAGTCTTTGCCCTGCCAATTTGCTAGTCCTCTAATCAATAATCATAAGAATCATCTAAATTTAAGAGTCAAGAGAAGGAAGATCAAGTTGTAAAATAAAGATTTATTAGTAGTTAACAAGTTGCACAATGCCATAAGTCCTTAATATAATTAAGAATAGAAAAGATTAAAGTCTAATATCAATTAGCAGAATCTTTCGATATATATCCCTTGAATGCCATAGTACAAGAAGCACATATATTATGGCTCATGGCTAATTTAATATTCAATATATCTCTTATACACATCTAGATGTCTCAATAAAGAAACCAAAATTTGGGTGTAATAAACAGTCAAACTTGTTAATCATAACGTGAATATTGCTACAATTCAACTAATTAAGCGTTTCGAACAGCGTTTTCTCATATGGCTTTTGCATGAGTTTGTTCTTTCCAGTCCATAAGGAGACAGACCACCGACTGACCAACTATTAAAGAATGTTATGGAATCAACTTGAAGATACTTTTAATTGATTCTAATTTCGGTTCTTCGAATATATGAAATTCCTTTACGTTCAAAATATACACATGTGCATAAAGTCAAACAATAAAATACTTTTTAATATCTGAAGATATTTTGTGCCACTTCTTACTAGGGTTGTAAACGGGTCGGATCCAGGTCAGATCATACTAGACCTGGATCCGATTAATATTACCAATTCCGGATTCGGA
Organism: Cinchona pubescens; assembly: GCA_025175665.1. Lineage (NCBI taxonomy): Eukaryota > Viridiplantae > Streptophyta > Magnoliopsida > Gentianales > Rubiaceae > Cinchona > Cinchona pubescens. The sequence goes on from JANKKI010000358.1 coordinate 6,279, forward strand.
TTCGATCGGGTATACAAAGTAGATCCGTATTCGGATCCGTCTTAAATCTTTAAATAAATAGTCCGGATATATCAAGTATTTTAATGAAGATGTTATAAGAGATACACATATGGATCGATAAGGTCTGCCTATATAATTTTATAGATGTAATATAATACACATCTAGATGTGTATAATTATTAGACTATATAGATTGTGCCTTGTGTAAATATAAAAAATGATCTGTCAATTTACACAACATATATGTATAAGATACAGGCCAAATAACACTAATATAGAATAATTTTATTATATATTAAATATTTTAATCGAATCAATACAGATCAAATCGATTTATTATAATAGCTAAGCGGGTGATCGATTCAATAATCAAAATTTTTATAGATCCGGAGGATAAACGGGTCCAGATCGGATCAGTGCAGGTCAAGACAGGACCATTGACAAGCCTCTCCCTACACTATACAAGTTTAAATCCAAATTTTCTCACGAATAAGCTTAGAAGGTGTTTGATTCGCATTCGAAAATCAGAATCGGATTGGAAATCATAAATTTTATTATTGGTATGGGTTTATATTTTTCTCTCTTACTTGTTTAGCTTGAATTAAGAAGCAAAGGATTTCATTATATTAATAAGTTAATAAAATTAAAATTCATGTCACTAGTGAGGAATAAAAATAGATATATTTTAACATTTTTATTCCCATAGTATTTAATCAAACAACATTTATAAATATTATTAATCTTAATTTTCATTTCTTTTTATTATACCCATAAACCAAACACCTCTTTAATTTATTAGGTACATTTTGTCAAAAAGCAATGTACCAGCACATGTATTGCAAGTTAACGTGTATATTACTACTTGTACATTTAAAAAAGGACAAGAATCCAATGCAGGATGTTAATATAAAAGCCAAATTTGAATCAAATTTCCGTTTGGACAAGTTTGCATAGTAAATTTTTTGGAAAATACTATCATAAATTGGTCCCTAATTGCAGATCTTACACAAATCGAATTTATGATAGTATTTTCCAAAAAATTTACTATGCAAACTTGTCCAAACGGAAATTTGATTCAAATTTGGCTTTTATATTAATGGGCCATTAAGATTAGGTCTACCTAAATATTTTTCAAATTTTTTTCATTATTCTTCAAATAATATTCTATAATTATTTTACACGCATCTTTTAACCATCTTTTTATCTCACATATATCATATAAAAAAATATTGTTACAATACTTTATAGGGGACAGCTATTATTCTTATAATATTATTTTAAGAAATATTGCAGTAACTATTTTAATATAATATATGTAAAATAAGAAAGTAATTAAAAAACGCGTATGAAATAATTACAAAATATTATTTGAAAAAAAAAAACCACCATTCAAACGGAGGAATATTATTTTGCAATAGTTTCTTAATAGATTTTCTAATTATATATTTTTTCCATATATCACATTTCAAAAATTACTATAATATTTATTTTAAATAATATCTTAAATAATAATAATATTTTGCCTTTGAAATATTAGGTATAATAAGTACTAGTATATTTTTTTGGTAAATAATAAGTACCGGTATCTATCTAAAACTTACAAATACCCCAGCCTTTAAATGGGCCATGAGGCAAATTCACTATCCACTAAGACATTAGAAACGTCTCTGGTCCTTTTCTACCCATCCCATATAAACCTTCAAAAGCTGCACGCGGCCACTTGTAATCGTTGACTTTTCTTGCTTGAGAATACCCCTTGGCTTAAATATTAGTGCGGGCATTTACTACCACCAGTTTTTTCTATAAAAGCAACCCACAAGCAAGTCTTTTGGTCCATCTTTACACCTATAACAAGTAGTGGTAGCGCACACAAGTCTTTTCATTTCCATCCATCATATATTTGGTGAATCCCATCGTGTTAGGAACTTCAGAAAAGGCAACTCTAAAAGTCTAAATGGCAGCTGGTGGTTTCTTACTTGCTTTGCTTGTGCTTTCTTGCTTGGCAGCCTCTTCCAATGGTGGTGTCACCTTCTCTTCCCTTCAGAAAACTCTTATTGTCACAGCTTCTCTTACACAAGGACAAGGTATATAGTACTATCCCCCCCTCCTATAGTATCCTTTCTTGTTTTGTTTTGAGATCCATTTTTCTTCTAAAGGCCAAAAGACTGAATTTTTTATTGATTGTTTGTATTAAAAATTGCAGTCCTAAAAGCTGGAGAAGACCAAATCACGGTGACTTGGTCATATAACAATACATTTGCAACTGGAACAGACTCAACTTACAAGACAATTAAGGTCAAGCTGTGCTATGCACCAATCAGCCAAGTGGATAGGGCATGGAGAAAGACGGTGGATAATTTGGCTAAGGACAAGAGTTGCCAATTCAATATTGTTGCAAAGCCATACAGTCCCTCTAACAACACCTCCACTTGGACTGTAGAGAGGGATATTCCCACTGCTACATATTTTGTTAGAGCCTATGCATTTGACTCTGCAGGTGAATATGTAGGCTATGGCCAATCTACATGTAGAAAGATGCCCACAAGACTACCAATTTGTTTGAGATTCAGGCGATTTCCGGTCGCCACGTTTCGATAGATATTGCATCCATCTGTTTCTCTGCTTTCTCTGTATTGTCCTTGTTTGCATTCTTCTTCATGGAGAAGAGAAAAGGCAAAGCATCCCAGCAAAAGTGAGTTGAGGGATTCTTATAGTTTTAGATCCAAAAGAATTCATAGGACATTTAGGTTCTGTATGACTAGCAGTTCATATGTTACAGTTTACGTACTGTTTAAACTGCACCTTTTTTATGCACCAGTAAGATTCTTGTTTGAGTGGGGAGCATCAAGGATTCATGAGTTGGTAGGAATTGGGATCGGCCACTGTGGCCAAGTGAAAAGGAAATATTTGGCGCAAGAGGCTAATATGGTGTAGGTGATATATGGGGATCACTAAAAATCTTAATGTAATGAAACAGGCACGGTTGGCTAATAGTTTTAATGTCATCTTTGGTTATTTCTTTGTTTTACTAATTTCATGAGGGAATACCATCCATTATGACATATGATACTAGCGATCTTGATCTGATATCACCAACCCCCTCCCCCAAAGCCCATCCTACACATCATTCCCTCCCTTCCTACCCATTAAATCTCCATTCTCTTTCACTTTACACATCTAGATGTGTATAAGAGACAGGGTATTACCGGCATAGCATTCTTGTAAGGAAATACAAAATAGAACACTTGATAGAACCGCATCTAGGTACTACGTATTAATGAGGTGAAGTGGGCGGAAAAAAGATCGATTTAGTTCTTTATTTTTAGAATATCGATCAATTTGATTATTTATCTATCACAATAAATCAATTTGATCTCTTATCTTGAAAAAAAAAATTCACTAATCTAAGACCTATGATAAAAATTATGGACAAATTAATAGATTAAATCAAGTGATTCTTTCTCTTGGAATAATCATCTAGATGTGTATAAGTCTGTTGTCAATAGACTCCATTAGTTTGTCTACAATTTTTGTCACAAGTCTTAAATTAGTTAATTTTTTAACGATAAGGGATCAAATTGTTCTTTTTGATAATAAAAGGACCAAATTAATTAATAATCTAAAGATAAGGGACCAAATTGATATTTTTCAATGAAGTGGGCCTAAAATCTAATATTTTCAGATGAATGACTTAGGAGAGAGGGTTCAATTGCCCGCATAATTGCTCCATAAATGCATTGTATTCTTTTACGCAACTAGACAACAAAAGTCAACCCAACATCTACAAAAAGATATCAGGAGAAAAAGGACAAGGAAAAAGTTGCATTCCCATTTAAAAGTTGAGGATTCCTATAGATATAGTTCCCAAAATTTCCACAATGTTTGGGATTCTAAAGTATGAAATAATTCTTAAAATTGGAAGCCTGGATTGATAGGTAAGGAAAGATTTCGGAAAGGGGATACAGTACCCCATCCTAATACCAGTGTGGCCATCCATCGAATCAAGTGAAGATGGAAAAAGCTCTATTAATTCCATACTTGATTGCACAAAAAAAGATGCATTAGTGCAAGATAATGATAGAGTATCTGGTGTCAATTCTCCTACGGTGCGCCATCCACAAATAATGTGTTAGAAGCACATCACAATATTCTAAACACATATGGACTTCTAGTACTAGTATATCTTCATCATGCCAATTCTCCAAGATATAGAATTAAAAGATTGTTTATAAACCTGCCAACTAGCACATTTCGTCATCCCACTGTTTCATTGACAATTAAATTAGACTCACATGGAAACGAGAAGAGTTAAATCAACTGAAAGAAGTATATATTAATAGATATACTATCTTTTCATGATCAAAGCAACCCAAACAAAGAATATTCTACTTTGTGGTGATGGAGAGAGCCCTCCTTACAAACACATAGCATGTTCTTACTAAATGTTAAACATCTTCTATCAATAGTCGTTCTAAGTAAACAACAAACACGTAGCACATCCTAATATGCTTTTGATTAGCTAATTGGTATCGTAGCCGTTCTAAGTAAACCTGAGACCCCAAAGATAACTCAGGAATATCTCAAGATACATTTGTTGCAAATAAACCAAAGTGATGAAACATGAGAGTTGCCTACCATTCAAATAACTTTCTAATGAAAACTTTGAATAGAGTAACCTCCAATGATGGGTACAGCAAATATATTGTAATATTCAACTTCATCGCTGCCTTTCCACAAGAAGAAAACAGCTCATCAATTATTGATAGCTTTTGGACTGTTTGGAAGGATATCCAACTAGTATAGATTATAGAACAGCAGGAACTTTTTTGCAGCTTCCCGGAAGTTATTATAAATATATACTTGTGTATGACTAACTTAACAAGATATGAATCCAATTTGGGGGGTTTATGTTTGAAGTTTGAAACCTAAACGAGAAAATGCCCTATCCCTGTCTCTTATTCTACCAGAGCCAGAAAGCAGTAACCTATCATCAAAAACATCTAATACACCCAAAAGCATCTGTACCTGGAGGGCACTCCAATGCCGCTTCAAAAACGCGATGACAATGAATACCATGAGCATCAACTGAATGTCCACCTTTGTGATCATGTCCCGCTAGACAGACTTTGACACAATCATAGCAGTGTATTACATTCATTACTTCATCATAGTTCCATAATAGAGCTTCACGCGATGATGCACCAGGATCCAAAGGCAGATGGCAGCACACCACTACCTTCTGATTGGACCTTGTTGCCTCCAATAGAACATGATCCAACCACTCTAACTGTTCTTTCCCAACAGCTCCATTGAACATGAGGAACCTTCTGTCCAGATCCACCAGTCCATCTGGGCTGTTCTTGTCTGAATTGGGATTCTTTTCAGAAAGAAATTTTAAGGCTGTCATAGTTTTCGGGTGATCCTTGGGCCAGCCAATGGCACTGATATCATAGGCATCAAGGATTACAAATCTGTACTCCGGAATTGGAGAAAAATCATAATAGGCATGACCATCTAGACTATGGATTCTCAGAAGAGGAAGCAATTTCTCCCGAGGGAGATTGTAAGAAGGCAGTGATTTCCAATCATGTGATAAACAGGGCCATTGACATTATAGAATTCTTTAACCATTTTCATGACAGCATCAAGAGATTGGTCTTTTGGACAAAACCCATCAATAATGTCTCCAAAATTCATCACAAATTTAGCTTTTTGGCAGTTCCATTTCTTTACTGCCCTTTGCAATACAAGAATGCTATGCCGGTAATACCGTGGAACACCAAGGAAGGAACGCCCATCAGGAATATCAGCATACTGGACATCTGATATGACGCCAAATGAAAGAAGAGGCTGCTTCCCTTGGGCATTAATGAGCCCATTTACAGAACCCATAGCCAAATCCTATACACATAAAAATAAGATGTGGATCTTATCCAATAACAGTGAAAGGGAAGGACTAGAAAACAAAAAGAGGTGGAAATAAGCCTGATCTATGTTAAATTGTGAGAAGCACAGAGTATATATACAGTTACATTCACTTAAAGTCACTATGAGTTATATAATCTTAAGATTGAATGCTGTGAGCAGAATTGTACAGAGAAACATAAAATAAAGGGTAAACGATCCTTCAACCTAAAGTAGTGCTCACATACTAGACGCTAAGACTAAGGTGTACCACTAATCATGCATGCATCTATTACTGTTGCCATTTTCTCTGTCATTCAATTATCTGAGGATAATAAGCAGTTGTATTTAGATATATGTCATACTAGCAATCTCAGACAGTTTTTTTACTCGAGAAATGCTGGGCAAACAACCAACAATCAAAAACCAAATTGAATGAATGCACATATCTTATCAAGAATTTGCAATAGCATCAAGATGCATGGGCAAAAATATTTAACAACCTCATAAGAAGGATACTTATTTCGAACAGAATTCTTCTTCAGCAAAAAGCCAGCCAAGGACATTACAGGTGGAAATGATGATTATTTCAGTTAACAAATAAAAGAAGAGTGACAGAAAACCATTAAAGCTCTAAGGAAAGATAATAGCATTAATGCCAAGAAATTTTACATGGGGAAGTCAGGAGAACCAAATAGATTTCAAGCATTAGAATTCCGTGCATGGAGGGTTTGCAAAATTGTGGTACCATGTATAACAAATATGGAATAAAAAAATGTTATAACTGTTGAATATTACAAAAGAAACTAAGTTCAATTTTCATATACTATCAGTCCTGAGTGCCTGCAAAGTGCTTTTGAAACAATATCTAATCTAACTATATATAAAGGAAGGGCTTGGTATGGTGGTTTGGACTCTTTTTATATTTACTAAATTTTTAATTTTTTTTTTTTAACTACCAATGTTATTTAATTTATCTAACTATATATATAGGAAGAGGCTTGGTATGGTGGTTTGGACTCTTTTTATATTTACTAAATTTTTAATTTTTTGTAACTACCAATGTTATTTAATTTATTTGTTTAAAAATATTTAGAATATTAACTACCTAAACAACTACCCATCTATTAATAGTTTGATTTTGAAAATAATCTAAAAATATACTTATTAACGTCAAAATAATGTCAAGTTATTGTATGCATAAATTAGTTTCTAAATAAATATAATTTTTTATGTTGCACACATATTGAGTGTGCATTTTTCACTAGTAGAAATAACTACCTGTCTCTGACTTGAAAAACGTTTAATGAATTGTTTTGTACATTAACAAGTTTCTAGATATTTTATACAGGAGGGGAAAATTTTCTTTCTATACCAGATGATTGGAATTTGATAATGGTATGTAAGCAAATTTGAAGGGTTATCACATAGACACAAAGAACCTACCACTGAATGCCAGTTCAGCAGTTCCTTGACAAACCTAAGAAGTAACAAGACGCAACTCATTCATTTTTCTCATTCCTACTACAGTTTTTGTCATAAGTACGGAGTTAACTTTTCCATTTTCTATTCCTATTATACTTTCATCTTAAGTTTAAACATTTGATCAAGGCAACAATAGGTAAAAGATGCAGTTTCAAACTCTAGTGTAGGTTATACTGAAGGTAAATAAGACTTGCCTCTTTGAAAGCTTGTCATTACCTCCTCTCTAGTTTTCAGAATTTGATCTGTCCCCGTTTAGGTTTCATACTTCAAACATAAGCCCCCCAAATTCATGCTGCAACTACAAAGTTTCTGATATCACCAAAAACTTCTACACTTTTGAAAAGAGGTCACTGCATTTGCTTTTAAAAGGACCAGTTTAAACAAAATTACCTTTCCTGTAATTATGACATAAATTATATGAGGTGTATGCAATATACCCGCATAATCAAATACTCTTCTATGAAAAAAACTTAACATGCATTATTCAAAGACCAAACCCAATTCCCACTAGGTGTTATTATAGTATGAATCCTTCTATGCCATTGTGCTTTGTCTTGTACCATATTCTCATAAGTTTCTAAAACCGTCATATCTTTCTCGCATGTTTCCCATGTCTTTTTTGGTTTTCATCTACCCAATTTATTTTGAGTAACCTCTCTAATCTCAGAACGCAATACAAGCGCATATGTCTATAACAGACTAGAGTATGTATAAAGACAGATATATGGGATTTTTTCTAACAATCAAGAAAATTAAAAGGTTGAAGATTTCGTTGTATTAATTATGAACAGACCTTTCTCTCGACATGTTTCTCGTAAATAAAAAAACCTAAAGATTGCGTCTCATAATTCCACGAGTTGAATATAACCACAAGTGGAATGTAACACCGCAATAATTAAAGGGTTTTTATTCATTGTCCTGGAACAAGCATTTGATTCTCACCCACCATATTCTCCATTCCGCCTTAATCCTCCCCCTTAATTAAATAGAAAAAGGGAAAATCCTAATATTACCAAAAACCAATATAAGCAAGCTTGTGTCTTTGCTTGATAACCCAGACCCATATCAGAACATCAACGATATAAATAAAAATAGCAATAAATGGAAAGGATAAATTAAATTTATAATTATTTGACAATTATGCAATAAAAAAATGTAAATAACGCATCCACATTGAGCTAAAGATTCAAAATTGACAGCACCAAATTATAAAAATGAGCGGAAATTTTCATTTTCCTTTTTTTTTTTTTAAAAGATGGGTTTCTTAAATAAAATTTTTTTAAAAAAAAAAATCTGCAATGAGTTAAGAAATAGTTCTATTAAATCATAAACACCTATATCCATTGCTTGTTATATATATATATATATATATATATATATATATATATCTTCATGATCATAAATCAAGATACCGAAAATCAGAAAAAGGCAATATAAAACTTAAAAAATGAGAAAAAGAAATTTACATTAAAAAAATATAAATTAAAAAGATTTAAATTAAAAATAAAAACGAGCCTGATGAAAAGGGATAGAGAGCTTTGTCTCTCTGTTAATGCCGCGTGTGTCTGCGTGAGATTTCCCTGATGGTTCGTTCTGCTTGTAACTTGTATAAGGAAATTAAGAATTATAGGGGACTTTGAAACGACGGCGTCGCGAAGGGCTTCGATAAAGGAGTTGGTTAAAGTGGATGGTTTTTAATATTGTTAGGGTTAATTTTAATTTGAACCCTTGAACTATCATCCTTTTGTGCTTTGCATCCTAAAGTATTTTTGGTTCACATTCGAGAATCGAAATCAGAATGAAAATGATAAATCTTATTATCGGTATGAGTTTATGTCATTTCTATTTACTTGTTTAGTTTGAATAAAGAACAGATTTCATTATGTTAATAAGTTAATAAATTTGAAATTCATGTACATAATAAAAATGGACATTTTCTAACATTTTTAATTTCATAGAATGATTAATCAAACTTTATCTATGAATATTATATACATCTTGAGTTTATTCCTTTCCTTGGAGCTTCATAAACTAGACACCACCTTAATTACCTTATATTGGAAATTTGTGATAAATTATTAAATAGTTTGAAAATGAATGAATTTGTATGATTAATTTTAAATGAAAAAAAATTGTTATTACTCACATACAATACTAGTATTTTTGTAAATAGATTCAAATTAATGTATCAGAGTCTTTTTAATATAAAATAGTTAGAAAATTTTTAAGTTGTAATAATTAATTTGAGTAATATTCCAAGAAACAGATAATACCATATAAGGTGCTGAAGTAGCATTAAAACAAATAATTTTGGTATATTAGTATAAGTGGGTGATAATTCAAGCCTGTATATTGCAATATTCTGTTTTTTAATAAGACAATTATGCCACGTGTAGCGCGTGGCACTTGATTGGGGTTTTGTTTTTTCAAAGCTTTTCGATGGCCAGTGATAATTGCCCTCTTGGCTTATTTGTTTGGATTAGATTTACCAAACTGCCATTGTTAAAAGGCCTAGGCAAAGATTCAATATCCTCCTTTTGGAAAAAGATAATTACAATATAGTCTTATTAGGGTATTATTATTATTTAATACTAATATTGTATAAACATTTGATATTATACTATATAAATATTTTCACCCCCTTTACGAGTATTATTGTAATTATTTTTTAAAAAAAAGTATCCTTGCAATTAAGTTATAGCAACAGAAAAGGAGAAAGGAATATGTTTTACTGTACCTCCTCTTGCTGTGCCGTTTAGCTGAAAAACAACTTTATATAAGAAGGGAAGGCAACCTTTCCAAAAAAAGAAAAAAAGGCAAAAGCAAATTATTATTCTGCTACTTTACTAAATTCAAGAGAATGGCCACTTGATTCCTTTTTTCTAGCCTCTCTTCTCAATTTATTGAAACAAGATCTGTTTCACTTTCAAGTTCAAAGTAAGGCATCATTAACAGTTTTGTCAAAAAATAAATATAAAATTACAAATGTAAGTTTGCAGGACATAACTAACTTGGTACAAGGAAATCTAAGCAAACAAACAATTGCTTTAACTAATCCATATGCTACATAGCTAACTTTAGTCAACTGAAATGGTACACTATTTAGTTGAAAATTGAGATTAAAACAGATGCAAATAAAAAAGAAAAAGAAGCATTTGTATACAACACAAACAATCAGTATACTAGATGTTTTCCTAGAGCAAAATTGTATTTGGAGGATAGCTTCCATTGAAGGCCATCCCATCTCAAGAAAGAGCAATCCAAAATTCTCATCCAGCATAGGACCACATTTTGGTTGCTTTAAAATCCTCCATGCTTTTGAGTCCATCATATTTTTGTTGGTTTTCCATTGTCAGAGCAATGAAGTATTTGATGAACTAATTTCTCTGGTAACCTTTTTGTTGCCTGCAAGTTGCAGTCAGGCAACCCCAGTTAATAACACAAATGGCTTGGAAAGAATAATCAAGATGACAAGATGGTCAAGGAAACTGACCTGAAAGTGTCTCATATGCAGAATTGGCTCACAACCAACATCTGCAATCAGCTTTCCGTTGGGGGTTTTTAAACTGAAACGCCCAGCCTCATAGGCTGAAAGTTGTATATTCTTATCACTGGGCAGATTCTTGCAAACTTTGAGCAGTGAGCTAAGAGAATTCATCTGATAGATCAAAGGACAAAATCAGATGAGAAGAACAAATTTAAGCAAATAACTTTGGAAAAACAAAGAAACCCATATTATGAATAGAATTGAGCAGGTTCAAATAAATCAATGAACAGACAAATTGACATCCTTTATATATGTCTTTTGTAACTTTTTCTATTCATTTATAGACAAAATAAAGAAAATCCCATTTGCAGTTAAAGATATGATTCACAGAACATACCTACTAGTAATAAAACAATATTTGGGCAGGCTCGGAAAAGCCACATTTAATTTACTTGAGCAATGAAGAAAAAAGTACAAATTCAGCATTAACCAAAGTAAAAATAAGAAAATAGAGAGTCAACTAAATCTAGCTTGCTTCAAATTGATAACAAGCAATGGAATATATGATATCCATAAATGAGAAGGAATATCAACATTTCTAAATTCAATGGAAAAGGATACCGATAACTGGTATTTGTAGTAGTTTCAAAGCAAATGCAACACAAAGATGGTTTAAGATCACAAGCGCATGTCAATCTTGTCTATTTTTGGCTCCATATACTTTAGTTGGAAGAGTAGTGATAGCTCATTTTTAGAGCCAAAAGTTAAGGAGACAAGAAAGAAAACTAAGGTGGTCATTAGCGGCCCTCTTAAAGCCATTAAATTTCCAATTCTTAAAGCTCCTAACACTTGCTGAACAATGGGTATGTTGTGCTCATGTTAGCAGGGAAAAAGGTAAGCTGAAGGATATAATGCAGCTCTAAGATATTACAGTAGCAACAAGATAATGTTAAGATTTTAATGAAACACTAAAGCAGGTCAAATCCGGCATGTATTTCACTGAAAATGAGGGAAGCAATTATTTAGGCAATATGACAGAAAGATGAGGAGTATGCAAACCTTCATATATGGACAGGAGGCACAGCCACCATGTATTGAGCAACCCTCACCACTTGCAATCGATGGTATAACAGACATTCCTATTTAAACAATTTTAGGTACCCATTGTCTCTTATACAGATGAACTTGGTGGTGTTCTTGTCACCGACTCTGACGAGACGGGAAAGATGATCTCAACACTAACTTTTGCTCTGCCGGAAGATGAGTTGACAGAACGTAATAATTTGCGAACTGCTGCAACAATTGAAGTCACCATACCAGATTCTGTTCCCAATACAAATTGAAGATTGTCATCAACATTTCTTTCCAATGACACATCTTGGTTTGTATAAGGGAACAGAATCTAGTATGTTTTGGGTGGAACCAACTACTCCCATCCCCCGTCTCTTTGCTTCCATTGCCAGAGAAAACATTTCACCTGGAACTTCAAAGTGGGCTGTTAAAAATGCATCGCAGTACATTTCATTTATTTTCTGCACAACTTCATGACCAAAAAGGTGATGTACAATGCATGTCCCATCCTGGTCCAGGAAAAATAGACAAGTCAACCAAAAGGAATATAACATATCAGAGCTAACAAGACTGCAATAACCAAACATCAGGGGGTTAATCATTGATTCTTTCTTTGTCTGACTTTCTTTAGTTTTGCACACCCTCTCCTTAGTTCTAATTCCCTACACACACACGAAACAAATACAGCAATGTATTGACACCAATCCAGAACCTATAGGTGAACTTCACTCAAAACTGACCACAAAGCATCATCCAACAGTTATTAATCCAACTGAACCTCAAAAACAATTAACTATTAATCCACATGAACCTCAAAGTATTAATCCAACTGAACCTTTAAATCAAATCACCTGAAAATAATGCAGACGAGGAAGCAAAGATTTAATTGAATTTCTATTATGTTTTGGATGTATTTCAGCAATTTCTTCATCAGTCATCACAGTCATCTGGTGGAACAGTTCCGCAATGTTTGCACCCATGTAGGAATCAGGACCATACCATATATTCAAGTTGGGCACTTCAGAAAATGCCTGCATAAATATCACATTCAATTGATACTGAGTTAACAGACAATAAATGAAGTTGCATAGCAAAACAAAGAAACCAAAATACTAACTCTGCAAAACATATTAGACCTGTAGAATTGTTTGTACAACATTCGAAGAAGTGCAGGTTATTGTGGGCACGAGTTCATGAGAATATGCTTTTGTCTCCAGAGAAGTGTTTATGTAAACTACATGTAGAGAAGGAGAAGAAACAGAAGCCACAGATAGATAATCCGTATATGCAGGACTGGCAGCAGCATCAGCCAAAGAGCAACCAATCCGTTCATCAGACATCCTGTACACTTCAACCTGCAAATAACATGTAATTATTAACATTTCGAACAGTACACAGGTTCAATCTCATAACTTACAACGGAATGCTAGCAACTTAGTACTTTCCACCTACAGAACCTTCAAGTATGGCACCTTTTACAAACTGGCGATCTTAGACCGTTTATTGAAGCATTATATAGTAATGCAGATCTTAAGCAATCAAACAAGCAAATAACAAGTGACAGAGTTCTCCCCACTAATACAAATATCAACTAATATTCTAATGTCTCCTTTCTTTCATGGGTTGGACATTGCATTTCCCAAAACAAGTGCTTGTCTCACAGTGGTGCTCAGTATGAATGACAATTCATAAACTTACTTTCGATCTCTCTTTTATCTGGGTTACTCAACTTTGTGTTCAATGTCAATATGATCAATCAACTTTCAAAATTAGGAAGATTAGTCTGAGAACAGAAGGTTTAGTGAATCAAGTTGTTGACTGAGTTGTCTTTCAGAAAGGTAATCTTATCCATATTTTGACAACTAAATTCACTCTGCTCTTTTATTTGACTTAGTTTACTTAATTTAAGCACAGGAATATAGAACAAGCACAATCGTTAATCCAGCTAGGTAAAAGATTAAGGGATCCCATTGGCCAATGGGAGATGTATGGGTTGACTTGTCAAGAAAAAAAGCACGTATAACAAAGAAAAGACGGCCTTTTTCATCATTGTTTCTTCCAAATATGGCTAAACAATACCACAATTATGCAATCCTTTCTTTTGAAAATTGAAACGCCAGATTTTCAACCAGCAGCCAAAAAATTAATAGGTTAATCAGAAGAGTTGTGTTACCAAATTCAAAATAGTACAAGGTCACAAATGTTCCAATTTGATCAGCTTTTTAGTTTTTTCAAAAGCATAGATAAATGATCTATGAAAAAATTACTAGTACAAAATCATTCAAACAAATATTTTGAGTGACAACCCTGCGAGACATCAGTACTGCAAGTTAGATCTATCCCTTCAACTCAACTCAACTTTAATACAAAAGATCAAGTCTCTATATAAGTTAAATGACCATAATTTTGTGCAGCATGATTTTCTAATGTCTAAAAAAATACATGTATTGGTGACCGCTTAATTCAACATGAAAGTAAAGGAACTCATACCCAAAAATGCTCGTGAGAATCCATGCAATTATTATTATTTCTTTGATATGTAGACAATCCACGACCTTTTTAACTAGAACAACATCATGCGAACTAAAGGTTCTGCTGAGCTCTGTTATCTGTGAAGCTGGGCAGATCCTGAGGAATTTTCTCTCTCTCTCTGTTATCTGAGAGCTTCCAAAAGATTTTCAGAATTCTCAATTCAACCCTAAATTTCAAAGTTTCTTTCATAGCTACATTATATGTGTTATTAGCCATTAATTATCTTACTCTTAGAATTATCTTACAAATATTTGAGACGGTTATTAGCCATGAACTTCCCTCCAAACTTTAATGAACCAATTACTCCCACCTCATGCTCTGATCCAAAGAGGAGAGAAACAATAAGTACATTGGTGAAGATAACCAATGCAAACTCATTCCCACAATCAGACTTTGTGATATGCAAAGCCCAAAAAGAAGCCTAAATGAATTGAAAGTGTACCAATATAAAGATATAAACACTTGATCGTGTTCAAGATCTCCTTCTAATTTCTTAGTTGTTATGCACTGAAAGAAGTCATTTCAAAACCAGATTCAGAAAAGTCTTCTATTTTATTTTTATTATTTCTTTATCTTAAGCTTTCCTATTTTTAATTTCTTTTTCCTTTTTATTTTTAATGTTGATCAATACCTAATCAAGGGTGAAAGTATCTTGTCTGTATTTATGGGCTGAAAATAAAAAACATCTCACCAGTGAAATTAATTAACTTAAATGTGTTATGTGGCATATGCTCACATCTATGAATAACTAATTGCATAACAGAACATGTAATTTGACAGGGGTAGGGGAGAACCTAATGGAGGAAGTACCTCTGAAAATCCAGCCTGATCAAGAATTGCACGTACATTCTCTGACATAAAATCTACACCTAGAACAGTTATGAATTGGCATCCAGCTTTTGCCATCTTGACAGCTGAATCTGCCATAACCAAGGAATCAGAAATATGGATGTGAGGCCACAGCTTCTGGGCAGCAGTTAAAACACCTTGGACTTCAGGGTCCATGTAAAAATGTGCAACAATGCCAATTTTCTTCTCCTTAAGTAAATTGGCAAGTTCTTGGACTTTTAATTCATCAGGGGACAAAAACCTAGCCTGCATTTACACTAAAATGAAACTCAGGCTTCTAACAGGACAAGAATTTCACATATTAGGGTTGATAGAAAGAACTCATGAACACTAGAAATACGTGTATTTTATCCTATGCCACAAACATCTCAGAATATCACCAAATTTGAAAAATTTTACATGTTCAATTACGTCTATTAATACTCCCTTATCCCCGCTAGATTTCTTGTTTCTGAACAAAATGGGCCCCAAGAGGGTCACGCGTGTGTGCATGTGTGTGTGTGTGTGTGTGAGAGAGAGAGAGAGATGATTCATACTTTTAAAACAACATGGTCCACTTTAGAAAAGGAAACATAGGAAGATCTTGAAATAAAAAATTATTCCTCAATCCCAGCCTATTCTGACAAGTGACAATCATGGCTCCAAGGAACGCAATCACCTAATCCTTATGTGAGAGAGGTCATTCACTACGGCATCTGTGACTCTATTTATGCCTAAAGTGGCTATATTTTCTGGGAGTTAAAAGAAACACTCTACAACCTAATAAATGAAAAAATGTAACTTTCTTCTCTCACTTATGATTGAGCCGAAGTTTATCCTGAAAAGTTCCATTGACAATGTGCATAACTCCACGATACTTCCTGTTCAAAACCTAATTTTCAACCAGAAATACCGGGTCAAATTGAGTGTAGAGCAAAATTAGAGATTTGCTCTAAAGACAATTTGACCCTGTACAATATACACATCTAGATGTGTATAAGAGACAGAACGTACCCTAAGAAATAGCAAATTGAATCTTTTAGTTGTGCAAAAATGTAATTATTTCTTCAATGAACTTGGAAGAAATTAAAAGAAATTAAAAAGTAAGCCAAAGGCTGAAGATATGCACAAGTATATTACAAGTACAAAACAGCTTCACTTGAATCAAGACTAAGCTTTTGGATTCACAAATCACTAACATGTGCACCATCTCCATATTTCTTGGATTTATGAAGTCAGATATTCAGTTTCATATAGCAGTTCATAGCAACGAGTTTCGTGAACTGAACTCGAAGTTCAACCAGGAGAGCTTTTACAAGAAGCTCCTTCATTGACACCAATTTCTCACAATTCTTTTCCACTAAAGCAAGTTTGTATTTTTAACAATTTTAAAAGCCAACAACAACAAGTAGCATTTATGTAAAGACAGCATGTATACACTATATTACTTCTCTTTATAAGGGCTAAAATAACATACAAGGGGGATATTACATATTAAATGGTGTTTGGAAAATATGTATGCACAAAATTCAAATCTCTGCAGTCCTCAAGATCCAGATCTGTTCACTTCAAAAACCAACTACCTCCTAACTTCTTAACAAATTCATCTTCATCTTTACTTGATCACAGTATTGCAACTACCATTCAAAGATACCTTCAAGAAAACAACCAAGTTACAGTCTTTATAGCAATTTTAGACTAAACCTCTAATAACATAAAACAAAAACTACGCAATGTCACAATCATCATATCTAATATATTCACAATCATCACAACTAATTCGAATATAACATAAAAGATAAAACAAAAGATAAAATAGAAAAAGAATGAGAAGTCCACCTGAGCTTCAGCATAACTCCCTTTAGCTTCAATCCCATCAGAACTCACAACAAGAGAAGGAAACGGCTCACCACGCGGCCTACCTTCTAGCTCGGCTACCAAAGCCTTAGTCCTTTTCTGCATACTAACCAAGAACACATTATGCCAAGTATTCACTCTAGAAGCAGTAGAACTCAAACCCCCAATTCCATTCAATCCCACAACACTCAGAGCCCCCAAATCCTCAGTTTTCAATTCCAACACCTCCTCAGCCATCGCCCCATCCAAAACAGAAATCAAACAAGAACAGAACCCTTTAGTAATCTCAGAGTCACTATCAGCTAAAAACCTCATTCTCTGATCATCATCCATCCTCACATGTAACCAGACCTGAGCAGTGCAGCCGGGCACCCGATTTTCGGTTATTTTAAACGATTCTTCCATTGAAGGCAAACAGGAAGAATAGTTTAAAACACGCTTAAAAAGATCATAAATGCTCCCTGAGGGCCTGAGTACACAGATATCAACAGGTGGAGCTTGGTTTTTGTATTGGAGGAGATGTCAGAGGCGACAGCAGAGCAAGCAAATGAAGGGATTTTTTTGGAACGGAATTCTGAGGTGGATTTGAAAAATGATTGTGGGTTGAGGTCTGAATTTGATGTTTGGATGCATTTGAAAGTAGAGAAACATGGCTGTGGATGATGGTTTCTGGGATTGGAATTAAAAGGTTTGGGAGATTTTGAGAAAAAAGTTGAAGATGATGCACTCATAGCTAGACTTGCAGTATCCATCTGTGTGTTTTTGTGTGTGTTTCTTGAATTCTACACTCTTATATATATGTTTTCTATGTAACCCTTGAAAGTTTTGTGTTCTTTTTTTGGTGTTTTTTTTTCTGTGTGTGTGTGTTTTGTGGGTGTTTTTGGTGTGCAGAGAAGGGGAAGGAGTACGTGTAGTGTGTGTTTTTGGAGGCCTAGATTATGTAGAGAGAGCAGGAGAGGAGACGGGAGGAGAGGAAGGGGGAGGAGGAGGAAAGAGGGCCAATTCTCAGGCGCGCAAAGGAGAAGGGAAAAAAGGAGAGGAAATGAGTGAGCGAAGAATGGTGGTGAATATACTTGTAATATATAAATACCAAAAAGGTCATCTTTTTTATAATTTTATAATTGAGTGGATACCAAATATTGAAAGTTATTTCTAGTGCTTTTATTGGGATTGATGTTGAAATCTTTTGACATTATATATGTAGATTAGATTTATATATTAAATAAAATACTATCATAAATCTGATTTTAGATGTTTTTCGTTGATCTCGAAATCAAGATTAAATTTATAAAATATTGCTTATATTAACTTATGTCACATATTTCATAATATTTAATTTATACCAAAAGATTTATAAGTGAGATCATAAATCACGTCTACCTATATTAATAGTTGTTAAACATGTTTTTGAGTGATTGAGATATTTTGCAATAATTTTTTAAATTAAAAGTTGTATGAATCAAAGTAACACTTGTGGAACATATGAAGATTATATACGCAAAAATAACATTTAATTTCAAATTTAATTTCATAGCATACATGATATATCTTAAGAAAACTATATGATAGAATAGGACATTATATCATTATATTTTAAATAATTATATTATATAATATAATGTATATTAGTAAATATTTATATTGTACAAGATTATAATACTTTAATATAATAATAGAATTCCCTTCTATCTTAACCTACTTGTATAATGAGAGAAAATATTCACGAACCATATTAGAAAGATTCTTTCATAAATGTTTTGGCAATAGAGTCATTATGTGGTCTCGTATACATAAAATGTAGTAATAAATTAACATATAGAGTGCGTAAAAACATTAAGTTTGGTATTTCTTTTGTACGTTTGATAAAATTGAAATTTAAAATTTGAAATTTTAATATTGAAAAATTAATTATTGAAATTTTAATTTGTTGAATTTATAAAGTTGTATTTATTTGACAATCAATTGAACTTGAGTCGAATTGAAATATTTTATCTCGTATATATTATATAGTTCAATGATAATATAATATTTTTTTTATAGTAGACTATTTTAATAATTATATTTTTAATACAAATAAATAATTTATTAATATAGAGTATGTGTATGTGAGATGGGTGTGTGTGAAAGAGATGATTACTTATAAGTGTGTGTCTATATGTGAAAAAAAATGAATATAATGTGTTTAAGTATGTGTTTATATGTTGAAAAAAAAAGAATATAATATATGTAAATGTGTGATTTTGTGCGAGAAAAAAGGAATATAGAATGTGTAAGAATATGTTATGTGTGAGAGAGAAGATAGTGTGCAAGTGTGTGTTTATGTATAAGAGATAATGAATATAGTATGTGTTTATGTGTAAGAGGGAGGGAATATAGTTTGTTCAAGTGTGTGTTTGTGTGTGAGATAATGAATATTTTATATGCAAGTGTGTGTCTATGTCTGAGAGAAAGAATATAGTGTGTGCAATTGTATGTTTGTGTTTGAAAGAGAAGTAATATAGTGTATACATGTGTGTATTTATGTGTGAGAGAGAAGAAATATAATGTGTTTAAGTGTGTTTATGTGTGAGAGACAATGAATATAATGTGTAGTACAATTGTTTATGTGTGAGAAAATGAATATAGTGTGTATAAATGTAACTGGTGTTTATGTGTGAAAAAGAATAAATACAGTGTGTACAAGTATGCATAAAAAAGTGTGTGAATGTGAAATAAAGAAAAATTGAGTAAATTTTGTTCTACTAGTAAAGAATTCAACAAATTAAGTGATAAACTTTTCATTTAAAATTTTATATAGCAATTAATGCATTTAAAGGTAGAAAAATTATATTATCAAAACACACTTAATATAAAAAGTATTTAATGGATTAATTTTAAATACTATTATCAAACACCCGTTAGACAAAACATTGTTCATATTTAAAAAGCAATTGACTCTTAGTACCATAATATAGCCAATGCAAGTTGAAAATAGGCTTATAAATGTTACTAAACAGTAAAATGATTTTAATTTCTGGAACAGTAGTAATAAATGGTTTTATTCAATTGAAAATTGTATTATTATTATGAAGAATTTTATAATATCTTTTATGGAACTATGTCTTTAATTTTAAAAACTTGTATAGTACAAGTTTTTAAAACATTATATTATACTATACAAGTATTTAAAATACAAGAGAATGATTCCATAAAATTTTTAAAATATATAATATTCACTATATAAGTATTCAAATATAAGAGAATAGTTACATAAAAAGTAAGAATTTTTCTATTATTATTTTGGATAAAGTGAGGAATTTATATGGTAAGAAACTAGTGTACTACAGAAAAGTTGCTCGAATTGGGAAAGGAAAGAGGGAAGAGCCTTCTGTTAAGACTCGAGATGGATTCAACCAACAAAAGTAAGATTGTGATTCGATTCCGTAATTCAACAATTTATGGGCGGCGGATCTGAGTTCTTTGACCAATGTTGATACATAGGTCCCACATACCCTTTTTCATTTGTAATATGTTTCCAGCTCAACTCATGTAATAAATTTTAGGGTTAATAGCAAATGCACCCGTGAACTATTCTTGATTAACACTTTTGCTCTTTAAACTATCAGTTATTGCAATTCACCACCTCATACTATGAATTTTTCGTACATCGATCCAATCAGGCTCAAGATGGAATGGCCCATTTGCCCAGATCACAGCAATCAGATGCCAAATTTGCTCATATCTATCTTCTTTTTCCTTAGGCACATTTCTTTAATATCTCTAACCTACCTTTGTTCGATTCTTTAAATTTTTTTTTTCGTTTACTCAACTCTTCATTTTCCATAACTAATTTGTATGTCCAAATCCATAGCCCCCTTGAGTGCTTGTCTTCTTCATCTTACTCTTTGTTCTCTGATTCTCTATTTTCCTAATTGCAATATCTTCCACTAAATCAATATTTTTAAGATTTGCCCTTTCAAATCAAGCCCCAGACCCTAGAATCAATTTTTTCTAAAACCCAGCCCTATAATATTTTTTCTACCTTTAGTTCAATCCTCAGTCGCTATCCCTTTTCCCTGTTCCTTTCTAATTCTTAACCCCTCGATTTCCTCTATTTTTTCTTCCTTAATTTCTCTGATTTATTTTTGTGAGTGTGTGCGGTTTTGCATATTAGATTTAAATCTTGATTCTTTTAGTTAATCATGTGAATTTAATTATGATATTTGCTGTGTGTAGATTTGTGGGGGATTCTTTGTTAAAGGAATTACTAGTAGTGTTGATGTTCCATTAGAGTTTGTATTGGTAAAAGGAAGAAGGAAGAAAATGAACAAAGAAGAGAGATTAGTAAAAGAGGAAATGAAAATTAAATTTCATAATAATTAAGGGTATTCTTGATGGCACATAGTTAATAGGGTTACTATGGTCCTTTTATTTTAACACTATCTTGTCAATTAAGTTGATTAGTGCAATATGCTAAAAGTTGATAGTATGAGGTAGTGAATTGCTAAAATTGATAGTTTAGAGGACAATATATGAATTTGAAATAGTTCAGGGTACAGTTTGCAATTAATCCAATTTTTATTGATAATTTAACCTTCTTCCACTAAAGTTTGGCATAATTGTAGTTACATTCCTTCTAATTTAGAAATTACACTTACATATCTTATTTTAAATTTTTTAGTTAATAACAAATTTCGCACATGCCATAAATATAGGCATAAAAAATGCTTTTTCTACATGGATAATTTTACTTTCGTCCTTGAGATTTTGGCTTAATTGTAGAAACTTCTCCTCCAATTTCAATAATTGCACATATCTCCCTTGGTCTAATAAAATGACAATACTAATCTTCACTAAATAGTTATTTCATTTAAGGAAGAAAATTTAGGAAAAATACAAAAATAATAAAAGAGACATAAACTCTACCAAACTACTACCAACTTCTCTTCTCTGTCTCGTCCTACCCCTTGTACATATTGAAGATTTTGGTTATTGATAATTTTGTGTACATGATTATTGTGGTATTGTTTTAATTGGAAATTAGTTGGGTGTGTTAACCTATGTGTTATTAATGAGGATGGTAAAGTGGTGGTAGTGGAAGTAGTGTTTTTGTCTTCAAGAGGATAGTTTTGAGACGCCAATGATTATACAAGATTTTGACAAATTAGACAGGTTAGGTAGGATTGTGAATTTCTTCTAACCTTTTTTTTTTCCAAACCTTTTAATTTAGTTTAGAAAATGGGTGTTCTAGGACATACATGTGGAATTTTTCTTAAGTAAGCCAAAGTGGGATTTTTTTTTTTTTGGGTTAAAATATGGGGTGTAGTGTAATTACTAAAACCAAAGTGGAGGTACACGCAATTATGCAAAACGTCAGAGAAGGAATGTGAAGGTATCCATTTTCAATATAAAGTGGTACTTCTTTCTCATATTGCACAAGTGATTTATTATTAATACAAAAAAGTAAAAAAATACAACAAATTGAAAAGGAATTTTAGAAAATAAAAAATATTCTCATTATATAAACACAAATTATTTCTAAATCTTCAATAAATTAAAAATATTTATTTTAAGAAAATTAAACTATTCTTACATGAGAACAAAGGTCCAATACGAGCTCCAATTTTACGATTTTACTTGTATACTAAGAATAAATTTTTAATTTTATTTGACTCGTATAATACTTTTATTTGTTCATTTATTAATCATAATCTCTATAATGTTTTTGTATATTCTTTTATTTTGTTATATATTTTTTATTTGTATTTGACTATTTGCATTGAAAAAGAAGTACTCCACTTTGGCCTCATAATTTATACACTATAACCATTTTTACCCCTTTATACCAGTTACTTATATTCATTTATATTTAATACTAACCATCATAAGGGCAATATATGAAAGAAAATATCACTTTACATTTAATTTTTTATGTCTAAATTTCTAACATGGGGTGAATTTATTACTCAAAACTTTAAATTAGGAGAGGTAAGAGTAATATTTGAAACTAACTAGAGCGAAGGTCACAGCAGTTATAGAAAATCTCAAGGGAATAATGTGAAATTATCTCCAACGCAAGTTTGTATTACTCATACAAGTTGAAAATCAGAAAATGGAGGAGGGTAAACTGTTAATACGAGGCTTTTGTCTTTTCTGTAATAAGAGGATATGTTTGTAAATCATAAGAGGTAACGTGAATATTAATCAAATATACAAGATTTTTGTAATTTATTTTATATTCATAAAACTTCAATTGCGATATGTCTTCCAGTATGCAGAAGAAAACTTTCATCTTCTAACTTGTATTTCACCAAAGAAAAAAAGAAAAAAAAATCTTCGAACTCGCAAGAATTAGCCTAAAATGACATTCGAGACTTCCCAAATGTGACATAACATGTTGATCTGGCAACAAATGTGTAAAACTAGGGCATTTTTGCAGCGTCATTAATAGTATTAATGTAAATCAAGATACATTTATTGATTTTTTGCTCTGCTTATTTCGTTTTTAAAGGGTTGGTCAATACGTACAATTTTTGTAACTTTGTGGTATAATCATAAATTGGTGCGTTCCTAAGCGAAGACTAGTGTTATTTGAAAACGAATTAACTATAGGGACGAATATGTATATTATCAACTCAATTACCCACCACTAAAGAACTAGTGTCTTGAAAGAAAAAAAAAGGTTGCCAACTCAATAAAAATCCTTAGGGATGGTGCCTATTTGAGGAAATAGAAGAACAAAAAGACCTCTAATTTCTTAAAATGCCTGGCTTTTTCAAGTAAAAATTCTCTTTGCATTTTGCCCCATGTGGAGTAGATAGATTGCACAAGAAGGATACGCAAACTCCTAGATACCTGCAGCCAGGCAAAAGTCGCTGAGAGATGACTTCAACTTTGGTGTAAAGTCTAAACTAGAAAGTGGAGGCAACAACCAAAACTGAATGGGACCTTTTTTGGGCCACTCAGTTGCATTTTCAAAAACTTGGCAAAGTCCATGAATCACTTATCTTCAAATACAGTTTTTGAGCCACTCAATGGAAAAACGAATACATACTAACCAATTAATTATCTGGCAGTTTGACAAATTGCACACCAGAATATTTATATATTTTGCAGGATAAATTAAAATGACCTTAATTAAGTATTTCTTTTCCTAACAGCGACATATACTATCACTGTTGATGTGGCCTTTATTCGAGTAGTCAATTTTGCTAATTGAAAAATGTCAAAAAATAAAATAAAATTAAGGAAGTCTGTATAATCTTAAGACCTTCAGAGGAGATCTTTGTTATTATGACAAAGCTCATTCGTATTATCTTCCCAATTTTTGGAAAAGAGTAATAGTAGCATCGATTTTGAAAGTTACAATATCTAATAAAACACCAATTATAACTTAAAGAGGAAAGATTTTAATTTAGTTGATGAGTTCTAAAATATAAGGGTAATTACAACTAAAAATTTAGGGATGAGAGAGATGGAAATGAGGGCTTGTATTAGTGATAAAATTTGACAACGAAATATATATTATAGTTTACATAAATACCTTATTAGTGAGTTTGAGTCACTTTAGTGGTGGGAAGGTTAGATTTAAAAAAACTAAAAAAGAATTAATTGGAAAATATCAAATACTGTGTGTGAGATTATATATTGTGAAACTCCTATTTTCCTTTTAGAATCTATCCAGGTATTTATATTATTTTATCAAACACATCTAGATAGATTTTCATCAAGAAATCGAAATTTTCATGTATAAAAAAATATTATGCCTATCCATAAATTAGTTTCAAAATTTTGCAAGAAATCATGTAAAAAAATGTGATGACCTTAAACATTCAATATAACAAAATAGAGATTCCAAATAAATAATTATAGTTATGGAAATTGCAATGGCTGACACAATTATATTGATATATTTTTGGAGCTACTTCAATATTATAATTTTAATAAAATATTAAGGGAGTAAAGTCTAATTTTATGAGATTGTAATTAAATTCTTATAAAATTTTCAAAAAGAAATAATATAATTTGAATCTTTTATAGAAAAGATTATACAAACAAATATTCAAAGGATAATTTTACAATTATGCTTGGATATAGGTAATTGGGTAATTTTAGATTTCAAATTCAAATTCATCTTAAGTTATCAAAAGAATTTAGTGGGGAATTTGAAATCTACAAGGAAGTAAGAGCGATGTTTTAATGGTTAAAATGAATGGATTTCAAATCCATTCATAAAATTTCTTGTCATTTGGAATACACACATTTCAAATTATTCATTCATTTCAAACCCTTCACATAATTTAGATTCACCCATCCAAAATGCAATTTTATATTACTTTGAAAATGTTAGGGAGCAAAATTTAATTTTTTTAAAAAATGTAATTAAAATTTTTTAAAATCCCCAGATAACAAAATACAATTTCCAATACTTTTCCTACCCCCACTACGCCCGTCCATGGGCAATGGATGCTAAAATAATATAAAAACTCTTCTTTTTTTTTTTTTTTGGTGGAATATAAAAACTTTTCACCTTCAAACTTTAGTAGAAAGCACTAACCAAACTTTTGTTTACTAGAGCTTTTAGTGTTATTGAGGATTTCATCGAGTTAAGGTTGAGTTATAGATCAACTTGACTAGCGAAAATGCCCATAAAAAGCATTTCTTTTCTTCTTTATAATTTTTCTTATTCTTAAATGGATAGAAAGTGTTGAATTGTGGTGCATATGGTCAGTTTGCACCATGCAATAATTCATCAGTGCTTTTGGTCAATATTGATGATCCAAGTCGATTTTTGTTTACAATTCGTAATTCTTTTTTTCTTTTTTAGTGGAAATGTCAATTTGGTCAACTAACTTAAAGAAATAAACATGGAGTCTGTGGAGTTTGATTTTGCTTCCTTTTTCCAATTGGTATCAAGTGGTACACATGGACCTTTTTTTACCATGCAAATTGTAAATGGTATCAAATCTTTTTGACGGAGAAATAAACAAAAACTGTTTTCATCCGTATCAAAGAACACAAGATTCATACAAGGAAAACCATTGAATGATTTTCGATAGCAATGTACAAGACTATAAATATATATAAAGTAACATTTTTAAGTCTCTTCTGGCCCCCATATTTCTTTTATTAAAAGATAAAATGTCCCACATCTATTACTTATAATTTCTAACTTATTAATAAAGATGTGTATAAGAGACAGAGTGTACATTTTAAAATACAAACTTTAATACCCCATTTCCTCAAATAGACACCATCTGGATTTTAATCACAAAAGAACCTCGGGCTCTCAACCATCCTAATCAATTCATATTACGGGTTTTCAACTAATAACCCAAGTCACGGGTTTTGGACTAACCCAAGTCACGCATGAGATGGGATATTAAAAGATAAAATATCCCACATCGATTTTGTCCAAGAATTCCTAAACTAATTAATAAAGGTCATGAGTCACTACACCAATTGCCAATTAATTTTGACATAGAAACTCATATTATTTAACATCTTTTATTAAATAATATTTTTTGTACGTATATATATATATACATATGTAGACATCTAAATCTGCATAGACATCTACAGCTGACAACTGTAAACCTTATGGTTACATACAAAGTGCTTACAACTTAATTTTAATTTATGGAGGAAGAGTTAAACTTTAAGCTTAATAATTTATTTTATTTGTTTGTATTTTACATTGTATTTCTATAGGAATTTTAATTTTAAACTTATGTTTTTGCAATTTTAAGAGTTTCTTGTCATATCCATTGAGAAGAAGATTTTGGATTAGCAATTCAAATACAATCTCAAATTATGTCGAAGCCTCAAGATATCCAAGTAGAAAGTGGACAATTTCCTATATTTGTCCTATCCGCTGGCTAAAACGAATAATTGGACAGGGATCTTAATGATCCAATAAAACACTTTTAAGCAAATCCAAATTAATTAGACATTTATTTTATCAATTAGTTGTAAAGATGTTGGTGGTCACCTAAATATCCAGTTGAACTGATTGTGGCATTTGCACTGAACTTGAAGTTGGAGGCTCAAGGAACATAAATTGTTTCAAATATGAAACATTGGGGATGGTATGGAGGGTCAGTTCTCAGAGTCTGTTTATTCTACGGACTCTACGGTAAGAAATCCTCTTGGTATTGGACCATCCAAAATCAGGAGGGCCTCACCAATTCTCATATATAGCTATGACTTTGAATGCACAATATCAAAAGTAATATAGTTGAAGTATATATTGTGAGTGAAATGGATATGAATTACTAGAAAATAAGCTAATTTCAAATAGCAAGCCAATTGTCCAATTCTACAACAAATTCAACACAACATATTCAAGTTTTATTGACAAAAATAAAGGAAACAGATAAAAACAACTCTATACGAAAATGAGAAGCCGGCAAGGCGGCAAGTTTGATTTGTTCATTTAATGCAAACTTCCAATTTGTACTACTTTATTTTCATAGTAGTATTCTTCAATTCTTCAACACATTTGCTGACTTTCCTATAGGCTTTTTTGCAAGAAAGCAGTGGAATTTAAAATTTTTACTTTTTTTTATCAAAATCACCTTGATTAATTTATGTATAATATAAGAAAAATATAAAAATTATACATTAGAATTACAGTAAATTTTTTAAAGTGTTTGGGATGTCGATTCACAAGTCTCACAAATACCCGGCCTCTAATGGTATCCACACAGATAATTAAATTAAGAATTTTTCACAAAATTAATTGACCCAAACTATAGAGTTCTAACTCCCCAAAATTTTCTTTTCCACCCTATTGCTTACGTTTTACCAAAACGTGACTTTCACGTTTTGATTATCAACGTGAAAATTGCTACTGCTATAACTATTTTGTGGCAGACATATATTCTCACACACACACACACACATATATATTCATATATTTTATATATATATATGTGCTCTGTGTGTGTGTATAATATGCAATAGGTATAGGAAACGTAATTAGAATGGGTTTAGCACTACTTAAGCATAAAGCTTTAGGGGATCTAATATACTATATATTAGTCCCTAAAATTTATAATTTACATAATATGAATCTAAATGAATTAATTTATTTCATAAATTAGTCTATAAATATCTCATACTTATTAAAATCAATTTAATTTCGAATTAATTATCCTTAAGTGTGTGACCCTTTAGGTTCCCAATCACATTGGTAAAAAGTATAAATTATAATTCTAAATTAATTAAAATTAGATAAATTAAATATCTTTAATTTATCATTAATTAATTAATTAATACTTATCGATCAAGATTAACTTCTAGCAAAATATCATGACCACTCAAGTATTGAGATATGTCAAGTAATTCGACATCATCCGTCTGTGCTTAGTTCCCGTAAAATTATTATTCTTTCACCAACCTATATCGTGATTAATTCAAAAGTACAGATATAATGCCAATTCTTATTGAATTAATCAATTTACTTCTTTTCAAAATACAATTAACTTGAAATAGAATTTAAGACACTCTAAATTTTATTTCCACTTTGCACAAAAAATTTTGAATCATATTTCAAGAAATGGCCATACTGAGATATACTCACCTATTATAAGGAGTGGTGAATTATCTATTGGTCATATCTTATCTTATCATGATTCATATTATACCGAAATTCTACTGTGTGTGCGACTCATTAAGAGTAATAACTAATAGAGTCAAAATATAATAATCACAGTTAAAATAAACTCATGACCTCAAATCAAAGAATCATTACACTACTATCACAAAGATTATCTCTTATCCACTGACAAATAAATAATAATCCGTGTGAAATACTCCTAGCGGGTCAATCCGGTGCATTTATTCTCAATAAGCATCTATGTACACTTATGTGCTAATCTACTTCTGTCAAACACAACGATTAGGGATATTCATGAATAAAATGTAATTATATCATAACTATTTATGATTTCACATATATATATTTTATTCAAAAAATGTCATATTACAAAATATATATAAATATAAAAGTACTTATTTTATACATAAAATAAATTAATTTTAGAGCATACACTAACAAACTTCCACTTGCATAAAGCCAATCATTCATGAGCTTAACATTGATAGAATGAGTTAACATAACTCATATGTTTAGTGACTGGATCAGTAATGTTATTATCTGCATATATGTATCTATTTGACTTCTTTCTATCAATGATTTCTCTAATCAAATGATGGCGCCGTAATACATGTTTAGATCGCTGATGAGACCTGAGTTCCTTTGCTTGTGCAATAGCTCCATTGGATTATCACAATACAAGAATATAGGATCACTAATAGAAGGAACCACTTCAAGTTCAATCACAAACTTCCTGATCTAAACTACCTCTTTTGCTGCTTCTGAAATTGCAATATATTCGAGTTTTGTTGTAGAATCAGTCATGGTCTCTTATTTAGAATTCTTCCAACTGATTGCACCACTATTAAGAATAAATACATATTTTTATTGGAACTTGCTATCATCCTTGTCAGATTGAAAGTTAGCATTTGTGTATTTGTGTATTTGTGAACGGTGAATTCTTGCCCACCATAAATCAAGAATAAATCTTTAGTCCTTTTAAATACTTAAAAATATTCTTAACTGCTATCCAATGAACACTCCCTAGATTAGATTGAAATATGCTCGTAACACTTAGAGTATAAGAAATATCAGTTCTAGTACATAGCATAACATACATTATAGAACTTATAGTCGAAACACATGGGATCCTTTTTATACTATCTCTTTTGACATCTGTCGTAGGAAACACGCATCTTTAGAAAGGTATACACCATGAGATATTGGTAAATAACCTTTCTTTGATTGATTCATGCTCAACCTCTTTAGCATCTTGTCTATATACATTGATTGAATAAAACCAAACAACCTCTTAGATCTACCTCTATAGATCCTCATTTTTAGAATATAGGTTACCTCTCCTAAATCTTTCATAAAAAAATTCCTGGATAACCATGCCTTTAGAATTTGAAACATAGGTATGTCGTTTCCTATCAACAATATGTTATCCACATAAAGTATCAAGAAAATAATGGCACTCCTACTAAACTTCTTGTGTATACAAGGTTCATCCTTATTTTTGATAAAATTAAATTTTTTGATTGTCTCATCAAAATGAATGTTCCAACTCCTAAAAACTTATTTTAGTCTATAAATAGATCTTTTTAGTTTGCATACTTTGTTAGGATATGTGGATATAAATCCTATAGCTTGAATCATATACACCTCTTATTGCAAATTCTCATTATGTAACTACATGTAAGTAAAATCTATTTGTCAAATCTCATAATCATAATATGTAACTATAACAAGTAAAATTCGAATGGATTTCAGCATTGCAATTGGTGAGAAAATTTCATTAAAGTCAACTTCTTATCTTTGTGTATAATTCTTTGCCAGCAATCATGCATTATAAGTAATCATATTACCATCCATGTCAGTTTTTATCTTAAAAATCCACTTGCACCCTGTGAGTTTAATCCTTTCGATAGATCGACTGAGATCCAAATCCTTTCAGGTGGATTGACTAAAGTCCAAACTTTATTATCATACATAGAATCTATTTCAGATTTTATGTCTTGTAACCACTTCTAAGAGTCTTTATCGTATAATGTTTCTTCGTAAGATGTAGATTCATCATTCATAATAGACTAATATATCATTGTACGCACTTATAAGAAACTCACATTTTTTGGGAGCACGATATAGATAGTAGTCATACGAAAATCTTATGTATCATTAACTTCATCCTCTGAATCATCACATCATCATGTGATTGAAACTCTCTATCATATCATCATGTGATTGAAACTATTATTCCACCACATTGATTAATATCATATTGTATTTCTTAAATTTCTTCAAAATCTATTTTGCTTCCACTTGCCCTTTCAAGAATAAACTCATTTTCTAGAAAGACGGCATATTTTGAGAAAAGTATTTTTTACTCAATGGGATTATAGAAATAGTATACAAAAATCTCTTTTAGATACTCCACAAATAGGTATTTATCTAATTTAGTTTCAATTTTGTCATATTCTATCATTTTCACATAAGTAGGTAACCCCAAACCTTCAAGTATGTAAGTATAGATTTTTTCCAAATCATATTTCATAAGGAGTGGAATCAACAACTTTTGATGGAATATGGTTTAGAAAATAGGAGGTTGTATTAAGAGTATAGTTCCAAAATAATTTTGGGAGGTCTGTAAGACTCATCATTGATAGAATCATATCCAATAGAATTCGATTACATCTCTTAGAATACACAATTTAGTTGTGGTGTATAAGGAGGAATCCATTGAAGTAGAATCCCGTTTTCCTTAAGATAATTTTAAAACTCTTGGCTTAAATGTTCCTTATCTCGATCAGATCGAAATATTTTAATACTTTTACCAAATTATTTTTCGACTTCATTCTTGAATTTTTTAAACTTTTCAAAAGATTCGAACTTATACATCATTAAGTATACATAATCATATCTAGATTGGTTATCCGTGAAGGTAATGAACTATGAAAAATCTCCTCTGGTGTGAATTGACATGGGACCACAAATATCAGTATGTATTAGTATTATCCTCAACAATTCACTATATTTATCAACTTTTTCAATAAAAGATGATTTGGTCATTTTATCAAGTAAACAAGATTCACATATATCATATGATTCATAATCAAATGATCTCAAATAATCATTATTATGTAATTTGGTAATGCGTTTCTCATTTATACGATCAAATCTACAATGCCAAAGGAAAGATTATTTATGAGATAAATTATCAATTTTAGATCCTTTTGAATTTATGTTGAGAATTGAATTTTTCATATTCTAGAATATAAAAATCATTATTTAAAGCATCAGTTTCATACACAATGCCATCACGTGTTTCATACACAATGCCATCACGTGAAAAAAATAACATTTATTCTTTTGCATAATGACATCTAGATTAGTATGTAAATACAGAATATTTATATAAGAGATTTATAAGAGATGGAATATGATAATTCTTTTTAAGTTCTAAATTTAGTATCTTAGACAAAGAAAGATACTAAGTATCTACGATTAATACAACAATATTTGCTGAATTTCTCACATGCAGGTCCACTTCTCCTTTAGCCAAGATTCTACTTCTCTTTAGTTCCTTAAGTAGAAGCTTTATTAACCTTTTATTAACCTTTTTCTGCGTCAAGATATCTATATAGGTCTTGCAGTTTCTTTTTCAGTGCCTTTCGTTTCCATAATGGTAACAAGTACTTTTGGCATTTGTAAGAAGTTTTTCTTGATCACAGGTGTTGGTTTCAACCCAAATTTGATTTTCACAAAACTAACTTTGGATGTCTTTTTCTTCTTATTGGAAGAATTAACATCCATCACTTGTTTTCTTTCTTTTTTAATGGTTGTCTCAGCAGTTCTAAGCATGTTCAACAGTTAAATAAGAGTTGTGGACAATTTATTCATGTTGTAGTTCATCACGAACCGTGAAAAACTATCAAGTAGAGATTGCAAGATCAAATCAACATTTAAGTCATGATTTTGATAAATCTCAAAAGTTCTATATTTTAAGGTTAATTGATCATTTTCTTACATGAATCACTACTGAAGTATCTTCCGCCATTTTATAATAGAATAACTCTTTAGAGGTCTCCTAGCTCTCATTTCTTAATTCTTTACCAAACAATTCTTTGAGATGAAGAATCATAGAATGAGCATCCATATATCATGCTATTTTTGTAATTCAGAATTCATAGCGGCCAACATGACACAAAAGATAGTATAGCGTTGTTTTCTATGTGCTTACGATAAATTAAGATATTTCAGCTCACTGTCTCTTAACAGATCAGGAATAGGTTGATCAAGAACATAGCTAATTTTTTCGTGTTTGAGAACAATTCTTAAGTTATGATATCAATCCAAAAAATTTGATCCAGTGAGTTTGTTATCATATAAAATGAGACGTAAATTGAAGTTATTACTCATATTCTATAACAAATAAATAAAGATAGTATAAGAATTTGTTATTTATGTATAAACAAAACTAAAATATAATATGGATTTAATTTAATTTGGTTTTACTTTCACTATTTTATTTCAAATCAATAACCCTTACATATTGATTCGGGAGTTATCACATAACCCTTAGTGGATTAGGATGCCATCTAATTATTTTGATCTTGAGTGTACTTAAGAAATTAAAATAATTTCGAAAGATAGGTAACATTTACCAATTAAAACACTTTGTAATTCTTAGACAGTTAGGTATCAACTCTTTGATAACATATTATATGTGACTCCTAACCTTTGCCTCAAAAACATATTATTGAGTGTGCCCAACAATTTATATGGCTCCATAAATCATAGTGTTTTAGAAATTCATCTCATAACTCAAACATGTTCAACGTAGAGTAATTGATTAGCCCAACAAATTAAATGTAAAAAGAATTCTCGTTTGTTGCTATAATAATGGAAAATAATTTATTTATTGACTTAATATTAATTTGAGGAATTTTCTTTTATTTATTTTATTAGATTTCATCAAAATTGCATGCAATATTATCATATCAACATATAATAAACAAAACATGCATATAAAACTATAAATGATTATGGACTTTTTACTAAACTAGTTTCCTTGAGTCACAAAGGAAATTAGGTGGTCAAATTCTAAAGGTAATCTTCAACTTTTGAAAATTTCTTTCGTGGTAGCACCTTTGTGCTGTCTCTATCATCTTGTACATTACAAATGTAATTTTATTTAAATAATTTAGATATTACAATTCTATCCCGAACCTACCTCTATGTACATTATGTAATTGGTTAAAAAACCTCGAGTTACATTCGAGGTGATTGAGATGAGAAAAGAATTACATTCAGAATAATAGAGAAAGGCAAGACACGCAGGTCCTATTTAAAAAATTTACAACCATTGAATTTGAACCAAATAAATCAAATACAATCACATTAGTTTTAAATCCATAATCATCTATCATGTTATTACATAATTCAATAATTAAATAAAAGTATAAATCCGTATTTATCAAATATCTAATCATGAATCACTATACTTCATAAGTAATTCTTACTAATTATTAGTATTGAATTGGAATTATGAAAATATTTTATGGAGAAAAATTGATTATTTTGAAATCTCATTTAATAATAATCTCTTATAAATAATAGAATTTCAAAAATTACATGATTTAATACATTTCTATTCTTAATCACATCTAAATATTTATTCCAATCTCATTGAAAAAGAATAATTTTCTAAAATTTAAACAAATTGCTTTTAATTCTAATCTCATTAGAATTAAATAAATATTTTCCAAAGTTTCACACTTTTTAAATTTTAATCAAATTAAAATAAAGAAAGTATCTAAATTTTAACAATCAGTTTTAAACAACAATTATAAAAAATTAATTGGTGATTTCAAAAACTAAAATTTAGAAAAAACTTTAATATAAAAGTATTAAATCAAGTGTCACTAAAATTATTTAACTAATTAAATACTTTTTGTAACAAAAATTAATAATGTCACTAAAAGTGGTATTATTAATTCAGTGTGTATAAGAGACAGATGGCATATTGCCGTGAATTGACGTCTTACCTTTTTATATATATATATATATATATATATATATATATATATATATATATATATATACATATATATATATTCTCCAATATTTTCATCAATAAAATTTATAAAATTATTATATAGTTTAAACTTGAATATTTATTATGAACTAAAATATTTACATCATATTGCTGTCTCTTAACTCTAATACTACTGAAAGACAAAGTAAATAACTAATAATGCAGTGAAATTTGACTTTAATTTTTACTTTCCTATCATGGATCACCTTGATTAATTTATGTGTGGATATTATTAAAGATTATGGCTTAAAATACTCTTAAAATTACATTAAAATTTTTAAAGTGTTTGACATGTCGATCCACAAGTCAAACAAATATCCGATTTTTAATAATATCCACACAAATAAATAAATTAAGAATTTTCACAATATTAATGGATCCAAACCACAGGGTTCAGGCTCCCCAATTTTCTTTCCTATTGCTTACGTTTTACCAAAACTTGACTTTCACGTTTTGATTATCAACGTGAAAATTACTATTGCTACTGCTACAAAGACTTTTCGGCGATATATATATAGATATATATATATGCAATTGGTATAGGAAACATAATTAGAATGGTTTTAGGATTACTTAAGCATAAAGCCTTAGGGGATCTAATATACTATATATTAATTTTTAAAATTTATAACTTATTATAATTACAAAATCTAAACACAAATAATTTATCTCATAAATTAATTGATAAGTGTCTTGTACTTATTAAAATCAATTTAATTACGAATTAATTATTCTTAAGTGTGTGACCCTTTAAGTTTTTAATCACGTTAGTAATAAGTATAAATTATAATCATAAATTAAGTAGGATTAGATAAATTAAATACTTTTAATTTATCATTAATTAATTAATTAATTAATTTTTACTTATAGATCAAGATTGGTTTCTAGCAAAGCATCATGACCACCCAAGTGTTGAGATATGTCAAGTTCGAGTAAATATGACCCATCTGTGATTAGTTCCAATAGACAATTATTATTCTTTCATCAACCTATATCCTGATTAATTCAAGAGTATAGATATAAAATTAATTTTTATTGAATTAATCAATTTACTTCTTTTCAAAATACAACTCATTTAAAATGGAATTTAAAACACTCTAAATTCTATTTTCATTTTTGCACAAAATTTTTGAATAGTATTTCAAGAAGTGACGATTGCGATTCATTAAGAGTAACGACTAATAGAGTCAAAATATAATAATCCATAGTCAAGATAAACTTATGAGCTCAAATCAAAGGATCATTACATTACTATCACAAAGAGATTAATTTACTGGCAAATAAATAATAATCCGTGTCAAATATTTTAACGGGTCAATCCGATGCACTTATTCTCAATAAGTATCTACATACACTTATGTGCTAATCTATCGGTGTCAAACACAACGATTAGGGATATTCACAAATAAAATATAATTATATCATAACTATTTATAATTTTACATATATATATTTTATTCAAAAAATGTCATATTACAAAATAAATAAATATAAAAATGTCATCCTTGTATCTCTAAAATAAATTGACTTTAAGGCATACACTAATAGTTTTGCACTTCAATTTCCAATCTAGCAAATATAATAATGTCCCTCTCGCATTTCCTGTTCCTTTCAGCCTAGTTCTTAGGCTAAAAACAACAATTCCTCAGCACAATTATGACAATGCTAATTGTACTTCAGAAATTCATGTCCCTAATTCCAACTACCAATGCAGCTCCAATGGTTCTTCATGTGAATCTTTTATAGTTTATAGAGCTCGAAAAGATTATCAAACACTTGCTTCCATTGCCTCTCTCTTCAATTCAGGCATTGCTGATCTCCTGCCTTACAACAACTTGTCTCAAGTTGATCAAAATCTTCTCCAGGAGATCAAGAAATAATCATCCCAGTTATAAGTTCTTGCTTAAAAGACGCATTCTATTACGCGGTTTATCCGCATAATGCATCCCATTTGGATTCTACACATCTGCTGTTGCTGGTGAAATCTTTGAAGGGTTAGTGCGCGGAATCTCAAGGAGTATAATCAAGATTTCAAAGGTGACAATCGGAACATTTCTTCAATACAATTGCCTTTGAAATTACTTTTATTTAACACATTGATTTTCTAATGATGGCAAAAAGTATTGAATTACAAGTCTTTAGAATAGAGGCTTATGCCGCGCAATCAAATGTTAGAGCCAGTATTTTCCGGCTGCAACGGCAAAACGGGCGAGGGCTCTCTATTACCTTGATATCCAATTTTGGAGCATGATCATACAGATTTGATTAGTCTTAAGTTTGGAATTCCAGAGAAAACACTAACAGATTAGGACCCTTTGATGCTATATATCCTCATTGTAACTTTGCTCATTCCCTTGACTAACAAACCATTCCTTAAACCTGTTGCTGATTCTTCACCTCAAGATAAAGAATCTAGTCCTGGATTTCTGATTCCAAATATATTTAATACAGAATCAAGAAGGAAATACTACTTTGCAATTTGTGGAGGGGTAATCATTGCAGCTGTTTTGTGAATTTGCCTAGTATTAAATATACACCTCTAGATGTCATGAGAGACTGGAGTAGATATTTAAGAAACTAAAAAAATTCACGCGCTTTGAACGTGTTACACTCTCGATTTGTTAAAAATTTTAATTTTTTAAAAAATAAATAAATATTTAGTGAATGATAAAAATTCAAGTATAAAAATTCTATGTGTTGAGTTTTTGATACAAGACTTATATATTTTTAAATATATAATATCTTTGTATTTTCTTTGTAATTATTTTCACCTTTATTTATTTATTTTTTTCATATTTGTTATTTGTTACAATTATATATATGTATCATTTTTTCTCCAATAATTAAACAAAATTTATCTTTTATGAGAACAACATATGATATTTGGATCTTACTTTCATTTCTTTTCTAGGCGCATGGGTTATAGTTTTCTATAACGACACTATCAACTACTTCATCAGTTAAAGATAAAAATATTTTGCATAGTATTAACTTTTTTAAATATATCTATAAATATTCTTTATCATTGCTAAAAAATAAAATCCCTATCAAGTATCAAACATCATTTTATAGATGAAATATTTTGAAATTATCTTTTTAGGAAAACAAAAAATCAAATGATATATGGATAAAAATTACAAAATGATTAATTAAATTTTAAAAAATAAGAAAAATGAATCTAATTAAAATATAAATAGAAATACATCAAATAAAAATTGTCTTATGCATAGAAATCCAAACTAAATAAATTAAACTAATATATGCTCAAAATTCTGGATAGCTATCATATAGTATATTAAAATCATTATAAAAAAATGAAACAATAAATTGTTTTTCTATCTTTCTCTGACATGCACCGAAGATCAAGAAAAACAATCATTTATCTTATTTAAAATGCACACAATGCTAATGAAAAGACATATAGTTCTAAAGATATACAAAATTACACGTTATTACTTTAAGTAAGATTTTAAATAAATTTATATCACAATTAATTTTCATTCACATATTGTCTACAATGTGTATGCATATAGAGAATATATTTATACTTTTTTTATATTTCTTAAACTTATGATAACATTCATTTCGGTGCTCAATTAACGTGTTGCATTATCCACTCATCTTGAATGGTATAAAATATAGTTAATTCCTATTCAAAATAGTTTATATTTCTCTCTTAGATTCTTAGATTATATTGATCAATTAAAGATAAAGATTTTTCTCTATATTGAACTTTTTAAATAAATCAAGAATCCATATTTATATATTCTTTATCATTATTAAAAGATAAAATCACTATCAAGTATCAAAACATCACTTTATAGATGAAGTGTCTTATTTAGTCTAATAAAATTAGAGTGTTACTCTAATGAAAAATATATATTTTTGAAAACATCCAAAATAGCATGTAAGTTTTATATAATTTCTATAACAATTAACTTTTATTTTTAACATATTGCGTAAAATATGTATGCATATATAGAATATAATGGTGTTTTTTCATATTTCTTAAGTTTATGATAACATTCACGTTATGACTCCATTAATGTTCTGAACTCTTACATTCATCATCAATGGCATCGAATATGGTTAACTCCAAAATTGCATTTTTATATATTAATTTACCATGAAATTAAATTTTCATAATATATATATCTCTATATATATATATATATATATATATATATATATATAAACAAAATAGTTTACCTTCTTTTTCGATTAATGCCATGTGTTTCTTAGGAAAATCTTTAATCTAGGGAATCTTTCTTGATTTATTAATAGTGTAACAATTGCATTGTACTTTCCAAAGTTGACATGTAAACTAAACGTATAAAATCTGTAATTAAATAGAGTAAAGTAGTATTAAAAGATTTACATAATTTATGTTGTCTTTTAAACTACTTACCTACTTATTTTTTTTATATTATTATTTCTACAATTTCTACATATTATTTTTGGAGGTCTTGCAAAAATCACTCTAGAACATTTTGGCATGCATCATATCATGGGTTGAAATTTTATTTACTTTGATATTAAAAAGGCGCGTTAACTTTTAAAATTTTAATTGGCATATGATTATTAATTTTGTGGTTTTTAACTTGGAGCAAAACTTTAATATTGAAAATATTTGTTATTGAATTCAAACCAAATAAATTCAAATAGAATGTGTAAAATTTGTTTAGATACATTACATGTTCTTAAATTTCTTTTTTTGTTAAATTCTGTCTCTTATTCTTTTATCTAATGTTATTAACATTAATATGTTATATAATAAATATATAGTTGTATTATAAAAAATAAGTAGTCTTGTTAGATTAAATAGGAAGTATTTTAGATATGTCAATTATTTTTCATTAAGGACATGTTAGCAATGAAATTATTTAATTAATGGTATATCAGGTAAGACAAAAAATGATAAAAATTAATACTATCGGGTAAGATTAAATGAGGATTACTTTGGATAGGTCAATTATACTTCATTGAGGACATGTTGGCATTAAATTATTTATTTAAGGGTATATTAGCTATGACCAAAAAAAAGAAGAATAATGTAGTAGATTATCGATAGTTAAAATAGATGAAGAGTAATTTAATTATTGTCTCTTATTGAAAATTATATTTAATTAAGAATGCGTATTTTAGGCATCATAAAAAAGAAGATAGGTAGTTGAAATAAATGAAGGGTAATTCATTTAATTATGTCACTTATTGGGAATTGGAAAATATATTTCACTTTTAATAAATTATTCATTGTATTGATTTCTAGGTATCTAGATATACATTGTAATAAAAGGCAATAAAGGCATGACCATTAAAAAAGAGAAAAAAATAATTATTATTTATGATAGGATTGTAAGACTAAAAAAAATAGGTGGTAGTATCTCAAAAAATAGAATACATGGTGAATAATTTAATTATATTTTCCTATTGAGAATTAAAAATTATATTTCATTATACACATAGTTTAGGTATCACAAGAAATGAAAAAACGCTTAAATAAGTATTCCAAACGAGATCTCGAAAAGAATGAATGAAATCGACCAAATATCTAAATTAGGGTGTTGACGATTCACTATAATTTTGTTATGTGAAATGTTTTTCACAAGTAGTCCCAAATTTATAACTTTTTAAATTATTTTTAATTAATTAACATCTTCTACCGTTCCATCATTAATCCTTTCCAACAAGTAAAACCGTTTAAAATCCCAAGTATTAATTACCGGTCTTCCTCGATTAACAATGGGGTGTCTATTCCAAGTGATAATTATTATATACTCATTCCGTTTCAAAATATTTGTTAATTTAAATAATTTGTCTCTGTCATATTATCT
The DNA here is from genome assembly GCA_025175665.1 of Cinchona pubescens. NCBI lineage: Eukaryota > Viridiplantae > Streptophyta > Magnoliopsida > Gentianales > Rubiaceae > Cinchona > Cinchona pubescens. The sequence continues at coordinate 46,952 of JANKKI010000358.1, forward strand.
ATCACTTTATAAAATCAATTAAGTATTAAATGATTTTTTCCAACTTTTACCCTTAGTGGTACATTAACGAAGAGAGAATTATGTAATTAGAATATTAATGTAAAAGGATAATTTAGTCACTTTAAATTATATTTTTGAAAAATTGATATAATTTAATAGCTTCTTTAATCCGTATATATCAATTAAAGGTGACAGTTATTTTAAAACAGAGGGAGTATTGATTACAATCTCTGTGAAAGTTGCATAACAAAGCAACAATTAAAGGAGATCTTTTATATATGTGCATGCAATAAGGTTTCTTGATTAAGTATTAATGAGATGTGAATGTAATATATATCATTAATTATAGGATACGTTAATATATTGTAAACATGTGTTTTTTGAGTTTCTATTATCTGCATGCGTAAAACAGTATTAGATTAAACATAATATAGTCCCCCATGTGTTGTTTACCATATCCTTAATTTGTAGGAGTATTATACATACTGGGACTTGATGACATAATTAGCGTTTTGTAAGTTGAGTTGTTCAATCCACTACAAATTAAATGCGTCATTAATATGTAATGCATGGACGGCACCGAGCCTGTTGCTGCACTATAACGACGTTAAATTATGATCAGTTCATCTTAAAATTGGATTAGTGAAAAAAAGGCTATTTATCTAATTGTTTGCGCATTATATAGTAGTGAAGTCTGATTATATTGATCAATTAAAGATAAAGAGTTTTCATATATTGAACTTTTTAAATACATTTGGGTGGTAGTATCTTAAAAAATATGTACAATACATGATTAGTAATTTGATTATATTTTTCTATTGTGAATGAAAATTATATTTTATTAAGGGCGGATATTTTAGACATTACAAAAAAAAAGAAGAGTACACACTATTTTGCTAAGTTTATCTACTCTAGAATTTAAAATTATAGACAGAGGTGTATAGAGTATTTTAGACATTACAAGTATAGAATAACACTTAAATAAGTTTTCCTCTTTAATTAAAAATTATATTTGGTACATTAAGGATGTATAATTTAGACATCACAAAAAAGAAAAAAATAGGGAGGAGAAGGACAAATTAGAAGAAACAACTCGCATATATACATATATATATATATAATATATAATAGTATAGTTAGATTATGAACTTTCATAGAAAGACCACCAAAGCATCTTGGATAGGGGTCCAGTCTGCCTAATCATGGCTTCAATTAATCATGGGCTTTGGTTGTTGGAGATTGGAGTATTGATAATATTAGTGTATGTCCTCCTTAATATAAGATGCTGGTGGCCTGGCGGGTGCTAGAAGTGTGGAGGGATGTGAAGCTCGTGAAACCCACGGGGAAGGGTAAGTAATTAGAGAAAGATTTAAATAAATTTAATCTTTAATCTCATTTATAAACCTTATAATATAAATAACATAAACTAATATAAATAAAATTTTATAAAATTTAATCTTAATCATAAAATCTATAAGTAGAACAAAGACCAAATGTACCAAAGACCCAAGTAATTAACTTGTAGAACAAAAGCAGCCTAACAAATTACTAAACCACCACCAGGTTTTGGTTTACGGAACATTTACAATCCAAGCGCAAAGGAAATTGAAACCAACAGTCGAGCCTTTAACAATTCCATAATTCACAAGGTTTTAATACTTAAACAATTTCCTATGATTTGGACAAATTTCCGTAAACCAAATACTGACGATCAGTTATTGTCATCATGTTACACCTGTACATGAGCAGCAAAGTTTCAGGTGGTAATTTGTACAAAACTCTTAGTTAGCATTTCCTAAACCTTACAACCTAACAAATAGATGTTACCCATTCAAAAGACAAAATTGGTTGCCAGCTACCAACAAATCGTTCATCTACCACCCAGTATGCAAAAATTGTCAATTCACCCTTTACTGATAAACAGGATGACAAATCGTCTTTCATCAGACTAGCCAACAATTAGGGAGAACATGCACTCATCTTTTACCATTAAGATAAGATGGCAGTCTTTTCATGGCCCCCTGACAGCATCATGCATTGCATTTGCTTCCCTGGCAATATCTCAATTACAGTCGATCTTCATGATCTCCTGAGAAAATCCCTGGTGAAAAAGGGATGCCTTAAGGCCTCCCGTGCCGTTAGCCTGTCCAAAGGCTCATATTTAAGAAGACCTTGTAGAAGATTTATCAGATCCCCGGCTGAATGGTCCACATGTTGCATAATTAGGTTCTGAAAGCAGCACACTTTCAGTCAGATAAATAATGGCAGGTGAAGAAACTCTTGCACAATCCAAAACTAATATACAAACTTATAGAAGATTAGAAAATCCTAGAGAATATGCAGACCTGAAGGCGAGGTAACTTAAGAACGGCTTTGATACTGTCCCGCGAGGTTGCTCCCTCTGGCCAGTCAAGCCTACCCCTTCTAACATACTTTTCAGCATGTCGACTGAAATATAAGCTGTCTCTTATTAAACCTTTGGAGAACTTATGGCATACATATTATGGGTGAATAAACAATAATACTCGACTCTGATTTCTTCAACATATGTTGAGGCAGAGAACCAAGGACCCTCTCCATCATTGCAAGGTGTTCTAAATTTTCATGAGTTTGGAAAAGAGCTGTCTCTTATACCCATTATACAGTGGTGTCAATCAGTTTTTGTTTCAGGGAGATTAAATACATAAATGCATTGCAAAAGAATAAACACAATCTCAGAGCCAGTAATATCATCATACCGAACATAGCTCGACCAAGATACAGCCAACACTCCATATATCACAAGGATAGCTCCATCCAAGTCCTGCACACCTCAGCATATAAGTAACCATTGAACCAAAGGTAATACTCTATAAATTATATAGAGAGAGAGAGAGAGCGAGAAATAAGAAAATGCTGACAACTATTGCCAAAATGGATTTACCTAGAATGACTTCTGGAGCACGGTAATGACGAGTGGATACAATGTATGTCTGATCCTGACGATCATAAGTTGTGCTGCCAAAATCAATTACCTTGATGGCACTTGATTTCGGTATTCTTCTACAATAGGAACTGTCTTTTGGTGACCTTGAAGAACCCTAAAATCATGAAAGATACAATAAGTTGAACTGCCAACAGCCAAGTACAAATACATAAAACGCAACGCATACAGGAGAAAGCATGATGACCACAACCAATAAAATCAAGTAATTTACAGTGTAGTAAAAACAAACTAATGTATACACAAGGTGAGAAGGGAAATAAAGGCTAAGCTAGTACAAATGCCTAAAGCATTACCCTGTAGTCAGGAACTTTTAAATACTCTGGAGAGACAAGAAGAATATTCTCAGGCTTTAAATCAGTGTGGATAAGGTGCAGCTCATGCATAACTGCAAATTTTGAAAACAGGAGATGAGGTTAAAGGTGAGGACAAAGATTGCAGAACACAGATCATCCACAACTGTGTATTCTAAACCAGGAATGCAAATACTTTACATTCCCAGTATGTATATGAAAATCTAGAACAAGTAAATACTACACACATGCTACATTAAGACATTCCAATAGTTGTCTGCCAATCTCACGGACAAGATCAATGGGAAATGACCGGTAATTGTTTTTCCGAAGAAAATCGTATAAGCTAGGTCCAAGCTTCTCAAAGACCTGTTAAAACCATTTAAATTCATCCACAATCTTAACCCCGAAACAGTTGTGAAGATTCGGGGAAATTAATCCACCAAATCAATCATACTATATACTTACAATACAGATATGGTTACGATAGTCAAACCAGTTCCGTATTTGCACACAACTGCAAGAGATAAACCAGTTCAACAACTAAAACATTTCACGAAGCCTAGAATGGAATAAAGAGTAAAAACAAAAGGGTCATAAAACAACAAAGGTTTGAAACTCACCGATTGCCCCCTTTATCATGTTTACCGAGTTGTTGAAGAACTTCAACTTCAATCATGGCTGCTTCCCGATACTTCCGGATGCCACGAACAATTTTAATTGCAACCATTTCCTTCTTTTCCCTATCCCAGCATTCTAGGACCTGTATGTTAACCAAAGGTGCCTGAATAAAGTACACAGATATTAGTACAGACCAAACACATCATCCTGTAAAAACCAACAAAAAGCAATGCAATAAATACCTTCGCCCATCTTGCTGTGGATTTTATCTGCATCAATGAACAAAAATAGAAAAACAAAACATTTAGGACTAGAAGAGAACTAGACAAAATAAGCTTAATATGGAAGGCTAAGATCATCTGAAATAGAGACCCAATGTTTTAAAGTCCAATACTGTCGAGTTAAGATCACTAGATTGAAAAAGTTTATTATAAACAAAACCACACAACAAAATGAAATCTTAAGCTACATCAGGCATAAAAAAGACACTCCACAAGGTTATAAAAGCATATGGCAGAAACTACAAATGTAATTTTTGTGGATGATAGTAAAAGTAGTTACAGCGAGAAGTTAAATTTTCTCCAAGCTCAAACAAATAATGCCCTTCTTTGTCGTCTCCTCGCCACGGGGGAGAACCATTTCGAGCCACTTCCTAGTAACAAACAGAGAACTAGTATGGTTTGGGGTTGCCCTTGAAGAAGATGCATAGCTTGTGACATTTCCAACCTCTTGTCCACAAAATAACCCTAGCTGAGCCTACACACAGGCACCCATTCACATTTTTACTCAATAACAAAGTTAATTTTGATTACCTCCTTGGTACCGCCTATCCTTTCAAATCAACTACATGATTAATCAATTTATGTGGAAAAAAATAAACATGAGAAAATGAATAACTGAGATAAAATTACAGATAAGGCATATAACCTGAAAGAACAAAAAATTAAAAGACATACCAAACATGTCAAACCTGAAGCACCCAAAGTTTCCCAAGGAATAGAAAAAAAATGCAAAATTTATATATTAGATGTGTTTATGTGGACTAGGACAGAAGCCAATATTTTATACAACAAAATATGAACTAATATTCTCCTATGATGAAATTTAATCTTGATCCATTCTTAAAGGTATGAAATTCATTCAAAAACCCCTTTCCCAAAAAGTATAGTAATCGTTTGACCACATCCAAATTATCAAACAAAAGCAAATATCTTTCTATCATGTACAAATAATAAAGTAACAAATTAATACACTACACAGATTTTTTTTTTTTTTTGAATCAAAACAAGGAAATTATTAAACTCGATTACACATCAAAATTAACAAAATTTAAAACCTATAATTTCATTCAACCAAATTGTTCAGAATGATTTTAATTACAATTTGGTTTTGTACAAAATATAGAACAAAAAACTAATATCCACAATAAGATTTTGATATAATAAACCCCAATCAATTAATATCCATCCAAAAATTGAATCTTTTCATATCTGATCTGCTAATAAACTAAATCTTCACCAGATCCACCAAGAAAAAAAAAATCAAGAAAAACACAAAAGCCATAAACAGATCTCAAAGATTCAAGATCAGATCTAATACCTTAGTATTCACCTGAGGTTGAACCAGAACCGGAATCGGAGCCGGAGCTTGAGGCATAACATCCCAACCTAACCGCGGCCGTTTGCCTCGGCCTCCGATCCATGTGCGTGTGTGGAAACTCGGTCACGCGCTCCATCTCCATCGCTACAAATCAGATAAAACGAAAAAAAAAAAATCGCAAGAAAAGAAAAATTCTAGAGAGAGAAAGTGAAGATTTCTAGAGAAAGTAGTTTGTGTGGTAGGAATAACCCTAGGTCATACAAAGCTAAAGAAGAGAGGTGGTATTGTCGGTTGATATGAAATCTGACCGTCCACGTGTTCGTTTCTGATCCGTGGATTTTTAGAGTCGGATTCTTCGCTTTGTGCGAAGGAATTATTCGGATTTATTGGTTGGATTGGGAGTGGGGTTGGTTGAGGAGTTGACTAGAGTTAAAGGATGGGTGGAGTTAACTAGAGTTAAAGGGTGAGGATTGAGTTAGGACCGTCAATCGGAGCCGGGCCGGGCCGGGCCACCGAGTGGAATTATCCGGATTTGTCGGCTGGATTAAAAGTTAGGAAAATTCTAAATCTAGTGGAATCATCATGTTGTAGGTTTTAAAAATTTTTATAATATAAAATTATGTATTTTAAAATTTTATATTGTATAAATTTTTAAAATTAACGAAATTATTCCTTTAACGAAATCATAAAATTTCCCTTAAGAGTTAAATGGAATTACATGGTATGGAATTGTGGATCGAGATTGGTTATATGTAGTAATGGAGTAGGTGCCAGTAAGGCTAGGTTAGCCAAGTTAGTTATTAAATTCAGTTTGAGGAGGAATTTGATGAGAGAGGTGAATCAATGGGTTATTAGTTTAACCGGTGGATTATAAATACATATTATTTAATTGATATATATAATAATATTAAATTATTAGACACAATATATATGTTGAAAAATAGTTATAACACATATTTACCAAATTTTAATTTATTCTTAAATATTTTAGAATTATTAATTTCTCTAAAACTGCAACAAAATAGACTAAAATAGATATGTTTAAATTATTGTAAAATAATGATGTATAACAAATACATAGAAAACAATTTTTGTTTAATTTATTAAGTGGTTATTTTGTCATAATAGTCTATTTATATAAAATTATGTCTATTTATTTTGATTTCTTGTGATATATCTAATTTATTTTCTTATTAATTTGAAAATCTTTAAGTTTTATTTTGAAAATAAAGTTGTAAAATGTTTGATTTTATTCGTAAGGGAAAGAGTAAGTATAATGTTTACAAAGATATTATAAATAAAAGGAAGTTAAAAGTACTAGTTAGACAATTGACTTAGTGGTGAAAGCTCTCGCACGTTAACAAGAGGTAATGGGTCCGAGTTTTTACCAATAGAGTTTTATCATTAATTTTAGAATCCACCAAGTTCCTTAAAAACCTATTAGGTCATCGGATATTTCGATTCAATCACCGAGTTGACTGGGTTCCACTGAATCTTCTCTTTGTTTGATTCAATTAGAAACTGAAGATGTGATTTGGTGGCCAATTCAATCGATCGATTAAACTGTCAAATCGGACCGAATTTCATAATTATGATTAAATCTCTATGACCGACCTTAATATAAACACAAGTTGATCTGAGTTTAGTCTGTTTAGACTATATTTAGGCTCATAGGAACTATAAAGCCGAGTTTGGACCAAGCAATCTTAATCTAATTAAGGTTTGAGATTTTTTAAGGATCCGTTTGGTTCATGAGATGATATGGGATTGGATAACTAATTCTACATCATCTTGAGTTTGGTTCATTTTTATATATGGAATTATTATCTTTTATAATTAACTGAATTAATCCTTTGTATAACTAAAATAATTCCATCAAGGAGGTGGAATTAATTATCAAGAGATGACTATTGTTTGGGATAACAAGTTTTTTGACTAATTTACCCCTAATAAACTTTAGGAAAATTTTACTGTTCCTTATAAGGAACCATTCTTTTATACTTTACATGCTTTTACAGTATAACACTATGTGTTTTAAAAACTTGTACTGCACAAATTTTTAAAAGCAAGAAAATAATTACCTAAAAGGGACTGTAGAATTCCCCTCAACTTTCATAATCCTAATCTATCTCTTGTAATAACTATCAAATTGCCATCATACGTCAAGCCACTCTCTTCCACGGCTACTTCTTTTCTCCTATTTTTTTCCTTTTCTTGATCATGAAACAACATTTGATTAGAATAACAATACTCGTGTTTTGATTGGAACTTGAAATCTGTTAAATTACAATTTTCTAATCTATGTTATGATTGGAACTCTGAATTAGCCAAATTTCAATTTTGTATGTTTGCTTTCAGGTTTCTTATGCATCAAATTCAATTCTGCCGGAAGAAGATTGAGCTTTTTTCCCGTTTTGTAACATGAGGATTCTAGATAACTTGCATATGTTATGTTATATTAGCTTTTCATAAATTGCATTAGATTCAATACTGTATATTAACTTGCATCTATATTCATTATTGTATAAATTGCATCTATTATGTTATATTAGCTTTTTAAAAATTTATTAAATATTTTGTCCTAATAACTATAATTGTGTATAAAATTTTCAATGCATGCATGGCAGTTTTTTTTTTTTTTGTTGGCTTATGGTATGTTTTACCCATAAAAAAAAAAAAAGAGAATACACCACCAAATATTTTAATAAAATACTTGGATAACTTAAAAACTGACAACTTTTATATTTTAATTTTGTAAGAGCAATTTATTTTACTTTTTATTTTATTTAGTTACTAGAGTATCATTTAAATAATATTTTTTGGATTTTCAAATAAAACAGTATTGTAAATTTAGGGTTATTTTCGTCAGTAAAATAGTAGTTTTACCTGATCCAATATTCAACCAAATATAGGTTGGGACTATTTTTAGGATATCCCACGAATGCCAATTATCAACCAAACACTGAATAAAAGACACAAATAATCCAAGGATGACTCATTCGAGAATAAGAGGCACAATTAATCTGAGGATGACTCATTCGAGGATAAGACATCTCATCTCAACCTGTCTGTGAACCAAACGAACCTTAAGTTTCATTTGGAAGCCTTGAACTTGGACAAAAAAGAAAAAAAAACAGAAAGAAAGGAAAGCAATCAATTTTCCATTATTTGGGAGTTTTAGATAAAAAGAAAAAGAATGGAATTCGACTGTTTTGGACAGAAAGTTTACCGTATATAGTTAAAATGCTTTTCTACCCGAATTGGTTGAAAATGGAACCATTTCGTTGGTAAGGGCTGTCTCTAATGCCAATTCAATAATTTTCTATAAGAGCAAAATTGTTTGAAATGCCAAAATTGCCCCTAGACATCAAGCTAAGCGATAATCTCATCACAGGGTACGACACTTCTCTCTCATCTTCTCTTTAATTCATACACCTTCTTCCTTGCCTCCCTACATGGATAAAATTCTCTTAATTCCTGCCAGCCTACCTCCCCAATTTTTCTCTGTTCTATCATTTTAAAAGGTCAAAGTCCCAAGTCCGTGTGTGCTATAGCAATTCTTTCAGTTTTAGCAAATAAACAATATTGAACACCATAACCCTTTCAAGCATGGAAGGATTTGGAACTTCAACTTTAATATCCAGAGGACTTTAACTGTAGATATTTGTAATTGAAGATGTATGCTAGATTTGATGTAAGAAAGGTTAAGGTTTTAGTATTGCATTTGCTGACTTTTAGATTGGTTTGATTGATAGTTGATTTTTTTTTTTCAATCAATTAATTTATGACTGTTTTTAAGAGTCAATTCTATTGGATTTGTATTCTCTGAAGACGGATAGTTTTGATGTAATATTTGATGAGTTTAGAGGAGAATAATGGATGTAGTGAGAACCCAATATGGTTTAGTAATTTTGAGCTTATTTATATGTTTTTTCTGCTTTTCAGTCCTCGAAATTTCTCAAGAAAGAAACGGGATCATGGATTTGTTTTAGCTTGTCAAATCTTGACTGTTGCCGGCCGATTGCCAGTAACTCAGTTTAGCCATTGTCTCTCTTATCACTTCAAATTGCAATGATGGGTTGGAGTCCATGGAGAAGAAGGAAACAAGAAAAGCGGAAGTGGGAAGATGATCGTGTGAATTTGACTTTTGGGGTAAGAATTTTGGCATTTAAAATAATTTGCTTTGGCTAGAAAGTTATTGCTCTGGCATTATCGCCAGCCAATGGTGAGAAGGCAACTAAAACTTTTCAAAATACTACCTTCGCCTCCAAAAAGGGATAGGGATTCTCTTTATTTATAGGTAGTTGATGAGTCTCCATTTGCCCATCAAAATAAAATTTGAAAAATATGTTTAAAAATTAAAACTGTATTCAAATCATATTCTATGTAAATGTCTTTCAAAAAATCAGAAGAAAATAATAAAGATTCACTGTTTGACCTGGAAATTATATTTTTAACCAAAATTTGAAAATTCCTGCCCCATCCAAGTATGATTCATAATTCAATAGTGAAAAATTTGTTTGAACGAATTAAATTGTGGATATGATAGTCTACTCATTGAGATAAAATTAATGGCATGTTCAGATTATTTTTTTAATTTTAATTTTTTAAATATAGGAAAATAAATAAAGAAATAAAAAAAGAGAGAGAGAAATGGAAATGATCTGAGAAATCCCTCCAAAAAGCTATGAAAGAAAAGACTATTGAGTCTTTGACATACATATTCTAAATCATTTTATTTCTTTTCCAAACTCCTAAACGAGATTATAATCCTTTCTTCTCTTTCTATTGGCCCAAAAAGTAATCTAAGAGTGGGGTGTATTAGGTTGTTTCAAAAAAAACAAACCTTTGAATATACTTAATGAGAAATGCAAACTTTATACAATAAATAAACACTTAAACACAGATGAATACAAAAGATATTAATAATTAGAGCTCAAAGAACAAAAATAAGATGATTGAGATAGAGAGTATCAAACCAAACTCCCAAATTCCTCAAGTTTGGAGTATAACCACTAGTAGTGCCTCCTCAAAAAATGTGAGGCAATAACCTTCTTGTACACAAAGTAGACTTACCCTTGCACCAACTAAGTTCTTCTAGTTGAGCCAAAGGATTTTACACTACAACCTTACTTTTGTACATTGTTATCCCTCCACTCTTACACTTGAAGAGGGATCACTCACTAGTCTAATCTTGCTCACACTAATTCCCTCTAGTTGAGCCAAGAGAACTACACTACCCAAACCAATACAACCTACTTCTTTTTAGCCTATTTCTTCCCAAATAACTCTTACAAGTGTTTGTATTGAATGCAGTAGTTCTACTCTCTATTTTTTACAATTACAGACAAGGGGATATTTATAGAAGCCCAGAAATTGCTTCTAACAGCTCTCTAACGGTTATTTTCTATTTCTTGAAAAACTAGCCGTTTGGTCTTTCGGACGGCCGATGCTGTGAATGTGCATCCGAGCGAACTAGCCGTTGGACCTTTCGGACGTCCGATGTAAGGCCTTTGCGTGGCGTCTGAAGATGCGTCTGATAACAGTGTTTCGGATTGTTGTATACGTCCTATAGTTTTGACAGAAACTTCTTCATTTTGGGCTCTTCTCTTCAGACGGTCATGTGCGTCCTATAGCTTTTGGTTGTGTTTCGGATGTTCACCTGCTTCCGAGGCTGCTTTAGATTCACTTCTTTGTCGGACGCTCCCTTGCGTCAGAACACCTTTCTTTGTCGGCCGCTCCCTTGCGTCCGAATTGTCCTACTTTTCTGCACACTTGATTGCAAACCATTAGTATAATTTGGTCATCATCAAAACATGATTATCATAACTGGGGTTCAACAATCTCCCCCTTTTTGATGATGACAAATCTTTTGGACAATTCTAAAAAACAATCATAAGATATGAAGTATAAGTCAAGAAGTTTTGTCCATTATTTTTTCCCCCTTTTGGTATCATCAAAACATAAGAAAAATAATGCAATTTAAACTCCCCCTAAGTTTATTCTTCCCCTTGAAAGATGAATATAATTCACATGAGTACATGGAGAATAAGTCAAGTTATGCAAAATAATTCTTCCCTTTAAGAATATGTATTCAATAAGATATGAGGGAATTCATGCAAAAAATTGGGATCAAAACAATTTTTGCTCATTCCTTACCAAAAAGTATCCTCAAAACAATGAAGCATGTGTGATGCAATTTCTTCTTTTAATGCAAAATAATTCATTTAAAAAAGAGAATGCTCCCCATTCCTTTTGCAAGTAGTGACGTATTATAGACAAAAATTGGGGATATATATTCCATAGCATTCTAAACAATGTCAATCACATAAATGAATAACATTCAAGAGAACATAGTTCATCTTTAAAAAAAATGAAAGCACATTCTTAACACAAAATTTTAGATGTTACCCATTTCAATGTCATCTTAGCTCATATGCTTTGAACACCCTCCATTGATAATCTATCTTGAATTCCTTGGTGCTTTCCAAGCATGCCTACATGCAAAGTTAGGCAATAACTTTTGGTACCCAAACTTTTTGAGTCCAATTGGGTTAGTAAGATGACTTAAATGAATTATTAGCATTTATTCCTGTCTCTTATACACATTTTAACATAACAATTTTTCTTTATATGGCCATGTTGATGACAATAATTACAAATAATATTCTTATTGCCATAAAAAGAAGATTTAGATTTAACAAAGCACAGGAATTCATTTTTTCTAAATGTGAAAATTTTTTGTTCAAAAACATATTTCTAGTTCTTTTCTTTTCAAAAACATTTTCTTTCTTCTTTTTCAAAATATTATCAAGATCATCTAATCTCTTTTTCAATGAAGCTTGGTCTTCCATGATCTTGGTTTTTTCATCAATTTTTTTCTTTCAAAACATCATTTTCTTTTGTCAAAGAATTATTTTAATGCACAAGTTTTGAGTTAGCACTCAATAAAGCATTAACTTTAATTTTTAACTCTTTGTTCCTAGCATATGATTCTTTCAAACATTCATGCATTTTAAAAATAAATGAATCAATATCAGAAATCATCATTATCACATGAATCATCACAAGAATCACAACTAGAGAATACCTCATTATTGCCAAGTGCCATAAGAGCCATTTGAGCCTCCTCATATTCATTTTCAACTTCTCCATACGAATTGCAATGTGTATAAGTGATTTGGAAGTTGTTGAATTTAAGGCTTTCCTTGAGTCTTTTAATCTCCTTTTCGATGAAACTTTAAATGTTATGCTTCTTTTTCCCTTTGCCTCCTCATCTTGTACCTTGTATTTCAATTTCAATTCAAAGGAGGTTAGAGAATTGATCAATGAATCAATTGGCATAGAATTTAAATTTCTTCTCTCTATCCTCTAGATTTAGGTTCCCATTCCTTAGGTAAAACATTGTACAATTTTTCTATTCTTTTCACCCAAGGAATATTCTTTACCCAATCCTTCCAAATCCTTTACAATATCATTGAACTTATAATACATCTTGTTAATGTTCTCATGAGATTCCATTTTGAAGGATTCATATTTAGTCACAAGAAGTGACTTCTTTTGCTCTCTAATATCTTCATTTTTTTTATGGAGATCTTTCAATTTTTCTCATACTTCCTTGGTTGATTTGCAACCTTTTACTTTAGAAAACTCATCTACACCAAAGGATTATACAAAATATTAATGGCTTTAGCATTTAAAGATAAAGTTACTTTATCTGGTGCATCTATTAACTCATATCTATTCTTAGGTCTTAATCTATGAGTATTTACATCAATGATATTAGTTTCTAAAAGACCTTCACTAATAATATACCATAAATCATTATCAATAGATATTAACATCGGGATTTTCATTCTATCCCTCCAAAAAATAATATTAATGCCATTAAACATGTGAGGTCTAATAATAGAATGTCCCTCTAAAAACAAAGTATTATTGGTTGCCATAATGATCTTTACTCTAAGGTAATTAAACCAAAAGAAAGAGACGAAGCTCTGATACCAATTGTTGGACCAAACAGCAACCTAAGAAGGGGTGAATTAGGTTGTTTAAAAAAAAACAAACCTTTCATTGTGCTTAATGAGAAATGCAAACTTTATGCAATAAATAAACACTTAAGTACAAATGAATACAAAAGATATTCAATAATTAGAGTTCAAAGAACAAAAATAAGATGATTGAGATAGAGAGTATCAAACCAAACTCCCAAACTTCTCTAGTTTGGAGTTTAACCACTAGTAGTGCCTCTTCAAAGAAGGTGAGGCAATAACCTTCTTGTACACAAAGTAGGCTTACCCTTTCACCAACTAAATCCCTCTAGTTGAGCCAAAGAATTTGACACTACAACCTTGCTTTTGTACACTGTTATCCCTCCACTCTTACACTTGAAGATCACTCACTAGTCTAATCTTGCTCACACTAATTCCCTCTAGTTGAGCCAAGAGAATTACACTACCCAAACCAATACAACCCACTTCTTTTTAGCTTATTTCTTTCCAAATAGCTCTTGCAAGTGTTTGTATTGAATGCAATAGTTCTACTCTCTATTTTTTACAATTACAGACAAGGGGGGTATTTATAGAAGCCCAGAAATTGCTTCCAACAGCTCTCTAATGGCTATTTTCTATTTCTTAAAAAACTAGCCGTTTAGTCTTTCGGACGGCCGATGCTGTGAATTTGCGTCCGAACGAACTAGCCGTTGGACCTTTCGGACGTCCGATGTAAGGCCTCTGCATACAATATCTGACTACAGTGCTTCGGACGGTTGTATGCGTCCTACAGCTTTGACAGAAACTTCTTCATTTTGAGCTCTTCTCTTCGGATGGTCATGTACGTCCTACAGCTTTTGGTTGTGTTTCAGATGTTTTCCTATGTCCGAGGCTGCTTCAAATTCTTCTTTGATGGACACTCCCTTGCGTCCAAACACCTTTCTTTGTCGGATGCTCCCTTGCGTACGAATAGTCCTACTTTTCTGCACACTTGATTGCAAACCATTAGTATGATTTGGTCATCATCAAAACATGATTATCATAACTGGGGTTCAACACTTTCCTCTTCCCTTCTCTTCTATCCTAACTTAAGTTTTCCCTATTTTATTTTTTGTCCTAAACTCTGGTCTTTAGCCTTAATCTGTATCTATATAATAATATAGGAAAAATCCACTACTCGTTTAGGTAACAATTACATTGGTTTTAAAAAGCTTGCAGATAGCCACATAATGTATCATATTTAGTGTAAAAACTTGTACTTTACGAGCATCCAACACTAACAGAACTGTATAATTTCCCTAATACTATAACATCCTTACAAATAATTATTGTTTTCATGTTTGAACATCTATACTATACAAAAAGTACAAGTCCCTATTTACTGTGATGTCAATTTTATGAATTTTCATTTTTATCCTCATTTGATATTTATAATATCAAATACACCACACCACTTATAACTAGCATATTAACTCCTTTCAATTACTAACTTATTACTATTATTTTTTAAAAAACACGGACACATAGTGTCACGCCCCAAATCCAGAGTCGCAACACACATCATAGTTAGGATACATCTGTTATAGATACAAGCCAACAATATCATGAACAATCTAAAATAACCATTAATTTCTAATAAGATAAATTATCCAAACGATTACCAAATTCCTATAATTGTCAAATAAAAATATTCTAAAAGCTTAAGTACTATAATATTTACTAAACATGCTTAAATCAAATAAGCCATTTCGGCACAAGCACCTAAAAAAAAAGATAAATCAAAATCCTAATAGCTAGTTCCATGCCAAGCCAATGAAGAATCGCTACTCCCAAAGACTAAATTTATTTCCCTTCTTACTCCAGATCGTTAACTCTATCTGCAAAATAATTATTAAAATGGGGTGAGCAATTTACGATAAAGTAAGTAGTTCAAGGATTCTTTTGTGTATTGAGTCTCTTATAGAGCCCTACATGTTGAAAATATTTTTGATTATAATTAGAGCATGCATATACTGTCTCTTATACAATTTTATAAAAAAATCACAATTGCAAAATATTTACATATAGGTAAGTGGCAAATAAAATGAACATTTCATATCCATAACATAAATCGAGACCAAATAGTAACAATACGTATCCATCGTACATATTCATAACATTAGGCTCAAGGGTTTCTTAAGGTTTAATCGATAACCTGGATATCCAGTGCTAATTAACTATTATACCCGTTAGACAAGGGTTAGACACAAGCCAGCTACGCTTCGCTGGGTGGAGTCAAATATAGGCCAGCTACCCTCCGCTGGATAGAGAATTAGGAACTAGTTCGCACTGACATCACCAAAGTTATTCCAAGAGCCAAATCAATTTTTATATCAAAATAAGGAATCATACATCACACCATTATCATATTCAGTCAAGGTGCTACTTACTAAATTAATATTAAAAACATTAAATTAAATATACTCAATCTAAATTTTATACATAACATAATATTTTGCAAAAATATAATTTTCATAAAAAGAGATTTTAAAACATGAAAGAAGTTAGAACCACTTACCCCCTAATAATTTGAAACGCGAGAGCTAAATTTAAATAATCCGAATGTTGTAAGCGTTCACCTATCAAATAACCAAAATACTTAATTTCTCGTAATAAAATCAGTACACCGTCTAACATCGTAAATTGCTATATCAAAATATTAAATAAATAACTTAGTACATAAACTAATTAATTTGACTAAAACCAAATCTTAAACCAAATTCTAAATCTTCATCAGTAATACAACTAAACAAGTTGTGTAATACTTTGAACCCGGATCCAACAAATACGAATTAATTTGTATTTTCTCAATCTAATAATAAGCACGGCCATTCCAATTGAACTTGCTCTGCCTATTTAGTGTTTACCCATATGCCGTATCATCCCGATCGTTACCTTCAAGTCCCAAGTCCTGGACATAATGCTATCCGTGACTTTTTGTTACTTTTATACTACATATATATATAATAATATCATGTCCTTATTTAAAAGAAAGCATATGCAGACCACTGCCCATAAGGAATATATATTCATTTACTTCTTTATTTGCTAAATCTTGCATGCAATAGCCATTCTTTTAATTCTACCTCAAGTTCTTACGCCATCAATACTATTACCCTTATAAAGATTACAAACAAAACTCACAGAGAGGATGTTGCGATTATCTCCGCCGCAAGTCGTCAAAATCAACTTTTGTTTATGCTTTCTCCTCTTACCCTTGTACAGTCTCTCTCTCTTTTTTTTCTTTTCTTTTTTTTCCTCCTTTCTACTTTGAACGGCTTTAACCCTAAATCATAATATAATTTATCTATAATTGTTTAACTTAAGTGTATAGAATAATTCACAACTTTTAATATTTATCAATTAGTCCCACGATTGAACTTAATTACCTACCAATCTAATCTAATAACTTGTTGGCTTGAAAAACTATTAATATCATTATTAGGCCTTAAATGTTAACTTATAAGGGAAACGGGCTTATTCACACATAGTGTTTGTCTTTCCCACTAATTTATATTCATAAGTATTAGGCCTATCAATGTAACATCAACCCACAAGTTTCTCATTTTAGAATATGACAAAATATTCAGATTATCTTTCCAAAAATACTATCTTATTATAAAATTTAATGACTATGTGATGTTAATAAACCGTTCTATATTTGTATTCTAAAGGTAAGATATTTGTAAAATATAGGTTCTTATATATAGTTCATATTGGTACCCCGTAGGGGTTAAAAAGACATTTCTGGGTAGATTTGTACGTAAAACAAGAAATGAACCTCGAATTATAATAAATAAATTTCATCGAATATAAGTGCTCATCCAATAAATTCCATCAAGTGCTGGATGAAGAATTGGGGTTGGCATAAACCAAAATGACCTAACATGTAGTCTTTTGCTACTACTTTATCATTTAATTAATTTCAGTTAATTAAAATGCATAATAAAAATATAAATAATAAGGACAAAAACTTAATAAGAATATATGTCTCCGTTTGAACAGAAATTATTCAAGATAATACTGGATATTATTAGAATAAGTATTATAATAACTTTTGGGATGTGATATATGAAAGATAAAAAGGTAATTAAAAAATGTGTTAAAAATAATTGTTAAATATTATTTCGAGAATAATGCTTAAAATTCATGTCCAAACGGAATCTTGTGAATTCAAGTAGTTACTCTATCAGGTATCAATTCCATTTTTACTTTGTTATGAAACATTTCAAGAATGAATAAAATATATTAAGTTATGGATATTAAATAGCATATTTTGTTGCAAATATTGTTCTATTTTGAAATATAATATATACCTAATTTTAGGACTTGCTTGTACTTACCATTTATTGAGGGTTTTGGTTCGATCATAATCCTAATTATAAACATAAAATATCATCTAAACAAAACCTACATGCATATAATTATCTGTGTGTGGAAAGACAAATTGCGTTAGATGAATGCCTAACACAGAATTATTTTTCATGTGCTTGGTTAATTGTTAATGCAAAGCAAAAACATATAGGTTGTGTTTGGATTGATGGATTTGGGGAAAAATTTGAAATTCGCTCATTTATTGGAGGGATCTGTAAAGTTGAAATGGATAAATTTTAAATCCACTCAAATTAAAAAGTATAAAATGAAGGATTTTAAATAACTTTGTAATTTGGGTGCATTTAAAATTCATCTATTTTTGTCTTCTAAATCACTCCAATAAATAAATAGATTTCAAATGCTTCTCTAAACTCATCGATCCAAACACAATATATAAGGAGCTACTTTCTTATCAGTTGAAAAGAATACCTTGAACTTATAAGATATGTTACCTAACCTAAAATATATTCTTCGTTTAGATAGCAAATAATCGCTTGTTATTTATACAAATACTATTGTATAAGAGACTTGAATGATATTTAGAAATAATGTCTACTTTTGAAATGATGAGATAATTGTTTGGATACGAAATAATATTTTGAAATACTCATTTAGATTGCAAATAATGATGCCTATTATTTGCTTTTCATTTTTTTAACCCAAAAAAATTATAAACTATAGTAATTAGACATTATGGTCCTATTATTTAGCTTTATAATAATTGACGAGTTTGGAGGTTCGAATGACTAAATCACAATCCGAACAATACTTACCGAACAGAAAAAGACCATTTTGGCCCTTTGTCTTTAAGGTATGAACCAATTTGGTCCCTTATATTTTACAGCAAACCAATTTGGTTCCCTATCTTATAAATTGTTAACCAATGTCAGGATACAGATGGAAAATTGAAAATTATTAATGCCAAAGGCCCCGTGACAAGCACGTGGCTGTTAAAACGTAAGGAAGAAGATGCTGCTGCTGTTTAAACAAAAGGAAACTGAAGGTAAAAACTCTCGGTATTTTTCATCTCTAACCCAAAATCTATCTTCCCTAATATTTCCCCTAGCCCTAATTTCTCTTCTTCAAAAAGCTTTAATGGCAGAAATAATGAATTGCTTTTGCAGGATAAGGACAAAACTTACAACCTCTTGGACTAATAAGAATCCAGGTAGAAGGTTCTATAGTTGTAGAGCATTGTAGGTAATTTTTCTTAATTAAACTCTTCATTCTAAATATCCAACATTTTGAAGCTTCCAAAGATGATGTAGTTATGGCTAATAACAGGGAGAAAGATGTAGCTTTTGGACGTGGCATGATCCAGTAATCTGTATAAAATCACGAAGCATCATTCCTGGGTTGTTAAGAAGAGTGAATGAAAAAGATAAACAAATCCAATACCGAGGTATCTTAGAAAAAACGGTTGTACATGGTTATCACAACACTAACTCTAAACTTGGTACTGACAGTGTTGGGAAATGATGCAAATTGAGATTAAATCTCATTCAAAGTTAAGGTCGAAGCATAGATTTGGATTGTAGTGTAGTGTTTAGGATGTTTAATGTATCATTTTCACTTTTTTTGGTAGTATTTGGTAACTAATGATTTCTAGATTACAATTGTAATGGAAAAAAAAGTTTGTGAAAAAAATTTATTTTATTATTCCTTACTATATTAAATCTGGATGTTAGTTAATTAGTGGAAGATAAACTTTAATACAAAAAATCTGTTAGATGTTCTGATAATTACTTTTGAAGTTTAGCATAAGATTGGAGATTCGAATTTCTTAATTTCAAATTAATAGCAGTAACGATTCATTCGACTTATCTTTAATTCATTGATTTTAACAGCTTTACTACTTTAGCAATCCGAACTCAAAAATAATTGTGAAAATTTTATAATATAAATAATTCATTAAAGTTATAATGATAGATGAATAGTGCAAATAATGGATAAGACAAAATATGAATAGTACTTAATATTACTTGTTGAATAATCATCAATTGACCAAACAACATTTACTAATGACTAAATAATATTTGTCAAATACTTGTCATTATTTGATAATCAAATGGTAGAGTTTTGGATTTCGTTCTTTTTTTGGTTAGTTACGAATGATGGAATACTTTATTTGTCATGAAATGAGCACATCCATAGCTTCTAACCTTGTTTCATATACGTATCACAATACTTTCCGAGTATATCTTATTTATGCAATTACTTGAGTGAGATTGTTGTCATGTGAATAATAGGTTGACCTATCGTTAAAATTAGATCTTGATTGAAGCTTTGTAGAATAAGTATACTGTAACATGTTTCATATTTATGTAGTCTAGAATAGAAATGAACGGGAATTTCTATTTCTATTTTATTTAATAAATTTACATGAATTTCAATTCAATTTTGAAGTTGAATTAAACTTTCTATTCAAGCTTCAGTTTTACAAAGTATAAAATGTTATATAGTATAATACTTTCTGTGTTTCAAAATAACTGTTACCTTTGATTGGTAGACATGGATTAACAAAGTTATTAAATTACATCAATTTTGCAAAAAAATAGTTCAAAATCTAAATTATCCTTTTGCATTAATATCCCAACTACATAATCCTTCCTTCATTAATGTGACATTAAGGGTAAAAGTTGAAAAAAGATCATTTAATAATTCCTTAATTTTTAAAACTGATAGATAATATGGCACAAGACAAATTGTCTAAAGCGACAGTTATTTTGAAACGGAGGGAGTATCATCTTATGAGGTGCAAAGTGATAAAATATAGTTTCTTTTGCAGGAAATAGTTGTTCTTTAATTTTGGAATTTGAGAGTATCTCTAGAGGTACAACAAATTAACCAGCCTTGTTTGTAAATACACCTTCATTTCAATCACAGATGTACAATAAGTAAAATTGCTTAAGCCATAGTGAAATGGTAATGAAGAGTAAAACAATTCGTGAAAAATTAAATAAGGAAGCTAACTTTTGGAGATTTACTTTATAATATTCCATTTGTGAGGATGAGTCTAATTTTTTTGACCCAGGTGGGTTTAATATATCTAGTCCATCATTTGATTGATGAAAAAGCTCCCTTCATCTAACTATATATAAAGCACTAAGAAAGATATTTTGATGTAATGTCAAAATTAATAGACTTCCTTAATTGTTCTCAAACCAGCAACAACTTTTTAAGTATTTTCTTTATAGCCACAATAGTAATCTCACACATTTTCTCCAAAAAAAAAAAAAAAAAGGTATAATAACTATCCATTGGCATTATCCTCCCATAACTTTTCACATATCTATTTATTTTATGCATATGTTTTTTATCTATTTTCTTAAATGTGCACACACATAGTGTGTGCCATTTACACTATTATAGATAAAGTCACGAGTTTTATCTATTTTATTTTTTCTGCATCACTAGAAATATCCTTAACAAAATAATGACAATTTATTATTCTAAATTTCAAAAGTTGGACTTTCTTTTTTATTGTTTTTTGCTTGATGACTTAACATTGAATTGTGACATACAAGTGTCATAATTAAAAAAAAAAAAAAATTCCCCTAGACTATATAACAAAAATATAAGTATAATGTATTCAAACTAATAGATTTCCTTAATCATCCTCATGCCTATAACAACTTTTTATTTTCTTTATAGGCACCATGGTAAATCTCACACATTTTCTCCAAAAAAAGATGGTACAATAATTATCTATTAGCATTAACGTCCCACATATTTATATATATATTCTTAAATTTGCACACACATGATTGTGCCATTTGCACTAGCATATATAAAGTCACGAGTTTTTATCTATTTTCTTTTTTCTGCATCACCTAAAATATCATTAACAAAATAATGACTTATGTTATTCTAAATTTTAAAAGTCTAGACTTTCTTTTTTATTTTTTGCTTGATGACTTAACATTGAATTGTGACATACAAGTGTCATAATTGAAAAAAAAAAAAAAAATTCTCCCTTGACTATATCACAAAAATATATAGTATAATATATTCACATTAATAGACTTCCTTAATTGTCTTCATGCCTGAAATAACTTTTTATTTTCTTTATAGGCACAATAGTAATTTCACACATTTTCTCCAAAAAAGATGGTATAATAACTATCCATTAGCGTTAATTTCACTTACTTTCCACATTTATATATATATATATATATATATATATATATATATATATCTGTTTTCTTAAATTTGCACACATATGGTATGTGCCATTTGTACTAGTATAGATATTTATTTTCTTTTTTCTGCATCACCGAAAATATCCTCAACAAAATAGTAACATGTTATTCTAAATTTTAAAAGTTGGACTTTCTTTTTTTGTATTTTTGGTTGATCACTTAACATTGAATTATGGCATACAAGTGGCAGAATTGAAAAAAAAAATTCCCCTGGACTA
This sequence comes from Cinchona pubescens, assembly GCA_025175665.1. Taxonomy (NCBI): domain Eukaryota; kingdom Viridiplantae; phylum Streptophyta; class Magnoliopsida; order Gentianales; family Rubiaceae; genus Cinchona; species Cinchona pubescens. The sequence continues at coordinate 69,272 of JANKKI010000358.1, forward strand.
TATCACAGAAATACATAGTACTAATGTATTCATAATTCATGGGATTCAATTAATGAAGGTCAAAGAGGGCTTGGCCACCTTCGTAGCCACACATTCTGAACATATTTATGTTCTTTTGTTTCCTAACTAGATATTCACAATTAAATACATTTGCTGAGATTTATACAATTAAGTCAACAAATATCATTTATCAAGCATCTAGACATGCAATTCATATAGGTAAAATTTTCTTGATGAATAATATATCTGAGCTGATATTGAGCAAATTCAAACTTACTAATCATGTCTAGTTTTCTAACTACACATTTTTGACATATCAATATACTAAACACACTCCACACCTTATTGAAATACTAGTATGAAATTGCATTACCTTTAATTGTCATGTGAATTGGAATAGTTATTTCTTTCTATGAACTGTCAATTCCACTTGTATTCTGTCCTGAATATTTCAAGAATGAATGAAAAGTACACGTGTTGAATATTACTAATAAAAACATATTAATGTTACTATCTCTGTCTTAATATATTTATCACATTTAACTTTCCTTTCAGTCAACGAATCAAGTTTTTAAAACTTAATCTTTTGTGAATTTTTTAAATAAATTTTAAGTTTCATGTCGTAATACTTCATATAAATTTCACTTTTGTTGAAAATTTTTTATTAAAAATTAAATAAAATATTGATTACAAAATTGATCTGATTGCCAAAAAAGTCATATTGTGATAAAATAAGTGAATGGAGAAAATAATATTATTCATTTTGAAACATACTACGTACATGTACTTAAATTTTTGCGATGTTTCTAGCCTTGATAAATGAACCATTTAGACAAGTTTTTGGTTTGATCAAAACTTTTGTTGTACACATTGAAGTTCCTTTGGATAAAACCGCGGCTCATTGGCAATGTGAAATTACAATTTGGGGTAGATAAACGTCAACCATAGAATTGTTTATCTCTGTGCTTTGTTAAATGTCAAAGACACATCGGGAACTACATCCTTAAAACTTGAAAAGGATACCCTTGGACATTATAGCATGTAACGACTAACGTTATATATTAAAATGAGTTGTGGATTCGGTCCTTCTATATGTTGGTTATAATAATGAAATACTCATTTGTTATGAAACGAATACATTTGTTCTATATGTGCACATATAAGAATAGATTCCATCTAATTTATGTAATAATTTGAGTAAGATTATTTGCATGTGGATAATCGGATGATCAAGTGCCCTATCACTAAGGACAAATATTGATTGAATCTTTGTAAAAAAAATAATACGCATGTTTTATGTGTAGGAAATATTCGAATTATACTTTAATAAATTAATTTGAGATAAAAAAACTTATCGATATTGGAACCATTGATCAACGAACGGTCTGAATTATTGTGTAAAGGAACAAAGTCGAGGCGTGTAATCACTATTCTCAAAAGTGATTTTGCTCCCCACGGGATTATAATCCTTTGGTTTAAACGGGTCACCGGGCGATCACTCTCTAGGTATAATGGCAGTTTCGGTTGCGTGCGCTCGCAAGCAAGGTTTTGAGTTACTACAGGACTGTACTCAGTACCAAGAACATGAGAAGAAAAAGAAGTGAAGAAGAAAGGATTTCGGTATGTCTTGATGAAGACCTCAAGTCCTCTATTTATAGAGATGAATCCTGCTAGAATATGGAATTAACAATACTGACTTAAGAGAAAAGATAGGTGACTTGAGAGAAAAAAAAGGAAATTCGCCTGCCTTCAGAGAAAAGGTGGGAACAATACATAAGGAAATTTCTACACGAAATAAGTAATTGGCACATGAAATAGGTAATCAGTGCAGACAAAAATATAGAAAAGAAAGATACAAAGGAAGTAAAATTATAATGGTTCACACACATGCATCACTTATACGCCCTAGATCGTGCCACGAGTGTGTGTTTGAGGAAAATCCCAAATCATCAATCGTACATAGTCTATACTCTGTAACTAGTGTTGCTTATTGACAAAATACCAAACAAATATAAGATGAAGAGATTCAGCACAAGATTCTAATGTAGGACAAAAGACTTTACAAGGGAAGGAACACAAATGGAGGAAAAATTAAATTTATTGAAATTGTATTTCGGAGGCAAAATCCAACAATTCGCAATGACTCGAAAATACAGAAGTGATATTGATTAAAGAAATCTAGCACAAATGACGATATCTTTTGGATTTAAATCGCACTTAGTACATTCAACAGACAAGTATACAGAAGATAGATGACCAAGGTCTTGAACCTTTCTCCTTAATGCACACTTCTACAGTTGAGCACATGTTAAATTTCAATCCATTATAAACTCTCGGTTTGGTGCTTTTTGGGTCATGCACCTTACCTAAATATTCATGAGTGCTTTAGAGATATATCCGTTAATCTCATAGGAAGTAGTTCTACTACCACATTCATATTTGTGAGCTTATCAGGAGTGTACTGTCACACACCATCTATAAAGGATATAAGCTCATTAAGAGTCATCGACTCAACTCTCACAATTTTAGACAGTAAGCACTATCTATACTATAGGAAGGGACTACATATGATAGTGCAAATAGGAATATTTTTGTGAATTGGTGTTACCCATTGAATCTACTTCATGAGATCTCCACTAATGTAGATTGGGTTGCCATCACATTCAATTCCCATCAATATGTCTAAATCTTGTCCTCCTTGATGTTTCTAGGACTATATCTCGATTCAGTCCTTTAATGGAGTTGAATAACTTTATCGAGACTTCACAATGTCCTTAGTTATCGCCCCATTACTCAAGAGCTACTTCATAATGTTATGTCTCACATGTCGGCCTTTTGTTTAGCAATCACTACCTGTAGATTCCAACACAAGAAACAAACATAGGTTTTTCCAATAATGGATATGTAAGCAATTTTGCTCACTAGTTCGTCAATTCAATGCAACAAACTCATATCTCATAAAGTATCTGTTATTATAAACTCACTTAGATAATTTTATGGAAATAACTCCATCTGTATGTGAATCATAATCAAATGTAAGATAAATTGATCTCTCAATACGTAGTAGAGTTACTCAGAAAATATTACCAAAAAGGTGATAAAGCAATAATACTCTCAATATATCCAAGCAACATATATATGATGTAACACTCAATTTGACAAGATCTACTAACATTAAAACTTTATATTTGAATGAATGTAATTAAGTACGTCACACTCTTAGAATATCTTGTCATTCATACATCACAAAATTAATTATTATTTTCAATCTGACAAAGTTAATAGAGAAGATTCACACATAACATAGTTTAAACTTACTAGTCATCTCAAATATACATTTGTACTTTTAATTTTTATGGTTAGATAAAAATCTTAACCCCATATTTTGATATATACAAAGTACAAATGCAATTTCGAGTAAGTACTATCTATATGGTGAGATCTTTAACATCAAACCATCAAATAGATCATCAAAATAATACAATTTGAGGTATCATCTCACATGATATAGTTTAAGAATCATGTAGTATTGGTTTTTGCCGAAAATTCATTCTATAATTTCCTTAACTTGTTTATTCTATGAGTTAATCAGTCTGGGCATGGATGTTCTTATTTGTACATCTTGTTTGGGCTGGGGCACTTTCGCCTTACACGTTCCGACCCATCGCATAAATCTTTATCCAAATACTATTGAATGGGTTACTTTTTATTAGCATTGGAAGCACATCACACTCAATCCATAATTTTGTGATTTATACCTCTGAAACTATAATTATCGCTAACATGCAAATTTATTTTATAATCAATTAAGGCATCTTGGGCATGTTATCTCATGTAATAAATTTCATCAATTATCCATGCCCCTACATTTTAAGATATTTAGGAATAAAATTTATTCATTACATGTAAAGAATATCATCAACTTGCTCAAACCTTAGAACCCACCAAATAAGTATATTTTAAAGAAAAATACTTCTATAGTTTGTTGATACCAGCATATGTATGTATCAAACAAATAACAAAACTCGGGTTCTAAAATCGTAATACAAACACAATGTATAATTTAGGAAATAATGAATCACGGCCATAAAACTTGTTCCAAAACCTTTAGGCCAAAATTCAACAATTCAAAGATTTGTATTCAATTTACTAATGACACAATCTCATATAATATTATAACCAAGTTATTTACCTGAAAGTATTCAAAACGATTGGAATTCATAGGGATTAATAGTTTTTCTTTATCCCTTAAATTTTGATGATATTTGAACAATTTTAATATTGTCAATCAGAATAGACTTGTTAGTGAATAGATGCTTGAGAAATCTATTCCACTTAATAGCAAAGTAACCGCTAAATCTATACGCATTCTGATCTACTACAAAGTTGAGTTTGCGTTCCTATTATCAACAACAAAATATATAGGCAAAATTTATTCCCAACAGTGCAAGGTCTTTCGGTAAAAAGCCTATGCTTAGTTCAACTTTTACTGAATTCAAGTCTTCAAGGCAAATAACCTTTATTTATTAATTTAATTTTTTCCAACAGTATTGGTAGGTACTAAATTATTATTAAGAATAGATATTGTTAACCCATTAAAATCTCTAGATTTGTATCATGATAGGGTTAACCCATACATACTATACTGATTTAAACAAACATATTTATGTATTTTCACATGCTTAATCAATTTTATTGATCCAGCTATTATCATACAAACTTCAGTCAAATTTGAACCAAAATTCATAAGATTAAAGCAGGAACATAAGTATAATAATGTCTTGGAAATTAACCAACCTTACATATCACATATAATTCGTGATAAGTAATTGTTATATTTATAGCATTTAACTCACATTATATAATCCTTGTTCTCAACAAGGATAATCTTATCAGTACGTTAAGTCTATTAGACTATACTCAATGATCCACTTTTACTGGTTTTTTTTTTTTACTACAAATAATAACATTGTATAAGATGGATTGAATTGAAACTAAGACTCACTTGATCAACGTTAATACAATTTATCTAAACTTATAAATTAAATTCTTGGCCATGTCACCATATATCGAAATAATACAATAACTAGTATTATTCAAAAATCAAAGACTATGAACATAAATTTCTATTATGGAATCCATCCATATTATATTAGTAAAATTATAAGATGTGAATCCAAATAAAAGCAATCAGATCTCTTAAAAGACACATAAGTCATCTTAGTTTGACCCCTAGTCAAAAACCATATGATAAATTGTATTATACTCTAAAAATGATCATGAAAAGGATAATTTCGTACAAATAATATCATCCACGTGTTATATATCATATTTCCACAAATACAATCTATTTATAAAACCATCTCGTTCAGGTCAACTGTCTCAAATTTCCATAAATCAATTCAAATTCACAACTATAATTCAATTGATTTAACTCCAATTGGATTATATTCTTTTATTTGAACAACACGTGATCACAAATTATTGCCATCTAAAACATCATGCTATATTAATTCATATGGTAATATTAGAGATTGTCGTTAATTAATCAACATCAAACACAAATCGCAAATCCAAGCTGCAGTGCTACTAGCCAATTGAGTGTGGTTTCCTGAATAACACTTTTTGGTGTGACACTTGTGTTATACCATTTAAATGAGTGACACATGTTACCTTATGAACACATGTCACTCGTCTAGGTGTGTCACTCAAAGTCACACTAAAAAATGTCACAGAAGACCCAAAGATCTTTTGCGCATCGAGTTGATCTCTCTGTGTCAACTCAGCCCGTATCTAAGATCTTTTGCCAAAGGTTTTTTTCCTTATATCTTTTCTATTTTCGATAGTTGAAAGTTTTTTTTTTGTTTTGTTTTTCCCCTATTTTAATAGTTTTTAGGGCTATTGAATTTTCGTTTTTCCTAAATGTTTTTAGTGATTGCTGCAAAAACTCTGATATCCTACACGATATCTATCCACGTTTGCACTCAAAGTGGTAACTTTTTGTGTTTTGTAAATAAAGTTGAAATATTATGAATATAAATTTATGCATATTTTTTTTTTACTTCAATGATTTTTACGTTGGTGGAAGTTGTCAGTGATGGCATGTCAAGTAATGGGTATATATTGTCAAATATTCCCTTCGATCAACTTGACAAGGTATTTACCTCTTTTTTTTTTTTATTGTTTTTTCTAAATTATTTATATGCATTATTTATTTATTTGTATTTGGTGTACATTTTTCTGTTGGAACAAAAATAGGGGAAAAAAAGAAAGAACAAAAAAGGAAGGAAAGCAAAGGAGGAAAAAAATTAAAATAGATGGAGATGTTTCTTCGATTTTACCTTGTCCATGTTCCATGATCATTTTATTTTTCAATATATCCTTCCATTGCACAAATGAATGTTCATATGACTTTTTAAATATGATATATATTCCAACACACAAAAAATATATAGATAAACAGTTTAATAAAAGGAATTGTGATAAAATTACTATTCATGGATGGGAGGAGAGGGTGGTTATTTTCTTTGAAGGGTGGTGGTTATTTTCTTTGATAATTATAATGTCCCTATGAGATATTTGGTTTTAAGATTAACTAGAACCTTTTATAGCGTTTATTCTATGACAATTTGCCATAGTTGTTTCATACTAGAATTGTAAGTAAAACAAATAAGGTAGTTTTCTGACTATGTTTGGTTGATTTTGATAATTAATCTTAGTATTATTCTAATTTTTGCTAGGATTTACAGTGGCCAGTCATCAATAAGGAGTTTTCAGTACAAGTATGTCTGATGTCTTTTATTCATTATTGTTTACTGTTATGTCATTTTACATTGATACTTGATACTATATGTTTTTGTTAGGATCCATAGTGATCAGTGGTTGTGATCAACAAGGAGTTATAAAGTTAGTTATGCATGTTGATGATGCTGCTTTTTTTTCCCAGCCTTGCAATATGTCTACTTGTTTATATATATATATATATACATAGCATTGGTGGTGATAAGACAGTTTTGGAATATGAGTTATCTGCTGTTCATACAAGGTACTATATGCTAGACCTTTCAATCTTGATGGATTACTTCTGTATTCACCTCAATTTTAATGCTTAGATGCTTGGTACCAGAATGATGCAGTACCAGTTAAATTGGTTAATAGTTATGATATGAAGTTTTATCAAGGAGAAAAAAATGGTGATAAATGGATAGATAAGAATTATCAAAATAAACGGGACATAAATTAAAACAAATGGATTTTGGCTTGTTGCCCAAAGGAGCCAGTATAAGTAGTTGGTCAAATTTTGGAATAACTTCCTTTCTTTGGAGCTCTAATTGTATCACATCAATTGTTCTAGAATATCTATTACATGAGTGAGTCATTCTTTCCTTAATCTTAATTGTTTGAATTTTGGGCCCATTATCCTGTTTTACTTAATAGATTTTGGTTTGCCTTTTTTATTTATTTATGATTGTTGATGTGTTAATTTATGAGAAATTATTTATATTTAATCAACAAGCCAATGTCCAATATTGCTTGCTTTTGTCTGGTGAGGCTAAATTTTGCCTAAGAACTGGTTGTGTTCTTTGGTATTTGTCGTTTCCATTTTCCAACGTAAATGTTTCTTCAAACTCTTCACTGGTTCTTGCTTCAATTCATTATCATTTGTCTCTTGCTTCTAAACTTTTTCCTTTTTCTTATGTCTTTATTCTGTTGGTTTTAACTTCCTATAATCTTTTTACTAGGATTCGAGTCCAAGAGATTGCTGGTTCTTCAAATAACATGCTAAGGCGCTCAGAAAATATCTTGCCACTGCCAGTGGAAGAATTAGCCTATAACAACAGCTCTTCAGTTGATATATATACTGCCAAAATTCTGTAAGGAACTCTGGTTAATATATCTTCTTACATGGAACAAACTCTTAATTGATTGAAATTAATTGTGCTCTTTCACTTTGCTACATCACGGCAAGCTATTTTCTAATATTATAAAAAATGAGACATTTACGTTCAACATGTCAAAGTTTTTCTCCATCCAGATTTTGGATTGGCTTTTGATCGTTTATACAGGATTGAATCTTTAGTGGCCACTTGGATGGGGGGTTTTGGGATGACCAATATATGTGAATAAACTAAAATTGGTATCTTAATTGAATAGAATTTAAAAGAATTTTGATAAAGTTGAACCTTTTTACTTGGAAGCCATCAATACACTTGAGAAATCATTTAAACCCAATAACACAAGGTAGAAAATCATGTTTTTGGTTCTCTCAGTCTACTTTCCTTTTCCAGCATATATGTTTAAATGACTACATTTGTTTCTCATATCTTAATTAACTGTGGCATGAGATAGTTGAGTCAAATTGCAAAACTTGAAGTGCTAGACTTAAGTAAGATTAATATTTAGTTTGACGGTGGAGAAAGTTAATGAAGTTGAGTGTGGAATTAGAAATTGAAATATTGGTTCTTCTTAACTGTAAGTTTTGAAATTAAATGCATTATTCCTCCTATGTAACGTGTTGCTCCTAGATACAAGATTATGTTGATTTGTAAGTTCATTTGTTTCCAGTAAATCAAAAAATTGATTCATTTTTCATATCTAAAAAATAAAGAATCTTATTTCTCTTCTGAATTTAGTTGCAATTTGTGAGATTTTTGAAAGTTGGCTATGATTTTGACTATATCGTAAACTTTTGTACATTTGGAATTGACTTAGAAAGGAGTGGAGAAGTTGAAGTAGAAACTGAAGAAGATACTGAAGGTAGTGAGAAGTCTTTTGCACACCCCACAAGACGCTCATTTCTTCGCATACAAGCACAAAGAAGTGGAGAAGTTGAAGTAGAAATTGAAGAAGATACTGAAGGTTGTGAGAACACAAAACAAATGTTTATACTAGACACTCATTTCTTTGTATACGAGCACAAGGAAGATGAGTATAAGAAATAGAAACTGAAGAAGATACTATTCAAGTAAGAAGTCTCTTGCGCACTCCACAAGAAACTGATTTGTTTGTATACAAGCACAAACGAGGGATTTTGTGTTCTGAATCTAGCTGCTAATATCATTTCCAATCCTCTTGTAATTAGTGTCACTCTCATTTATAGTTTTTTATTTTATAAATTTTGATATACTTTTCTAAAAATTACAAATATATATTAATTACATGATATCAAAATATATTATAATTTTGTTTATTCAATTTTATTGGGCATTTATATTTACATATTTTTCACCGCGTGTTACATCACCTAGTAAGTCATAACCCACGAATCATGCAAACTTGAATTCTCGTAGAATTTTGACCAAATATTTTATGATGCTTTTATAGAAGACGAAGCTTCTATTTGCTATCTTAAATTTAATCAACATCATATTAATTTTGGTACATCCATTAACTGTTTGTGCATAACGTACTGAGCATCTAGTTGCTAAATATTTACATCAAATGACTCGCGAAATTACAAGTTACCAAACATTATGCATGCCTGGTGGATTTAGTTTTTTCCAGAATTTTTATGCATTAACTTTGTATCAAGAATCAAGATACATGAATGTTGGTTCTTTTTTTTTCACATAAAACACACAATTCTTGACTAGGATGCTAATAAAACACATAATTTAAATATATGAACCACATAATAATTTTCATACCATGAACACCAGAATTCCAAATCACTAGTTTTTTCTCTTAGCCCCCCAACAAGATTTTAGATTCTTGGGTTTGGCAAAATGGATTTTCCACAACCCAAAAAGTTTCCAAATTATACCAAGCTTCAAGAACATAGAAATTGAAATCTATCTGAATGGAAGGTAAAAAACAATTTCTTGCATTCCAATAATTACTTTCTCACTTTGCCATCTCATATTACTTTTTAATTAGATTTATTAGTTGTTACCCAGTGACTAGGATTCTAAGATTCCAAACAAGAATAATCATGCATATGGCAAGGGCAAAAAGCCTCGCTGAACAATAATAATTCGGTTTCACTATAGGATTCATGGAAAGAAATTTCTCAATTTGTTTACGCAAATAATTCTCTTATAAAATAATTAATCAGAGCACGACAAAATCACTTTCAAGATTGTAGAAAATATTCAAATTATGCTCCAATAAATTAAGTTGAGACAAAAGAACTTATCGATGTTGGAACCATTGATCAACGAATAATCATAAATTACTGTGAGAAGGAACAAAGTTGAGGTGTGTAATCACTGTTTTTGAAAGTGTAATCCACTCGTGCAAACGGGTCACCAAGGGGTCACTCTCCAGGATACAACTATAGCCTCGATCGCGTAAACAAGGCTAGTATCAAGAATATGTGAAGAAAAATAAGTGAAGAAAGGATTTTGGTATGTCTTGATGAAGACCTCAAGTCTTCTATTTATAGTGATGAATCTGGCTAGAATATGGAAGTAACAACACTAACTTGAGAGAAAAGATAGGTGACTTGAGAGAAAAGAAAGGAAATTCGCTTGCCTTCAGATAAAAGGTAGGAATGATACATAAGGATAGTTGCACACAAAATAGGTAATCAGTGCAGACAAAAAATATAGAAAAGAAAGATACAAAGGAAGTAAAACTATAATAGTTTACACGCACGCACCACACCGCGCCCCGGGCCCGGCCACACGTACGTGTTTGAGAAAATCCCCAAATCATCAACCATGTATAGTCTGACAATCTAGACTACCAAATAGTGTTGCTTATTAACAAAATACCAAACACATATAAGATGAAGAGATACAACACAAGATTCTAATATGGGACTAAAGACTTTACAAAAGGAAGGAACACAAATGGACGAAAAATCAAATTTATTGAAATTGTATTTTGGAGGCAAAATCCAACATTATGTTTATATAGTTTGGATTGATAAATAAAATAAACTTTCGATTTCTATTTTTGGTTTATAAATTAGTATTAATTTCAATTCCATTTTGAAGTTGAATTGAAACTTTTTTTTTAAATTTCCAAAATGGAAAAATATAAAACAACATTAACATAGGAGGCACAAATTGATAATATACAATTTTTATTCTAAGAAATAGTTTTTAATGTCTGCGACAATGATCGATACTGAGACATTAAAACCTTTATTATGTTTGGGCCAAATTAATTAGTTAATCTACAGAATGAACACTCATGGCCCTTGATTTCTTTCTTGTCATTGTAGCACTCGGTTTTCTTATACTAAAATGAGTTAAAACACAATATATAAGAAGGGAAGACCATCATTAAGCAAACATAAGCGTAAGATCACACACTGCTCCTGTGGCTACCTTCTTTTCATGTCTTTCACTTTTCTCCCTTCTTAGTTTTATTCCTTGTATCCCTTTACAAATGGCTCCATGCATCTTCAAAGTCTGTCACAAAAAGCTACTACCAACTCTATAAGAGACTCCCAATCATAGGAAATCCTTACCAAACTTGTCTTGCTTCCACATCGTTCACTTCATTCAATTTCAAAAAATTATGGTCCGCTCATGTTGCTTTGTTTTGGTAGCAAGCCTATGCTTGTAGCTTCGTCGGCAGTTGCAGCTCGTAAGAACATGAAAAATCCATGATCTCGTTTTGTCGAACAGGCCTTGTTAGGTAATTAGCCTAGGGATATAACCAAATTATTTAACAACCCAATATGATAATAATAAAAGATAAAAATAAAATAAAATAAGGAGCTAACAAATGACGTGATGTGTTAGTCAATTAGACCTGTGTCCACGGGCGAAAGAGAAGAATATCACTGACTCAACAAGAGAAATACAAATTTGGAGAGACCTCCACAAACCAAATAAGCCCCGGATATCCAAATATCTCAAAATTGAGATACGTACAGAAACAGAGAATTAACAAAATTTAAGGCTACTCTCTCTGCTTTTGTTGTGCATCTAAAGCTTCACAAATGGCCTCAATTTATAGTCTAAAAATTCCAATATATTAGTTGAATAATTAGAGGTAGAAAAGACTATACAATGCAAAACGTAAAAATCCTTCCATAATTTGCAAATCAGATAAGGGAAGAAAAGAAAACTGACAACAAATAGCAGTAGGAATGGTGGTGAATAGTTTTGTTTGGATGCAAGACATCCAACCACCTTATACAAATCTCCACCTTGCTTTTGTATCCCATACAAACAAATCCTAAAATTTACGAATGACAAATTTCCTCCACCTTCTCCAAAAAATTATAATTTATCAGAAACTGGATGAACAAACCAAGTTCAAAGAACCCTTGAACTTGTTGATTGGATAAGGATCTACAATAGTATAACTTGCAAAATATACAAACTACCGAACCTGCAAGATTTAATAACAAAATATACAAACTACAGAACCTGCAAGCTTTAATAACAACAAGAGCATTTTTTCGAACTTCCATAACTCCATCTTCAGTTATATATTCAAACCCATGAGCATCAAGGGTGCCTGAGGAGATGAAATTCTTCCCCAATCAAGAACATGCCTAACATCAACGAGTGTCCTTATAACACCGTCATGCATCTCAATTTGGATTGTGCCTTTACCAATAATTTTACAAGGAACATTAATGGCCATAAAAATATTTCCATCATTGACGGGTTCATAAGTAGAAAACCAATATCTATTGGAACAAATATGATAAGATCAACTTGAATTTAAAAGTCAATCATTCTTAGATAGTTTTTTATCATCACCAACAAAAGAAAACACCTCCATCACTGATTATCCACAACAATACTAGCTTCAGGGGAATTTTGTTTGTTATCATGCTCAATATTTTCTTTCTTTTTCTTGTCTTTCAATTTGAAATATTCATATTTGATATGTCCCTTCTTGTGACAATAATTACAAGCCAAATCTTTATGTTTGTCTAGTCTTCCCCTAACAAACAAACCATGTGCTTGATCACAACTAATTTCTTTAGTAATATCTATATCAATTAATTCCTTTGATTTCAAAACAGATTTAATTTCTTTATTAGAAATTGTGTCTTTTCCATATAACATGGCATCTTTAAAGTATTTAAATGATGGGGAAAGAGAACACAACAATAGTATAGCCTAATCTTCTTCTGAAATCTTAACATCTATATTCTCCAAATCCATAATAATGGAATCAAATTTATTAAGATGAGAAGTTATAGATGTACCTTCAACCATACGCAGCAAATAGAGACTGTTTCAGATATAATCGATTTTTTATTATATTCTTCATGTGCAACGTCTCTAGTTTGCCCCATAAATCCTAAGTTGTCTTTCACCAGCAACGTCAAGCAAGATCTTATCGGAGAGGTTCAAAATAATACACGAACGGACTTTTTCATCAATTTCATCAAATTCCTTATCGGTCATTTTTGAAGGTTTTTTTCTCTTTTCCTAACAGAGCTTTTTGTACTCCATCTTGAGTCAAGATTGGTTTCATCTTGAGTTGCTAGAGACCAAAGTTGATGCTGCGATCAAAATTTTCAAAAACAACTTTGTTATTGTCATAATGGTTGTCGAATTTTGATCGCATTCTGAGCTTTGATACCAGTTTGTTAGGTAATTGGCCCAGGGATATAACAAAATTATTTAACAACCCACTACAAAAATAATAAAGGATAAAAATAAAATAAAATAGGGAGCTACAAATTGTGTAGTTCGGTCAATTAGACCTACATCTACCCCAAATATCCAAATATCTCAAAACAAAGATATATATTGAAATAGAGAATTAACAAAATTTATCAAGACTACTCTCTTTGCTTTTGTTGTGCATCTAAAGCTTGCCAAATGGCCTCAATTTATAACCCAAAAATTTCAATGCATTAGTTGAATAATTGGAGGTAGAAAAGACTATTCAATTGAAAACGTAAAAATCCTGCCATAATCTGCAAGTTAGATAAGGGAAGAAAAGAAAGCTGACAACAAATAGTAGTAGGACTGGTAGTGAATAGTTTTGCTTGGATGCAAGACATCCAACCACCTTCTGACAGGCCTAAATCGAGCAACCCTGATAAACTTTTCTATGGTAGCAAGGATGTTGCATTTTCACCTTATGGTGAGTATTGGAGACAAGTAAAAAGCATTTTTACACTTCATCTTTTAAGCAATAAATGGGTTCAGGCATTTCCAACCGATGGAGAAGAAGAAACTTCAATTATGATTGAAAAGATTAGACGAATATGCTCTTGTTTAGCTATAAACTTAAGTGAAACCTTTATGACTCAAACAAATTGTGAAAACCCGTCTCTTAGGGCACTTAAAATAATTAAATAAGTCTCTTATTAGGAGAGTGTATGTTAGTAGATAGAATTTTATTCCTCTTTGTCTACTCTACACGTGATGAGACCTAAGTGTACTACTCCTACCTGAAGTGTAAGATTTTAAACTTATCAGGGGCTTGTACTACTCCTATAATACCCCTTTTGGCACACCATAATTCACTTTACAGTTTTGAGAGAAAAGAGGCAGCTTTCTAAAAAATTTAGGCCTCTAAGCAAGTAAGTATTTTATTTCTAATTAATTATTTTTGAATTTTGATTTTATTTATTTATTTATTTATTTTATTTTTGGTTTTATAATTTAATATTTTAAGAATTTTAAAAAAGTGATAAATCGGGGAAAACTTTGTCTTCCCCGTCAAATCACAAAGTTTGACAAGAACTTAAAGCTCCTGTCAACAATCACGTGGTTGGTCTTAGACCGGCAATAGTGTGTCGATCCAGACCTGACCAGATGATGGTGATTTATTTTTTGTGTTTTTGTAAAACGGGTTCTCCGATTTTGTGTTAAATTAGTATCTAAACCAAAAGTTTTTAAAAAGGTACTGACTAGGTCCAAACATATTTTTGAAGTTTTGAATTTGACTCACACAATTCTTTGAAGATCCAATTCAATCCAGAATGTTCTAAAATTACTTTCAAGTCCAAAGAACTTTTAGAAAATTTTTGTTTGACCCCTAAAACTTTTCCAAAGTTATTATAGATCTTCTAAAGTTTCTTAAATTATTTTATGACCCTAAAACTTTTATAAAAATTCCAAAGAAAGTTTTCAAATTTTGTTTAAGGACCTAAAGTTTCAATAAAGTCCTAATGAAGTTAGGAAAAATATTTTATGCTTATGGATGCTCAGTGTTATGCTATTATAACTTGGGTTAAGACCTAAAGCATGTTTCTAATACTAAGGATGAATGAATCATGGGGGAATAGGTTGGGTAAAATTTATAAGATAAAATTAGTTAATTTTGAGTAAGGAACTTTAACAGTTAGGATTTACAACATGAATTGTGAGTAAGAGCATACGAAGATGTATGAGTCGGGAATAGTTGACTTCAAGACATTCAAGGTAGGTGATTCTTACCTTCTAGTTTTTGAAAATTGATTTGTAAATATAAGTATTCACTTGTTTTGTAATACTCTAATATTTCTTTAAATGTTTTTGAATATTTATTTTGAAAGTTATATTATGCTATAAACATGGACTATGTTGGGTAATTTATGATTTTTATATTATGCAAAAGTTTAAATGGCATTTCTTGGTTACATGTGTATGTGAAAATATGAGGTATCTCTATATATTAACAATATAGTAGTCAATGGTTAGACGACGGTTTAATTATATCGAGTGGGTTAGGTCAACCCTTTTACCTCCTACCTAGTGGGGGTTTGCACTAGATTGAGTACATAGAACTGATGAAGAAATATAGTTGATATATATGAGTCAATGCATTATGTGTTATGTGGGTTGGTCGCACACAATCAACCATGGCCGGCATTAAGACTTACTCATGTGAATCGTTAAATCCGACTATGACAAGAATGTCACTATGTGTATGTATATATGTATGTGTTTTGTGAAAGTGAAATGTTCTTGTGAAAACTAAAAATGTAAATGATTTATGGTGTGATTGATGAAAAGTATGTGTATTGTAATTGCATGGTCCAACAAAAGTTATTTACTACCTACTGGGCAGTTTATTGCTCATTCCCCTATTATTAATATTTTTATGCAGATAGTGAGTGGAGTATTTTATAGTGAAGGATGGTGATTCGACAAACAAGAACAAAGAAAGAGATTAAGGTGGAGTTTAGAATGAGATAATAATGAAATAGTTTGAATTTTCAACAAGTGAGCCTGCGTGCTCCAAGATGACATAACTCGTTAGAATAGTTCAAGGATATTTTTCGTTACTCCTTTTAATTTGTTACCGCCCGATTAATAGTATTTATAAGTAATGTTTCCGCATTATTATTATTATTATTATTGTTATTATTATTACTATTATGCTGTTTTGTTGTTGTTGTTGTTGTTGTGAGCCTTGTATTCTTGGGTAAGAGTACGGCGAACGGCTTGCGCCCAGCATGTGCGAACTGGTGGCGTGACATTTTTAGAGGTATCAAAGCTTAGGTTAAAATTTACCTGGATAACGGATTTATAGTGATGTGAGTTATCCTATTAAACCTCATATATGTTAATTTTTTTGTTAGATTGATGAACGAGATGGAAGCCCATGGGAAAGCTTTGGAGGCAAAATGTGTAGAAGTTAAATGACGAAAAATCCGCTTTGAATGAGGTGAACAATAAACTCCTGGATAAAGTCTTGGAAGAGAGTCATCAAACCCACGAATGTAGGACCAACTAGAACTTCAAACGTAATGCCCAAGAACGTAAGATTAAGGAACAAGACATGGAGAGAAGAGAACTCAAAAGGAAGTTGATGGTAGCTAAGGAGCGCGTGTGGGGTGAGGCTGAGCTAAGCAAGAAGATCAAGCTAAGTCTCAAGAAGTTACACTAGATAATGTGATTCTAAAGATTACTGAGGCAAAGGTGAATATGGAGTTGATCTTAATGAACATGGAGTTAAGGATCCAAGAGTTGCATGGCCAGCTTAATCCACCTATACCTACTCCTGCAGGTAGTGATAAAGAAGAAGAGGACCTCGAAGAGGTGATAGAAGTAGAAGAGGAAGTTGACGTGGAGGATAATTAGAGTTTTAAGACTTATTTATTAGAAAGTAGACTTAGGATTTTTTCCTTTAATAATAGAGTATTACTGTACAATGTTTAGTATTAGTATTTCTTAGTTACTGGTGCATAGTTTCTCTTAGTTAGGTCCTCCAAATACTTGTAGTCAACTTCCCAAATTTGATTTTATCAATAAAAATATTAGTTGATTAAATGTGTCATATGGTCTTCCTTCTTATTATTTCCTTAAAAAAAATTTAAGATTGGAATGTCAATCTAGAATTTTCTTTGGTTCAGGAAAATGACACAAAAAACTAGGTCCCAAGCCAACCACATTGAAGTAAACAATTAGCAATCAAATGACAATGTCGAAGGAACCCCGGCAGGAAGTGGAAGTGGAGTGCAAGTCAAGCTCTTAACGGAGGAATAGGAACTGGAACGAATACCACAACTATGGTTGTCACTGCAGAATTTATTGCTGCCATGACTAGAATAGCACAAGCAGTTCAAGCACAAGTGCAAGCAAATGAACAAAGACAAGCTAAGATACATGTTTTCGATGAAAGGATGAAGAAAGTGCACGTTCCTAACTTCGATGGACAACCTAACCCAGAAAAAATGGAGAAGTGGATGGGTAAGGTAGAGAATAATTTTAGTTTATTACAAGTACTCATGGAAATGAGAGTTGGCATCATTATACCGTTTTTGTTCAGGGAAGCTGATAAGTGGTGGATTGCTATTCTCCCTACCTTGTTACCCCAGTCATTTAGGAAAAATTTAAGGAGGCATTTTAGAATTACTTTTTCCCATCCGCTATTTGCATTCAGAAGATTGAGGAGTTTGAGGCATTAAAGCAAAAACTTGGAATGTCTATGGTGGAGTATGCAAACAAGTTTAGTAAACTTGGACGATTTCTACCATAACATTCCATACCTGTATACATACAAATGAAAATGATATAATTTACTAGGGGTTATCCAGCCGTATGCAATCTAGGATTTTCAGTTCTAACGTCACTACTTACAAAGACTTGTTTAATGCTAGTCTGAGAGTTTAGGTAGACATAAAAAGGTTGCAGGAAGAAAACAAGAGCAAGAGACCGCTCCTCACTAAAGGAACAATGAGATTAGGAGATAATACTACTGGGCGCTTGGTAAGGGCGATCAAGAAAAGTAGGGTACTTAGGACTGGTGGAGGGTTAATGAAGCCTGAGTGTGGGTTTTGCCATGTAGGCATTTCGACGAGTGTCGTTATAAGACCAATGGGTGTTTCAAATGCAGACATACAGGCCATAAGATAAGACATTGCCCTAAAGTGAAGGCAGAAGGAGCTAAGCCTGAGAAGCTTAGTTATCAATGGAAGCGAAACCTAGGGTGAACGCAAGAGTTAACGCAATGACTAAATATGTGGCTAAGAGACTAGACAACGTGGTCACGGGTGCAATCCTAGTAAACTCTGTACCTACTTTTGTGTTATTTGGTTGTGGTGCAAGCCACTCCTTTGTGGCTAAAAAGTTTGTAAGTGCTTTATATGCTTAACCTGAACGGTTAAAATCACTGTATAGGGTACTAGCTCCGGGGAAAAGGATTTTAGTGTCTCACAAGAGATATAATGACTGTGTTGTAGATGTGGGGGTAGAGAGACTAAGGCTAATTTAGTTCAACTTAATATTAGAGAGTTTTACGTTGTTTTGGAAATGGACTGGCTAGCTAAGAACTATGCTCAAATTGACTATAGAAATGAGAGAGTAATATTGTTTAACCCCCGTAAAGAAGATGTAGTATACTAAGGTAACTAGAAAAGACATAAGAGATATAAGAAATTTATTATATCCACTATATGAGTATACAAGGATTACCTAAGAAAAAGATTTGGCCTATGTCGTAGACGTTGAGAAAGAATAAAAAATATTGAAAAATATACCTATATTCAAGGATAAACTAATCTTAATACAGTAGTTTCTTAGATTTCTAATATGTTTGACAACCATATTATGGTAACGTATTCCTACTTTATAGAGTTCATGAATATTTGATATAATTCTGGCGTAATTCTTTTTAGCTTTTAACAAAAAATAGAAAAAACTATCCATATTCATTACCATCTTGCTACTCACGTTGGAGAGTTATCCACTCCCCATTAATATTTTTAGTTGGCCAAATATGCCTTAAATAACTTTTTAAATCAATCTTCCACTCATCTTTTAGCTTAGCGATGTAACTAAATATAAATAAATCGAGCACTCTAATATTCAAATTTATTTGATTATTTTAACGACTTGAAATTTTGTTCAAGTTTGGCTTGTTTATATTTTGAGCCGAACTCAAACGGGATTTTATCAAGACGAATTTGAATTGTACTCGAGTAATTTGAAAATTTTATATACCTCATTTAAAATTTTTACCTTATCAAACCAAATTTGACCTAAATACAAAAAATTAACAAATACTAAATTTTGTTCAAATTTGGTTTGATTATTGATAAACTAAGCTCAAACGAATTCTTTCCAAGGCGAGTTAGATTCAAGTATCGATCAGTTTGAATTTATTTATAATCCTATTTATTACCCATATTTTCTTTTAATTTGGCAATATGAATTTTATTAAAATTTTTACAAAATTAGGGCGCATACTGCTAATAGTTTTAAATAACTAACTTAGTAAATACTCTATTAATCCAAAATTTTTGTTGTTTTTTGAGAATCTAACTTATTAAGAATAGTATATTGATATTGATAGTTGTTTAATTTTTTCCCACTTTACCCTTCAAAATTCAAATTTTGTATGGTATACTATTGGTCTCTATAAAAAATAAAAGTAGAAAAGGTGCGACGATTATGCTTTGATTTTTTGAATATGACAAATATGTATTTTAGGATACAGAAAAATGAAAAATATAACACTTTTAATAAGACGAAGAGATGATATTTTAGAATATATCTTTATGATGTGTGTTAAAGTACGGTATAGGGCCCGGTAGCATGTTTATATGATTTATCTTAAATTATTGAACGAATACATTTTGTATATTTCTATTAGCTTTTTTAAATGCATGAGGTGTTGTATTCACTAAATCGTAGTAGACTACTTACGAGTGTGGACAAAAAAAAGTAGAGAATATAATAGATCTTTATGAAATGGCTCTACAACTTTGTACATTGAGTAATTGTTTAACTTTTCTAACTTTATAAATAGACTCATCTTGTTTGTAAACAACAAGAAATACTCGAATTAGCCATTTTAACCTGAAATAAAATATTATATATTTTCTCTCTTTAAAATTATGCTCTCTTTCTAAATTTATTTATTGGATTTATTTTTGTTTCATTAGTGAATGAATTTAATTTTTCATTGTCAAATGGGTTGAAACCGGAAGATTTAGACATGACTGAAGCATTTGGTATTGCAGCCCATAAAAAACTTCCTCTACTTGTTATTGCTAGTCCATCTTATGCCCATGGAAATGAGTACTAGGTTTCCAAGGATCTTGTGATTATTTAAGAAGTTATATAAGACGTATGAGGTCAATAATATTATTTATGAGAGATATATTGATATCATTTGATATCACATTATACATACGATTTCTTGAATAACTATAAAATTTATAAGTAGATCTGTAAATTAAATCTATCTAAATATTGTCGTGCTCGCTAATGTCTTTATGTTTTGTATTTTTTTTCCCTTTGTCTTTGCTTTCTTGTTTGGCTTAATAGAGTGAATTTCTTGCGAGTTAGAATGCCTATAAGTTCAGTAACCTTTTTAACTATAAAATAAGTTTAATGATTAAAAAAGTAATGACTTTTTTTTTTTTTTACTGTATACTCTTTGTATTTTTACTACTATTTGTTTATACCAAAGAAAATGAAAATATATTTAGGAGGTGTATGCAGAGTTGCATTTTTTTTTTACGGTTTACACTTTCTCGTTTATGGCTACGACTTGGCAATAATAAGCAGGCCGCGCTTGTCCTGAATAATAGAAGTGATTTGTGGTAGGAATACGATCGTCGGCCCATCAAGGACTAGAGCCAATTTTGAAAATTATATGTTGCGGGCCGCCAATCCATTAACAACAATTTTTTTTTGGGCCCAGATTCCGGAGTATTTTGAAAATATAAAAATTTCTAAACTCATAAATACCTAAATAATTTCATTATAATTTGTACAAAATTTTCTACAATCTCTACAAAAATTATCTATACAATGTCTACGCAATTTTGTATGCTATCTTAATCTGTACACAATTTTCTCATCTTTTTCATGTACATTATTTATTCTCTATTGAATTTCTTTCCTCTCTCAAATATCTCACAAGTCATTATATACTAGTGGATAAAGTTAAATATTATGTATGTGATTTTAAAAAATTAAAAGAAAAAATAGATAGTGTAAGTTACGGTTGCTTGGTGGTAACTAATACTAGTAGTATTTTTAATTTTAATTTTGATTTTTAAAATTTTAAAAAGATACTAAACGGAGAGACTGCCAATCTAATTTATGAACCCTCCTTTTATATATAGTATAGATATAGATATTGGAAGGTTGAGCATCCAATTGAAAGGTTGCACATTCCAGGTTGCTTATTCTTAACTTCGTTCCTTTAATATTTTCATTTTGTTAATTATGTGAATTAATTTCTTATTTTGTACTACTTTATTTGGTTAATTTGTTTAAATTGTTTACTCATCGGGTAACTTCATTTTTAAAGTTTATTATAAAATGGCCGTTAATTATTTCACAAATCCCACAATTTTATGTTGATTTGGATGAAAATAAATGTTTGTATAGAAGATTTTACACTTATTAGTGAGGTACCTATTATTGGAACCAATCAATTTACATTACATATATAGTGATACAACTAGTTTTATTTTATTTTATGAGAATTATCTGATTAAGATGAGGGAATAGCAACTGGAAAAATAAGAAACCAAGAGTATAACCACAAACATGATAGAGGAATGGGAACAAAACATTGTAAATGTACCTTTTTTCCCCCCAAATCTTTCAAGAATTAGGTACAACAACTTATGGAAGAGATTTCAAATGGAGGTTCAAATTCCTAATATTCGATGTGATAAACATGGTAAATTCTTGTCAAACTAATTTCCGTGAGGAGAACAAACTTCATGAGCACAACCATTTTCGATTTTATAGGCCATAGAAGATAATTTCTAAAACAATACTAATCCAACTTCTATATAAAGTAATAAAAACAATTGATGTGTTTATTGAAATAACAAAATTTGATTAAACATATAAAATTAAGATTAATGTTTAAATTTAAAAATTTTTAAAAATTTGTTAATATTCTCTTATATAAATTAATTTTATATAAGTGATTCTAAATCGAGTGATTTTGAGTTTGTGGTCAAAAACATTTATTTTCCCTAATCATATATTATGGCACCACGAAATTTCTATCCAAGATAAGCATAGCGGCTATCGATGACCTTTGATATAAATCTTTCAACCAATGTTTTGAAAACCGACCAGACATTGAATCAGTGGTCAGTCTAGATGTGTATAAGAGATTTATGATCGGTCCAAACCGATCAATTCATTATTTTGGTTTTTTTTTAATCAAATTGTGATATAATTTAAAAAAAGTTATTTATATTTATATAAAATCTAAAATAAAAGTGAAACACTAATTTTGTAGAATTATAGTTCTAATCCCAAAAATACTAATCAAATTTAATAAGAAAAGTGAAAATTGTACAAAAATAAGTATAAAAAAGATAAAAAAAAAATAATAATTTAAAAGTTTAGGATTTGGTGTGTTCAATATTTTGCCATTTTAGAGTTTATTTCACGATTTTTTAATTTTCTCTTTATTCAAATCATTTTTTATTCTAAAATTTAAAAACCACCAAAATCAGTTCAACCGATTTTGTCTGATTTTTTAGACAAGACCGAATATATAGTTGAATCAGACTAGTGATTCTTTCGGTTCACGATCCGACTTGTCAAATCGACCGATCTGGTCTGTTTTCAAAATATTGCTTTCAACCGAGTTTGATCTTACGTCTTCTGTGGACCACATTTTGTTCGGCTACAAAATGGATAGTCGTGGCTCAATTTCCGTCCAGTAGCATCATATTCATATTTTAAGACCACAAATATCTAAAAAGTAATCTTTAATGGTAGGATAATTTTACAAACCTCCTTGATATTTTTTTGCTTCTCTCTCCTAAAATGATATTTTATTCAATTAGGTTGAAATTATTACAATATATGTAGAGTTATAGTTAGAACTTATTCAGAAAATATGATTTATTTGAAATTAACCCTTATATCATTTATTTTTATTTTGGTATTAAAAAAATATATATATATATATATATATATTTTAATGAGAACTCCAACTTAAATGTTTGCTAGTGTTATTTTTAATATTTAAATCTTCCAAATTTCTTCTTTTTCTTTTTCTAATGTTATACTAAATTGTCTATTAGTAAAAATGAAAACTTGTCCAATTCTGACGGTGAAGGCATGGGAGTTTCATAAAATTAAGCGTGCAATAAATACAGTCTATTAGTACTTATCCAATTCTGAAAGGCATCTGAAATTGGTGCATAATATTTAATAAAGGAAATTTTAGAATACAAATTGAAAAATTTGATTTAATTTTATTATTGAAACACAAATTAAAATAATAACAAAATAAAAGTTTGCATTTAATCATTGAAAATCCTTAAATTTTTCAGTAATTAAATGTTAACTCTTACTTTTTTTAATTTGTGCTAATAAAATTATGTCATTTTATTTCATTTGTGTTCTACAATTACCTCTATTAATATTTTATGTGACACTCGTGATAATCTCTAATAACTTCTGGCCATCATAATTAGACAACTGAACCATTTATTACTATTTGTTAAGATGAATATTAAAACGATACAATTAAAATACAAGATATCAAAGTACAATTTTATCAAAAATTTGAATACAATTTGCTCATATCTAAAAACATATAAGAAGATAAATCGATTAACTGGCAAACACAAGATCATAAATCCCATGGCATTTTCTTTAGATCTTTCATTTTTCTCTACTTTTTCCTTGGTTTTATTCCTTCTATCCCTTTTGAAATGGCTCCATGCCTCTTCAAAGCCCCAAAAAAGGCTACCACCATCTTTGCCAAAACTCCCAATAATCGGAAATCTTCACCAACTTGGGTTGCTTCCACATCGTTCAAGATGTGTCAAAGTCAAAAAGGATACTAGATGTGTATAAGAGACTGCTTCATTTGGACACATATAAGAAATACTTGTTGACTAGTCTACTGATGCAGCTCGCGAGATCATGAAAACCCATGATCTAGTTTTTTCGAACAGGCCAAGATTGAGCATCCCAGATAAACTTTTCTATGGTGGCAAAGACATAGCATTTTCGCCTTATGGTGAGTATTGGAGACAAATAAAAAGCATTTCTGTGCTTCATCTTTTAAGTAGTAAAAGGGTTCATTCATTTCAACACGTCAGAGAAGAAGAGACTTCACTTATGATCGAAAAGATTAGACGAATATGTTCTTCTTCAGCTGTAAATTTAAGTGAAATGCTTGTAACTCTAACGAATGATGTAGTTTGTAGGGTGGCCTTGGGGAGGAAGTATAGTCAGGAGGAAGTTGGGAGGAAAAGTATGGAAAATGTAAAGGTGTTTGTTGAGTTAATGGGTATTTTTGATATAGGAGACTATATTCCTTGGCTTGCATGGGTGAATCGTTACAATGGTTTGGATGCTAAAGTGGAGAAATCGTAAGGTTAAACTGACTGATGGATTTTTAGATGATGTAATTGAAGAGCACATGGAAAGGAGTAAAAGAGAGGATAAGAGTGATGAAACTACCAAGGCAAGAAGCTCAGATTTGGTGGATATCTTGCTTGAAATTCAAAATGAAAACTTGATTGGCTTTCCTCTTGAACGTGATGCTATGAAAGCTATCATCTTGGTAAGAATTTATTAAAATACTTGATCAATATAACATCTTTAACACATTTAGTTAATTTTTTAAGATAAATTTATAAATAGCCCACAATATGAACAAGATTATATCTAAGTAACTCACAAATAATGGTAATAAATATTACCATAAAGTTAGACTAAACTCATACTCATGAGATTAAATTTCTCCCAAGTCCTCTTAACTTTTGGAGTCTCAACTTGATTGTTTAACAATGCCTTGGCAAATATAGTACTGTTTGTAGCTTGATTATGAGTTTCCTAACTAGAATTAATATTGGTTCGGATTGTGTACCTCTCAATTTACTTATCCAATTTTCATTTTATATTTTTAACTTTAGTTTTGAAAACTTTGCACCATCCAGTCTTAAATCTACCCACTTCTTTCTAATTTTTAATACCCTCATTAAATTAACAAAATATTTACGTATGTATAATAAATTTAGCAGGATATACAACATATTTGTCACAATATTTTGAGTGGATATATGAGATCCCATTAATTTTTTATGGACGGTGTTCAAAATTAAATTGAAATGAGATAGAATTTGATAGTTATGGAGTGTACAGTGTTTAAAATTACAATTGGATTTGTAAAACAAGAATATGGTATAAGTTGGGGGTGCAAAATAGAATTAGTCCTATTATTTTTAACAAGTGGTACAAAAAAAAAAAAAAAAAAGAAATACGTAGGTTGACCTGGTACTTTATCGTTAAGGATTTTTTATCACACTGCTTGCATCAATCTCATATCTTATCATATGGATGATTGCCAAGTGTGCTCTTGACTTATAAAGACTTATAAATATACTACTATAATAGAGGATACATGTCAGACATATAGATTATGAGATAGGAGACTGATATAAGGAGTGAGACAGAAGATCTTGTATTGTGTTTATCCCACTTGTAGAACTTATAATGTGGGTTAAACCTATAGAATACATGAATTAGTTGATGTGCATAAGATTTTATAAAATTTAATCCTAACACAAAATTTACAGATAGGGACCAAAACGGAGTCTACCTAATTATTTCTCTAAGAAAAATCATGACTAGTTCAACAACACCTATTGATTTTAACTTGTGGTACAGAAAAAATAAGTTTTGAACTATATATATTGATTTTAACTCATCAGGACATCTATACAAATTACTAATGCAATTAATGTGTTTCTAAATTTGAGAAAAAAGGAATGAAATCCGTTCGAGGATGTAAAATTAAAAGTTGGTAATTCAATATAATTTTATCACATGAAGTGATTTTGACAAATGATTCTAAAATTGTGTCTTGATAAATAATTTTTCTTTAACTCATATATAAGTCTCAGATATATGGCAAAAAAGATGTACTTATTTGTATATAATTTATTATGGACTAAGAATAGATTAAAGTAAGAATGTTTGTGTGGAAGAGAAAGATCAAATACTTAATGCCAACCAAATAAACAGATCTTGTAGATTTGAACAAAAAATTATGATATTCATTGATATAGTGGAGTAATTTTTAGTATTAAAATTAATGAATTGAAATTAAAAAGTGTAAAATGAAAGATTTTAAATAACTTCTAATTTGAGTAGATTTTAAATTAATTTATTTTAACCTTGTAAATCTCTCTAACAAATGGGTGAATTTCAAAATTTTCTCCAAATTTATTTATCCAAATGCAACCGTTAATCTGAACCCTTGAACTATCATTAATTTGCACTTTATCTTGTAAACTAGTAAACTTTTAGTATTTTTATAATTTATACCACTGTTACATGGATCGTGGTACGGATTGGTATGTGGTCCGGGTACGGGTATGCAATACGGGACTTTTCTCGGTACGTGGTACGGAGGGGTAAGCTTAGGTGGGTCACTTTTTTAGGATCGAAAATCATTATTTAAGATCGTTGTTTAGTTTACAATTGAGCAGTTAAAAAATTATAAGTACTGATAACTAATAAATTTACCTACAATTTCCTAATCTCATTAAATAATTGTATGCTTATTTATAAAAAGAAGTTGACAAGTATTTAAATTCTTGTTTCTATTATTTTCCCTTTCCTATATGACTCATACTCTCCCTAAAAGAAGTAAATAAGTACAAAATTTTTTGTTTCTATTATTTTCTCTATCCTTTTTGACTCTTACTCTTCCTTTCTCTCACAAGTCTTTTGGGAATGTTTTGGATCACAAAGGATTCATGTTCTGGAACGATTATAACCGGAACGCGCATCACAAGAGAAAAAAGTGATCCATGTAACAGTGCTTTCTAGTATTGATGTGTGACTCATTAATTGTTAAAATTAGTTGAAACTTGATAAAATTTTTGTGAATAGTTTTGAATGAAATTAGTTTAATACTTGTAATAACTTACATATCTTTACTAGAATACTCTTATTTATCTACTAGTATTAAAGTCTTTTGGTTAAAAAATAATTATCAGAATTCACTAATTTTCAATCCATCTGAGCAATTAACGATAAATAATTAATACTATAAGGTATTTAAGCGCTAGTTAGGGTATAAAAAGCAATATGTTTTGCAAAATTTATTATGTTAAAAAAAAAAAAATGAGCAGTAGGTTATGGATGCAAATATATTGCAATAGACGTAGATTATATGACACAAGGGATTATTCTAGCTAGCTAGCTAGCATGTTGTGAAGCGTTCATTTTTCGTACACTATAGTTGAGCTCAAAGGCTCAAATTTCTTGAGGAAAAGAAAAAGATTTTTGGTCTAAAATGCATTGTGTACAAATATCTAATCCAACATGTTCTTCCTTTTTTGTTTCCTATTTAGGACATGTTTGCAGCTGGAACTGATACAACATTCTCAGTTACCAGATGGAATGGACAATGTCAGAACTTTTAAAACACCCCAAAATCTTAC
Source organism: Cinchona pubescens (assembly GCA_025175665.1). Taxonomy (NCBI): domain Eukaryota; kingdom Viridiplantae; phylum Streptophyta; class Magnoliopsida; order Gentianales; family Rubiaceae; genus Cinchona; species Cinchona pubescens. The sequence goes on from JANKKI010000358.1 coordinate 97,035, forward strand.
AGAAATTGCAGTTCGAGGTACGAGAAATAGCCCACTGTCTCTTAGACAATCACAGAAGATGTTTTGGGGAAAATGCATTACTTGAAAGCAGTGATTAAAGAAACTCTCCGACTTCATTCTCCAATTCCATTACTAGTCCCCCGAGAATCAACTCGAGACATCAAAGTATTGGGATATGATATACCAGCAGGCACACAAGTAATTGTGAATGCATGGGCAATTGGAAGAGATCCAATTTTGTGGGAGAATCCTGAAGAATTTCAGCCAGAGAGGTTTTTGGATTCGATTATTGATTTTCGAGGCTTGAATTTTGAGTTAATTCCATTTGGTGCCGGAAGAAGGGGTTGCCCGGGTATCAACTTTGCAATTTCCGTTCAAGAACTTGCATTGGCAAAATTGGTGAATGAATTTAATCTTTCATTGCCTAATGGAATGAAACCAGAAGAGTTGGACATGATTCTGAAGCATCTGGTTTGACAATCCATAAAAAACTTCCTCTACTTGCTATTGCCACTCCATATTCTTGCTAATAATGTCTTTATGTTCAATTATTTTCTTTTTCTTTTTCCTTTTTCGCCCTTCTTGTTAGGCTTGTGAATTTGCCCGTGATTTATAATGTTTTTCTGTGCCAAATACCATGTAACGTTATACTAATATGATGTAGGGCTCTTTCCAAATATAATGTTGGTGTGGGTTGAACCACTTGTCTGGTTTATGACTAGTTTTTTTTTTTTTTTGCATATATGTCCACTTCTCCGTGTTATTAGAGGTGTAAATGAATACAAATAAGTCGATATTCTAGTATTCAAACTTATTTGATTATTTTAACGAATTTGAATTTTTTTTCAATTTTGTCTTGTTTATCTTTCGAGCTAAATCGAATGAGTTTTTATCGAGACGATCTTGAATAGTTTGAAATTTTTTCATGTAAATTTAAAATTTTGAACTTATCGAGTCGAATTCGAGTCGAATATCAAAATATTAATGAACACTAAATTCTATTCAAATTTGATTTAATTATTGACGAACTAAATTTGAACAAACTCTTCTCGAATGAAATTTGATTGTTTAAATTTGATTTAATTATTGACAAACTAAATTTGAACAAACTCTTCTCGAATCAAATTTGATTAGAGTATCCAGTAGGTTGAATCCATTTACAACTCTACATGTTACATTTAGTATTTATTTACCAGAAGTTCAGAATATTTCTACATCATTTTTCATTAATCGTTTCTTTGTTTTGGTACCCAATTCTTTTCTTTTTTTAGAAAAAAAAAAAAAATCGGAACCTAATTAATTATTGTACTTGGTTTGAAAAATTAAAAAACAAAACTACAGATTAATTTAGTAATAAAAATTAATTTCCTTTGACCAAAATCCCTGCATTTTATTTTGTCACATATGTTTTGGGCCAAATAGAAAGTGGTAGATAATAATTTCTAGAACGATTGGACGTGAAGCGATACAAAATAAATAAGTTATAACAGGAGCCTAATTTTTTATGATCATTATCGAGTTAATATGTTTATTATTCTAAACAAAATTGGCTGAGTTGGGATACCTGTGGTTATTACTAGATTATCATGGATGTGTATGGTGTGTACGGTTGAAATATTCATTAATTTGATGACGATGTTAAAAATTAAATCGAAGTGGGATGGATTTGAAAGTTAAAAATATAGTGTCTAAAAATTAATATTGTGAAAACTGGCTACAAGTTAAAGGGTGTAAAATAAAGTATTTTTTTTAATTGTGTTTTACACTGTTTTGTTAACGAATTTAGGGTAGCCATTCATAATACTTTGTTAACCAATTTAGGATAGCCATTCATAATACTCTAGACTAACTCTACTTTGCACAGCTTATTTATACTGAATCTTCAATTTATACCTTATATTTTAATTTTAAATATATTTTTATATTAAATTCTCGGATGTATCGCACTCTAGTTCAATGTTTAATACTATTATGAGAATTAATAAATGTTAACAACATGTTCACACAACACACTTGTTTAGGAGCGGACATATTACACCCCTCTTAAATCTATCTTATTTTGGTCTAATTTTTAATAGTGTTAAAAAAATTTTAATGAATGTTTTAGTTTAAGTGCATGTGTGCACAATAATATTTAATTTTGATAAAAGTGTTAAAAATTAGACTAAAATTGAATGAATTTGAAAGTTTGGAGTGTAATATATCGAAAATTAAAATATTAAGTGAAACGTAAAGATCGATTACAAATTAGAATGTGCAAAGTAGAGTAAGCTACTAGTGTCAGAAATCCCAAAAAAAAAGGATCAACAACAGAATTACAAAATCATTTTAGTAAAGCTATTAACAAAAAAAGAAGAAAAAAGAAAAATATTTTTTATTGTCTTTTGATTTAAGTTAATATGTTAGGTGCTGTTACATAATACCAAAAGAGGAAAAAAAAAAAAAAAAACAAACCAACAACAGAACTCAGATTAATTCCACTCTATTTTGAGCTAAAAAAAAAAAAAAAAAAGACTATAAATGATCCAGTGCTCTGAATCTTGCCATTATCTAGAATTCTAGACCCTCCCAAACCAGTTAAACAATAGCCCCCAGGGCCCCAGGGGGAAGATATTGGAATTTTTGTCCACCTCTAAAGGACCACTGAATTGAAGTTAATTTGTTTTATTTGCTTTATTTTTCACCCCTTATTAAATTCCAAATCCAGCGGTCCCCGATTCTTTGCTTTGTTTTCCACGCATTTCTTTCCGTCCAAAAAGATCCTAAATTAATATCGGTCGTGTCAAAAAGATACGAACCACGACAACATAGCATGCAATTAGGGCTGTCAATAAGGTCGGTTCGGCCTAAATTCAACTCGTTTGGCTTGACAAATAAAAGATCGACCCTAACATTAAAGTGATTTGGATTAAATACACATCTATTAAATGTGAATAAGAGACAGGTTTTATTAATTCGATCAAATCCCTACTCAAATATATATATATATATATATATATAATACTAATTTTATCCTTTAAATTACATAGTATTATTTAATTTTATGGGGATAATGGTTAATGATTCTAATATTCTATTAATTTAACTAAATTCGGGTGGCTAAAAATAATAATATAATATCATTAATTAATTTAGTTGAAATGTTGTGGTTCAATGATATAGTTAATAGTTATTTATTGACATAAGTAGTACATACTATTCCATATTATGTTGATCGGGTGTAAAAAAGTAAAATTTTAACAAATAAATTATAAATTTTATTATTGGATAATGTGAGTTTGAACTAACCCAATTAAAATTCGAAATTCGAATAATTTTGTGAGTCGAATATGAGTTTTACATTTGTGAGGTTGAATTGGCCCGATTAATAGCCAAAATTCAAATAAATTTGTGAGTCAAGTTTAAATTTTACAAAGTCCAACTCATAAACCTAATTTGACAGTTCTACATGCAATAAATGTCGCTGACCCCTCGAAAAAAATAATAATTTTCAAGAGGACCGTAGAATTTTGCTAAAATAAAACTATAAAAAACAAGAGTTTGTGGGAAAGTATGGAAATGTGCACCAGATCCAAACTAGAATCAATAAAAATTTAAAATTGTCTCGCAAGTTCTTAAATTAGGAGTGAAAATAGTGTTCAGGGTCATAAGCAATCATAATTACGGGGAGCCGAGATTATTGACAGCGTGAGACAAGTAGTTGTTTCCAGAGAAAGGGTGCCTAAAACTTGAAGGAATTTGGAAGTGGTTGTTGAATGGGTGTGGAATCATATACATTTTTTTTTTTTTGTACAAATTTAATTTTTGGATGAGTTTGGATTGATGGATTTGAGAAAATATTTGAAATTTATATATTTGTTTATTGATTTATAAAGTTAAAATAAGGTTACGTTTGGATAAGTGATTTAAATTGTAGAAAGAATTTAAAATGAAAGTTGTGTTTAGATCAAAATTCACTAAAATTCATATTTTATTTAATTTATTAAAATCTTACTCTCACTTAGTAAATTTCAAATTTCCAACTCAATCTTTTAATTTATTTGGATAACATATAATAGATTTGGATTTCAAATTCAAATCCACCCAAATTCCTCTATCCAAACGCAGCTTAATTGAATTTCAAATTTATCTAAATTAAAAATATTTAAAATTCTTTTTTTCATACTTTTTAATTAAATAAATCAAAAATTATTGATTTTAGCTCTACCTCTAACAAGAGAACTCTAACAATTATCATTTGCCAATTGATAGATTTCAAATCCTTTCCAGAACACTTCTATCCAAACGCAGCAGTGTTTTGATGGATTCAAAATTTCAACACTAAGTTCAAGTTGTACAGTTTCTATATTTGTCTTAATTTACAATCTTTAATTTTTCCCCAAAAGAAATTATTTGCGAAATTCATCTATTCGTATTGCAACCTTTTTCTATTAACCAGTTTAATAATTCAAAAAATCATTCGATCCTAGAGGCGAAAGTGATTAGATTCTTCAAAATTATAGTAGAAAATCACATAGAATCTATCCAACTTATATACAGTAATAACAATAGAGATTATTTTGTTAATAATGGCAATCACGGAAGAATTTGGATCATCTATTATACTTTTTAATATTACAGTTATATCACACTATGTGATGGAATAACACTTACTCCTCATTTAATATTTTCATATATTAAAAGCACACATTGCACCCCACATGTTATCTAGATACAGGCAAGTGCCCCTACTGGACAAACAACAGGTATATTTAAATAAAAAATTCTGTAAAATGTCATTGCTAATTAACTTGGTGCCCCCACTAACTAAAAAATAAATTTTACATGTCAATTAATTATGGTTGGAAACTAAAAATATAAAATATTTGATGATAAAATAATAATTGTTTGACTCATGCATTGATTAAAATTTCAATCTTATTATTGGGGTTTAATTTGATGATAAAATAATAATTGTTTGACTCATGCATTAATTAAAATTTCAATCTTATTATTGGGGTTTAAGTTTAAAATTGAAAGTTTTATCTTAATTATTTTTAATCTTTTGACAAAATATTAATATAGAAATTTGTGTAGATAAAGATAAAATCAAAATATGCTCTATTAAGGATTAAAAAATGCAATATTATTATTTATGCCCCACTAGAAAATATTTTTAGATCCACCCCCGATTATAAACATTGTCAATATAAATTATGTGTTAGTTAAATTGGTTAAAGCAGTCAATGTTAAAGGATGCGACTTTGATTATGATCCCTCTTAAATTCAGCGAAAAGAAAACAGTTGCATCAAGATAATTCACCTTTCTTTCTCATTGAAAATCTAACAGAGGAATTAGCTATTTTATATGACTAGATTTAATCCCACGCAAGATACACGGACTATGTTATGGTCCCTAAACTATACGTACGTTACTTTCTTACATCTCACTATTAAAAAAATAAGAACCTTATTCTTTAAAATACATTTGTCATAATTTGAAAAATCAATAGACACAATACTCAATAATCAAATCCGTAAAATATAAGAATCATATCTCATTCTAGGGTAATCAAAAATTATATTAGTTCACATGGACTCGGGTACGCTTTCGTATCTAGAATTTAGTTTATGTTCTTGATGATTATGTTGGTATGTACTGAGTATTTCAAAAGACTTTTTATCCCACATTGAAAAACTATTAAGCCTTACATCAGCTTATAGTAATTGATACCTTAATGGGCTTGTAATGACAAGAAAACTAGTGATGGGCTAACACGTATTTGAAGAGCGTCGAGTTGAGCCAATCCAAGTTTAAACTGGCAGATTTGTCCTCCGTCTTACTCCTGAAACTTCTCAACGTATTTAATCCTGTGGAAATATAAAAGTATTTAATCCTGTGGAAATATAAAAGAAACTATGGCCTCCTAATTTGAACAGCAATGTAAAGAAACTATGGCCAACGTATTTAATCCTGTGGAAATATAAAAGAAACTATGGCCTCCAACACTGCTATCGTTAACCTTGTTCCTACTAATAATGTTCAATTTTCGCAATCTGCAGATGCTATACCTATTTTAGCAGCTACTCCTGTCATCCAAGAACATGTGTTTTCACTGTTCAATGTCCTTGGAGTTGCACATGCACTACTCTATCCACAACCTAGTCTATGTCATAATGTTAAGACACAAGAAGTATGGCAACATGCCAATAAGGTATGTGTCCATACTATTTTATAGGCTGTGTACTGTAATTATAAGAAAGCAAAAATTATTTGGAAAGCATTAATTAAAAATTTACTGCAGAAGATGCAACCAAGCAAAAGTTTGTGGTAGGAAAATTTTATCAATGGCAAATGTCTGATGAAAAGGAAATGAAAGTTCAGACCAACGAATACCAAAAATTGCTTGAAAAATTGAAAGTAGAAGAGATCTCATTGCCGGAGAAGTTTGCTGCTGGGGTGTTGGTCAATAAACTGCCAGACTCGTGGAATGACTATAAAAATAGCTTGAAGCACAAGTAGAAAACCTTTACCGTTGAGGAGCTAGTGGCACACATCTTGATTGAAGACACCAACAGAAAGGTGTCTATTAAGGAGATGGCCCTCAAAGCAAACCTAGTATAAGCAATAATAAAAGATATAAAAATAAGTCAAAAAACTACAAGCTTAATAATCCCAACTTTAAGAAAAAGCAAGGCAATTGTTTTGTTTGTGGGAGACCAGGTCATAATGCTGCTCAGTGCAAGTATAGAAAGAAAAATGACAAAGAAAAAGTTAATCCTCCTAAGGCTAACCTAGCAGAAAGAGATGAAATTAATTATTGCTGCAATCATTTTTCAAGTGAACATTGCAGCAAATGTGAAAGAATGGGTGGTAGACTGTAAGGTTACTCGGCACATTTATGCAAATCGAGAAGCATTTACCTCATATACTCCAATAGGGAATGATGAGGAAGTGGTCTACCTTGGAAACTCAAGAATTGCCAAGGTCTTGAGGAAGGGCAAAGTTCTCTTGAAACTTAGGAAAAACTTTAGCTCTTAAGGATATACTGCATGTTCTAACTATTAGGGCAAATTTGTCTCTGTAATTTCTGTAGCCCTGTTAAGAAAAGTTGGGGTGAAAGTGTCATTTGAATCTGATAAGATTGTAATGACAAAAAATAATGTGTTTGTGGGAAAGGGCTATTGTAACTAGGGACTCTTTGTATTGAATATTTACAATGTCACTAATGAAAATGCATCTTCTTCTGCTTATGTTGTTGATTCAATTGCTTTATGGCATGCTAGACTAGGACATGTTAATGTTACATGTATTATAGAACATGCAATATCTAGGTTTAATAGCTGGATTAAATTCAACTAGTATTGATAAATATGAATATTTGTAGAAGCTAAAATTACCAAAAAGACATTTTTTTTTTTTTTTATGAATAGAGAAACCAAATTATTGTCTTTAATTGACACTGATTTAGGTGATTTAAAACAAACTATGTCTAGAGGTGGTAAAGAGACTGTCTCTAAATGACTTTTACTGATGATTTTTCTAGATTGACTAAGTTATATTTACTTAGAAATAAAGATGATGCTTTTAATGCCTTATATTTCCTATAAAACTAATGTAGAAAATCGACTTAGTAGAAAAATAAAAAGAATTAGATTAGATAGAGAGCAAAATATTTATATTTGAATGATTTTTGTGGAAAAAATGAATAATTTATGAAATAACATCTCCTTATCCAACTGAGTTTAATGTAGTAGTTGAAAAGAAAAATAGGACATAAAATAATTGAAAAAATACCTTATGAATTATGGAAAGGATATAAACCTAACTTGAAATATTTAAAAGTATGGGAGTGTCTTGCGAAGGCAGTATTGCCTAAATCTAAGTAGAGAAAAATAGATTCCAAAATTTCTGATTGTATGCTTATTAAATACGCTTAACATAGTGCTACATATAGGTTTCTTCTTTTAAAAGTGATGTGCTTGACTTCAATACAATAATTGACACAAAAAATGCTGAATTCTTTCATCATATTTTTCCACTGTCTAATAAAATTTCTCATGCACATGTTAAAATAAATAGAGAAGTAACCTCGGATGATGTAATTGAGAAGGAGCAAAAGGCCTAGAAAAGAATTTTCTTATGGAAATGACTGTTTCTTAAACCATTGTTGTTAATAATGATCCTTTAACTTATTTTGATGCCATCTCTTTTTCTGATACAAAATTGTGGAAAGAAGCAATAATGACTGAAATTGACTCTATTATAAAAAATAAATCTTGGATTTTGGTTGATTTACCGCTTGGTGCAAAACCTATTGGTTGTAAATAAATTTTCAAAAGAAAACTTAATTCTGATGGGTCCGTAGATAAATATAAAATTCAATTAGTAACAAAAAGATTTTATCAAAAACAAAATATTGATTATTTTGATACGTTTGCATCATTAACGAGAGTTTATTCTATTTGGGTTTTATATGGCTGCAAACTTATATTTATAAACTTGTTGTTCATCAATTGTATGTCAAAATAGCGTTTTTAAATGGCCATTTAGAAGAAGAGATTTATATGATCAAACTAAAGGATATTATTTCTTGACAAGAAAATAAAGGATTTGCAAATTAATTAAATATATTTATAGCCTTAAACAAGCTCTTAAATAGTGGCTGAGAAATTTGATCAAGTCTTAATGAGAGAAGGTTTTTCTTCTATTAAAGTGGATAAATGTGTATCTACTAAAGTTGTGAATAGTGATTATGTGATAATTTGCTTATATTTATTGATGACATACTTGTATTTGGTACTAGTTTAGATATTGCACAAAATACTAAATATTTTTTGTCTTCTAACTTTGATGTAAAAGATTTGGGTAAAGCAAATATGGTATTGGGTGTTAAACTCATAAAGAGAGGAGATGGTATTATTTTGTCACAGGAATATTATATAGAGAGATTTCTTAAAAAGTTTGAAATTTTTGATGTAAAACCTGTGAGCACTCCTTATGATACTAACATTCAATTGAAAAAGAATCGTGATGACCCAGTTGCTCAGTCTAAATAGGCTTAAATTATTGGGAGTTTGATGCATTTAATGAATTTTACAAGACCTGATATAGTGTTATGCTATGTGTAGACTGAGTATATATACTTATATTCCCAATCTGGAGCATTGGTATGCATTAGTTAAACTAATAAAAACTTGAGAAATCCATGAATTATGGTTTCCTGTATGGTAGATTTTTCACTGTTTTAGAAGGTTACAGTGATGCAAATTGGATCACAAATTCAGATGAGACTAAATCTACTATTGATTATGTGTTCATCCTTAGTGGTGGTGCAATAGCATGGAAATCAGCCAAACAAACGATCATTGTTAGATCAACTATGAAATCAGAGTTTATAACTCTGGAATTGGCTGGTTCTAAGGCTAATTGGTTAAGAAATTTCTTAACTAATATTCCTTTAACTAAGGATTTGTTGCCTCCTGTATTTATACACTGTGATTGTCAAGCTGCAATTGCTATTGTCAAGAATAAATCTTATAATTATAAAAGTCAACACATAAAATTGAGACAAGGTGTTGTAAAGCAGTTGCTCAAAGATATAATAATTTTCATTGACTATGTAGAAGTCAGAAGTGAATTCGGCTGATCCTTTAACTATACCTGTAAGAAGAAAATTAGTTTTTCAAATATCGAAGAAAATGGGATTTAGGCCAACAAAATATCAATAAAGATGGTAACCCAACCTATATGATTGAAGATCCCATAAAAGACGTTTATAGGGGTAATAAGAAATCAATATTGACACTGAAGCACTTCAAGTAAAGTCCCTACTAAAATGAGTGCTTTGACTGCTACAATTTGTGAAGATGAGTTAAAAACTCTTAATGAATTCACATTTCTTAGAAATGGTGTATTTAGAGCAGTATACACTTGATGAATTCATTCATATAAGAGTAGAGTAGGGATACTCATATAAGATTTTGGCCAAATCTTTAGAGTTCTAATGAACAAACAAGCACAGGCACGGCCTATTTGCACAAAAATACGTTTAATAGCAAAATTGTGGGTTAGCAATGTGATTGATGAAATCTCTGACGTACAAGAATGATTGTTGGTTCATAGAAATGTTGCTTATTTCACTAATAATTCTATAAGCCATATTTTATCAATCTAAATTTGGTTCATAGTCCAAAAGACATCAAACTGATTGTGTTTGCACCCATATAGATCCAGCAAATCTTTACTACTTTTATTCAAAGTCTTTTGAAATATGTAGGGGATTGTTGGTATATAGTGAATATTTTAAAAGACTTTCTATTCCACATTAGAAAATCATTGAGCCTTACATCACTCATATTAATTTACACCTTAGTGGACTTATGATGACAAGGGAACTAATGGTGGGCTCGCGAGCAAGTAAAGAGGGCTAATTGGGCCAATCCAAGTCAAACTGGCGAATTTGCCTTCCTGCACGTGAGTTAGATATAGCTCTGTCCAATTTTACTTTTGTTTTTTGGTTTGGCCTCACTACATTGGTAGTGAAGTTTTATTAAATTACCATACTTGTTTACTGGAGTTTTACTTGGTCTAACCATTTTTTACCTATTTGGATAAAATTTTACTTGGTCTTCCACATTACTTGGTCGGTCTTGATTACTAGGTCTTCCTACTGAAAATTCACAATGTTTCCCTCAACGTTCTTCTCCTACTAAGTAGACCAGAAAATCCTATCTCAACCAAACGTTTTAAAAATTGTCCTATAAATACAGCACTTTAGTAAATTTTAGTACATATGAAAATCCTTTCAATTTGTCTCTCTTTCTCATCTAGATGTGTTCTTTTATTCTCTTTTGTTTCTACTCTATTTCAACTTCACGGAGAAAGACTTATTTATTCCTATGGAAAGATTTTAATTCCCCTGAAATAGTTTGTTTAGGACAGTGCATTCCTTGATAAATTCAAGTATTCTATTACCGTCCTAATTTAAACAAGGAATGAACATGAAATATTCAAGTATGATAACATTGGTTGTTATGATATTAAAGTTTACTTAGTATCAACTAACAAAACTCTTATTCGGAATAGATACTCTAGAAAAGTAGGGGACATATTTTCCAAATAAGTGGGTCTCCTTGCCAAATAAAATCTTTCATTGGTCAGAGAAAAGAAATACTAGCCATGTCTAGTTGTTAGTCATAATTAAAATAAAAATTTATGTTGCTCTTGGATCACTTTGCTAGTAAAAAAACTTAGGAGGTGTTTAGTTTATTTTGTATGAGAGGAAGGAATGGGAAAACAAGTTAATGATACCTATAGATGCTGTTTGGTTGATTACTATGGGAATCATTCTACAGGAATAAAGTGTTAAAAAATATCCACTTTCATTCCTTACTAGCAACTTAGATTTCAAATTGATTAACTTATTAATATAATAAAACTCATTTCTTGTTGACCAAATAAGTAAGGGAAACAACATAAACCCATATGCAGGGGCGTAACTAGCTAGGATTCTAGGGTCAGTTGGGGCAAAAAAGTTTTGACTTGGAGTAAGGGCAAAAATTATGTTAATACTTTAACAAAAATATAAATAGATAAATTCGATGTCTTAGAACTTAATTAAATTTACGATAAAGTAAGTGTTTATGATAAATATTATTTATAGCAATTAGTATTATAAATACATATTTCATGATCAATTAATATTTTTTGTACATAAAATATTTATAATTTTTCTGTGATAAAGGGGAAATTAAACATATCTTAACTTTTGAGGGGTCAATGCTTAAAAAAAGACCAATTTTAAAAAGTTTTAGGGGTGCAATTGAAAGACAACTATAAAAATTCTTAAATTTTCTAGACTATTATGCAATTTTTCTAAAGTTGGGGGGAATGCAATTGTCCACCCTCGCTTCACCCTTGCCCATACAAATAGTGAAATTTATAATTCTGATCCTGATTTTGATTTTAGAATGTTAACTAAACATCTCTTTATTCTCTAATCAGTAAGTCGGACTTGATTTAGAAGAATTGAATTTAGAGTATCGATGAACAATATAAAATTTTAATGTAATTATTAAAGGATCTAGTTAATTGGAAAAGCTAAAGTACATAACACTAATTTAAATGAGAAATTATGCACCTAAAGAGGGGCAATTGCAGATCGAACTTCACAAATAGACGTGGAATATGAAGGGATCTTATTTATTGAAAAAATTAAAGAATTAATCTTCGTCACATTGACATAAATGGAGGGGATATTTTCTAAATCTACGCCCCACCATCCCCTATGCATACCTTCACCGTATTAATCATTTGTATTATTCTTTGAATAAAAACTTGTCTTGTAGAATAGGTGTGCTTTTAGAGTAGAAGGATGCCACTTTAGCCTTCCCTTAATTAAATTTGACCGCATAAATAGAGAAATTGCAAGTTTTACCCTCACCATCTCAATTCAGAGTCCTCAAAAATATTAAAATGACACAGTCACATAGATAGTTATAGACAAAAATATTCATAATATTATAAATAACATTACAAATAGGAAGACAACAAAGTACAGTTTAAGTGATAAGGCGCTTTCATTATAATTTATTGATCATAAGTGCTAGTCACTAAGGCATAGAAGAAAAGGTAAATTGTTTAAAAAAAAAAATACCAATGGTGAAGATTAATTTCTTTGTTTCATAATATATATGAATTCGTTAATCAATAACTTTTCTTGGCAATACTATATTTGTGAAAATGTAAGAACATCAATCCTCAAATTGGTAGAGAGTACTGGATTCTAGCTACTCATACATAGATAGCTTTGCTTCGTCTGCTAATACATCACCCTCAGTAAAACTGATTGATTTATTCATTTTTTTTCTTTTTTCCTTTGCTTTTGGCTGAAGAAAAACATTTAGGTACAATCTTTATCAAACTTCATTCAAATAATTAAGAGCAATTTAAAGTTTAGCAGTAATAACGATATTAATTAAACTGATGATATAAAAGACAATGTACGCATATTGTACAAAAAAACAAATCAATTTAGTATCCCGGATCCAATATCATGATGTACAACTTTATATCCAAAAAGCCAAACGTTCGGCAAGTAATTCCAAAAGATAATGGTAGTCCAAAATAATGGCTAGTAATCATATAAAGTTGAATTGTGTTATGCCTGAAATACGACAAAACTATAGAGATATCAGAAATCGTCGTTGTGAGAAAAAATTTCTGTGGTTACTCAGTTATCATCGATGCATTGTGGTGTGAGTATACAACGTAATTAGTGACGTAATGTTTTTTTTAAAAAGGATATACATGCCAGAAGTGTTAAACAATATAGGTTTAACATCTCAAAATCAATTATCTTTGAGTGGATTGTCTCATAAATCTTAATAATTATTTATATTTAACATCAATTATCTTTGAGTGGATTGTTTCGTTAATCTTAATAATGATTTACATTTAATATCTTCTCTCACAAGTAATTTGGGTTGATCGAGAGTTTGGGATAAAGAAAAACTGTTGGAAGGGTCGGAGAGAGAATCCATGACTTGAGTTGATTGAGAGTCCAAGGTTAAAAAGAGCATATTGGAAGGGATTGAAACCAAGATACATATGGATGAGAGAAAACATGAGTTTACCTTTGATACTATGTTATATTAAATAACACAGGTTTCAATCTTAACAACTAATTGACTGAATGAAGTGCCGATTGATCATTATTAATTAGTTCAAAATCTTTATACTAAGAATGACTCTTAAAACTTATTAATTAATTTAAAAATTTTAAACTAACTCCACTCATTACCATTGTTTTTAAAGGAAACCCATATTTTTTAATTTATCGAAGTCTTAGTTGTATGTATTTGTCTGAATTATTGTTTATCATTAAGCAATATTTGTTAGATTTTTTTATCTATAAAAACGAATTTAATATGTGCATAAATAATATCACAAAATATCAAATACGGAATAAAATCAAGGAACATACCTCCAGCCATTGATGTTGTTGGGTCACTCCAGTCATTGATGTTGTTGGGTCACTGTAGAATAAAAAGAAAAAATAGAAATAATTTTTTCTGGGTACTTCTAAACCTGAAAATACACTTCTAAACCTAGACAATCTGATACGATGGTGTATTTTCTGATAGAATGTCAGGCCTATGGATCCAAAATACTCTGTATACTTATAACGTTTTTTGCCTATCTGATAGAATGTCAGGCCTATGGATCCAGAATACCCTGTATACTTATCGACGTTTTAGAAGTATCAGAAAACGTAAGTTGTTACAATAAGTAGTTATCACAAATGTAATAATTATCACAACGTGATAATTATCACAAGATATTTATTAAGTCAAATTAATAAATATCAGAATTAAATATCAGATCAAATATTTGGAATTTAAACAATAAAACCCACATGACATAATTACAAAAAATTCCAACAATATTTGCATTGGAAAGAAAAGATGCATATTTTATATTTATAACCGTTTGCGTGTAAGAAGTTGGAACACATTTTTATAATGACTTTGCCGTTCTTTCCAAAATTATAATTACATTAAGTAGGCAAAAATATTTCCTCGAGGCATGCACACAATAAGAAAATTCATGATCGAAAAAAAGCAATTTCTATAAGTAGAGGAACCTTGAGAGCATTCCACAACTCAATTTCAAGCTTCCAATATTAGTCTAGACTAGAAAATGGTGTTCATGTTGAAATGTGCAGAACTACTTTACACTCTACTTCCCTTTATTTTCTTTATAATTTTTGTGATTAAATCGTTCTATTCTGCATCAAAACCACAGAAAAATCTACTACCATCTCCAATGAAGCTCCCAATAATTGGAAATCTTCACCAACTGGGCTTACTTCCTCATCGTTCAGTCCAAAATTTATCCAAAAAATACGGTCCTCATCTTATGCTACTACATTTCGGCAAAATCCCTGTTCTTGTTGCCTCTTCAGCTGAAGCAGCTTCACAAATCATGAAAACCCATGACATGATTTTCTCAAATAGGCCAAAATCAAGTATTCCTCATAGGCTTTTATATGGCTCCAAGGACGTTGCATTTTCGCCGTATGGCGAATATTGGAGGCAAATGAGAAGCATATGTGTGCTTCAACTTCTGAGTAACAAAAGGGTTCATTCGTTTCGATGCGTTAGAGAAGAAGAGACTTCGCTTATGATCGAAAAGATTAAAGAAAGATGTATTTCATCTTCGTCTAGTTCTTTGATAAATTTGAGTGATATATTTGTAACGCTTACAAATGATGTAGTTTGCAAGGTAGCCTTTGGGAGAAAATGTGGTGGAGAGGGAAATGGGAAGAGGGCTAAGGAAACTTTAGTAGAATTTGTTAGGTTATTCGGGGTTTTCTCTATTGGGGATTATATTCCTTGGCTTGCTTGGGTGAATCGTTTGAATGGTTTGGATGCTAGAGTGGAGAGAGTGGCAAAAGATATTGATGAATTTATAGAGAGTGTAATTGAAGAGCATAGGAATAAGAGTAATGTTGATGATGCAAGCTCAGATTTTGTGGATATCTTGCTAGAAATACAGAAGGAAAAATTGGCTGGTTTTCATATTGAGCATGATGCCGTCAAAGCTGTCATTTTGGTAAGATTCTTGGTTCAACAGGCTCTAATTAACCAACCTTTTCCCTGAATATCTATTATAAAATAGGGTAACTACAAGTAACGCCTTGTGGTTCAATTAACGTTCTACCTCTGTTCCTATAATTCACAAATCTACAATCCATTCTTTTGTGATTTCGGTTTTCTTTATTTATTTTGTAAAAGATATATGAAAAGTTAATGACGCAGAAGATTAGTGCAATAAGTAAAAAATATACTAAATCTAGTACATCTCCGCCGCTTTGCAACCTCCTCTGCTAGAAGGACGAGGTTACATTTTATGTTAAATTACTTAATCAACTTTGATTAAAGGTTTTAAATAGCTAAAATAAATAATTCTTTAAATAAAAAATTTTCAACCTCCTAACATTTACTTATTGAAATATTTAACGATTTCATTTTAACTCAAAGTACATGAGGTGAATTGCAAGTTTGCAAATTATATAAGTCATAACTTAAATATTAGAAAAAACTCAAGGAGTTACTCTTAATTTATCCTAAAAAATATTAAATTCTAACTTATACATTTGTGATTGACTAGAATACTGTTCTTATTGTGTGTATGTGAATTGAAGTGTTAAAGTAGGAAATTTAGAATTTCCAGCATGATTATTAATGCACTTTATATTTTCTTAATTAGGACATGTTTGCTGCTGGAACTGATACAACACACACTATCATGGAATGGGAAATGGCTGAACTTTTAAGGCACCCAAAAATCTTGAAAAAGTTGCAGATTGAGGTGAGACAAATAGCTCAAGAAAAACCAGAAATAACCGAGGATGATTTACACAAAATGCACTATCTAAAAGCAGTAATAAAAGAATCTTTAAGACTTCATGCTCCAATCCCATTATTGGTTCCTCGAGAATCAACTCAAAACGTCAGAGTAATGGGATATGATATATCAGCTGGGACGCAAGTAATTGTGAATGCTTGGGCAATTGGAAGAGACCCAATGTTGTGGAAAAATCCTGAGGAATTTCAGCCTGAGAGATTTTTGGATAATAACATAGATTTTCGAGGTTTCGACTTTGAATTAATTCCGTTTGGTGCTGGTAGAAGGGGTTGCCCGGGTATTAGCTTTGCCATGGCTGTTAATGACCGCTTGCATTGGCTAAGTTAATGCATAAATTTGATTTTGCATTGCCTGATGGAATTAGGCCTGAGGATTTGGACATGTCTGAAGTCAATGGTATTGTTGTTCACAAGAAACTGCCTCTCCATGCTGTGGCAACTCTATGTGCTGATTAGTTTCATGATCTTTAATTTTCTTTTCCTTAATAATTGTTGTTGTCGTCGTGGTGTTGTTCAATCCTTAATAATTGTTGCTGTTGTTTAATAATTGTTGTTGTTGTCCTGTTGGGTCTGTTTGATAAGTCAATTTAATGTTGAAAATTAATTGATTAAGAATTTTGAATTCAGCATGTTTGATAACAGAATTCTATTATCACTTAATACATTAAGCACTACTTAATTTGTATTCTAGATTTTAAATGAAAAAAATTTCACTTAATCTACTGAGTTTTTATAAATGTATAAACATAGAATCTAAGGGTGCGTCTGAAAAAACTGAAATCTGAAATTTGAATTTTAAACACTGAAAATTAAGTATTGAATTCTTCTGATTAAGTCATGTAAGTTACATCTGTTTGATAATCAGCTGAATCTAAATACTGAATTAAAATATTTTACCTCGTATATATTATATATTTTGAAGATAATATTATATGTATTTTTATAATAGATTATTTTAATTATTATATTTTTAATACAAATAAATAATTTTAATATAGAGTATGTGTGTATGAGAGAAGGGCATGTGTGTGTGAGAGAGATATTATGTACAAGTGTGTGTTTATATGTGAGAGAGAATGAATATAATAAATGCAAGTGTGCGTTTTTGTATGTGAAAATGAATATAGTGTGTGCAAGTATGCGTTTATGTGTTGGAAAAAAATGAATATAATGTGTACGAGTGTGTGCTTATCTGTGAGAGATATGTGTGAGAGAGAGAAGGAATAATTTTTATGCAAATGTGAGCCTATATGTGAGAGAGAAGGAATATAGTGTGTGCAAATTGTAACTGTGTGTTTATGTGTGAGAGAGAAGGAATATACACATATGTGCAAATGTGTGTTTATGTATGAGAGAGAAGGAATAAAGTGTGTTCAAGTGTTTGTTTATATGTGAGAGAGAAGGAATATAGTGTGTGCAAATGTGTGTTTGTGTGTAAGAGAGAATGAATATAGTATACGTAAGTGACATTTATGTGTGAAAGAATGAATATAATGTGTGTAACTGTGTGTAAATAGAGTGTGGATTTGAAATAAAGAAAATTTGGGTGAGTTTTGCTACACTAGTAAAGAATTCAGCAAATTAAGTAATAGATTTTTCACTTAAAATTTGGTATAGAAATTAAGTGGCACTTAATGCATTCAGAGGTAAAAGAATTTTGTTATCAAACACATATAATACAAAAAACACTTAATGAATTAAGTTTAAACACTTAATGGGGTTATCAAACACCCCCTAACACACACACACACTCTCTAACACTTATACACTTTCTTTCACTTGCACACTTACTCTCATACAAACACATATTCTCTCACTCACAAAAATACACACAATGCACTACACTTCCTCACATATATACATTGTCCCTCACACACACACTCTCTCTTGTACTTTTTTCATATACCTATTCACACACACACATACATATTCTCTTTTACTCACATACACATACTCCATCACACACATTCTCTCTCACGCACATACACACTCTATCACACATTCTCTTTCATCCACATAGACACTCTATCATACACACATTCTCTCTCATACATATTTTTATCATCCTTTAATTATTTATTTTCTTTTCTAAGCATACATGATAATTATTTATAATAAATTAATACATATATGATGTGACATATTTAATTCAGAAATTGCATTTAGTTGATTTTCAAACAGAAATAATTTTATCAATTCAGCAATTAATACTTTCAGAACTTACAATTCAAACTTCAAAATTCAGAATTCGAAATTTAGCATTAACAAACAGCCCATGGTTGGAAGTCCTTTTTCAATTAGTGTTTTTTTTTTTTTTTTTATAAATTTTTTTAATGCTGGAATTTGAAGATATGTACACCAATGAATACAATATTGAATTTTATAAGTTTACCTAAGCAGGGGGACTTGATGATTTCATGTGTTTAACTTGTCAATTGAGGCTGATTGAGGATTATTCACACAAATTTCGAATATGGAAAGATACTAAAAGTTAAGAGCTAATAATAAAAAAAAGGACAAATCTATTGATTTAATGAAAAAAGGTACATAACTCTGATTTTGTATTTTTTACCAAAGATACTCTTTTGATTCTTATTCCTTTAGAGTGTAGATTTAGAACAAAAATAGACGCCGGATCTTCTCACATTAATTTGGTAATTAAAAGAAGGCTTGTTTATAAGAAATTATTTGAGTAGATTTTGAGGAAGAACATCAATCGATCTATGAAAAACTTGAAAATTTATTAATACTTGAAGACTTAAACACTTGAATAGATCTCAAGGAAGAACGTCTCACAATCTATGAAAAACTTGAGAACTTGAACACTTGAACAGATCTTGAGGTCATGTCTCTCGATCTGTCCTGAAGGATTTACAATTTGCCAGTACTTGAAGATTTGAACACTTGAGGATTTATTAGTAGTTGAAGAGTTGAGCACTTGACGATTCTCGACACTTGAGGAATGGTTGAGGATTTCTCGGCCCTTGAGGACTTGAACACTTGACAAACATGAAAATCTTGCAGTACTTCGAGGACTTGATGGTCGAAGATCACGAAGAGGTTCAAAGACTTGGATAAAAAGTAGGGTTCTTGTCCCAATAGGTTACTTGTGACCTAAGAAAACCATAATTGAAGACAAAACACTGGATCGACTCATGACATTGGCCAATACAACATGGTTTGCCGTATATGATGAGGTGCACTGCATAAGATGATAACTTTGAACTTGGGATGTCTTTTGAAGGAAATCAAAATTTGGGAAACTTCCAAAGCTTGCAGTTTCGAATTTCAAAATTGTTTGCTCTCAAATTGGAACTCCAGCAGTAATATTAATTACTACAAAAAATAAAATTTTTTTTTTTTTTGGAGCCCTTCCTTTTTTTTAATTCATTTTAGCTAGCAATTAAAGTTACTATATTTTAGTAAGATTCCTTAACTTAATTGCCATCTTTGTACAGACCTCCTTGCTGTGCAACTTTGTTGTTCTGCCTGTTGTCTCTTAAACTGAATGCAATTGATGTTCGAATAAGCACCAACCAACAAAATTAACTTTCAACTCTAAGCTTCACTCTTGCAACTTCCAAATTCTTTTATTTCCATAATCTTGCAACTTCCAAATTTTCCTTCTTTCAAAACCGAATGTCGATTGAGAAAACACAGCTTCCAAATTCATGAACACCAAATACATAGAGCTGCAAACTCATTCCATTTAAAGAGACAATTGACACCCAATTTCCTCTATTATTTTGACAAAGCCGTTCCAGCAAGTAGGAAGGAGGCACGATCACAACCTTAGGACTTGGCATTCCACCGAAACCGTATGCAGCCAGCTCTTGAGGGAATTGTCGATCCAAATTGCAATTTCACGATAGAGACAAGCCTGCCATGTATATTCTATTTAAAGGAAAAGCCACGCACCGGTCTTCCACTTCACGGTCTTGAATGAGTTGTGATCCGTGGAACAAGCACTTCCTGCATGTAAAGAGAGGGCTCAACCACCAGGGCTCCTTCTCATCTCTTACCGCAGGTAACCATTACTCTTCTAACTTATTTATTCTAAGCTAATTTTTTTTTTTTTTTTTTCAAGTTAGAAAACGGCAGGTCACGTGATCAGTAGCAACAACAATGGTTTTGCGGATGTTGTTGAAAGTTTTGGGTCCACCAATTTTTCAATGTTGTTGGAACCAACCTCTACTTCAGCCTTCCAATTGTTTACTGAATTTACTCAACAGACCTACAACAACAGCTGCATTTTTTGTCAATACGGCGTCATCATAGTTTTTGAAGCGTGGAGCTTTGACGAATTCTTGTCATGCCTCAATTATTGAACTCTGTTGCTGGTCCTGCAATCCCTCTTCAGCCTTGACGTCATCTAAGAGCATATAATTTGGCAAAACAGAGAGGCCTAGCATTCTCCCGGAGTACAAGCGACCTGCTCTTGAAGAATTTAATGGACTCGCAACTTCCGAAGACGAGACTGATTCGGGCCTTTTGCTTTCTAATCAAATCCTATACTTTTGACCTCCGGCTTTCAACTTTTGATTATTTTGACACACAATTGCAGTGCATTCTTTTCTTGAGTCCGCGGTATCATAGCCTCAAAAATGCAAAACCTTCGAGGTCTTGGTGTCTCTGGCTTGGCTCATAGAGAAAATTGGCAAGAAAATTTGAAAATTTTAACTTTGTACATTACAACTTTGGCGAGCCTTGATTTTTTTTTTTTTGACACAAGTGTGATGCATTGAAGTGCTTCATCCTAGTGGACGACATTGAATCTAATTTGATGCAAAATACTAGCAACGACGTACGCCTTTCTTGAACGGCAACGGCTTTTAGATCTTCAATGTACGACCACTACTACAATTGATCTTCTGCTTTGAATCCGTCTATGTGCTATCAACACTTCAGTTGGCTTCTACTTTGGATTTTCTACACGACAACTTTCGGTCTGAATCTTCTATACTCGACTATGTGAGGACTTTCTGCTTTGTATCTTCTACATGCGAGTACCTTTTGCATTAGATACTCTATGTTAAAGAACTTGAATTTTCATTTTAAAACTAATCAGTAATAAGTGGGGTGACCCATAAACCCTATTAAATAGTCCAGGATCTCTTGGCTAGTCGATGTGAGATATTTATAACTTTAACACTCTCTTTCACATATGACTCGGGTTGAAATAAGGAACTGGAGGCCTAATTCAAACTAGTGAACACTCTCTCTCACATATGACTCGGGTTGAAACAAGGAAACTGGAGGCCTAATTCAAACGTCGATATGAGATATTTGTAACTTTAACACTCCCTTTCACATATGACTCGGGTTGAAATAAGGAAACTGGAGGCCTGATTCAAACTAGTGAACACTCCCTCTCACATATGATTCGGGTTGTCTAAATAAGGAAACTGGAGGTCTAATTCAAACTAGTGAATAGAGATATTAATATGACCGATACCCAAGAAGTCAAGCCCAATACCATAACCAGGGGAAGCTTTACCTTGGCAGAAACTCACGAAACCAAGTCCAATGCGCAGACAAGTTCGAATCATGTGTGAATGGGTAAAATACTTGAGGCTAGATTTGATACCATATTAAAGAACATGAGCTTCCATATTAAAACTAATTGGTAATAAGTGAGGAGGCCCATGAACTTTATTAACTAATCCAGGATCTCTAGGCTAGTCGATGTGGGACATTTGAACTTTAACACTCTACATGTGATGGAGTGCACGTGCTACTATCTCATAGCCTTGGTGAAGAACATGGTGCCAACAAGTTTTAGCTTCCTTTCACTAGCATCAATTTGGACAAAGCTTCCTGGGATGATCCATCTTCTAATTTCGGTGAAAGTTCTTACGAAGATGTTCTCTTGAGACAAAAACTGTTGCTATTGGAGGCCAAGTTTGATCTACAACGTTGTCCGTGCATATAATGTTCACACATGACTGTTACAACATCATCCTGCATTGCACTCCTTTTTAGAGGTTTGATATCATACGAAAATGATTCTCTAGTCATCAATGAGTGGCCCGTCCATCAATTTTAACTTTCATAGAGTTTACGCTTTATTGTTCATGATATCATTTACTTATCCATTGGCGAGTTGTCCATCTCACTTTAGAATTTACAAAAGTTCAGTAGCCTTCCAATTCACAGCATTCTTTATGTTGAAGTCATCCCTTCCGTTGAATTCCGTGGTGCTAGAACTGATTTTTTTTGTCCACAGTTTATACTCTTTGGAGGAGAGTATCAAGCAGTTTAAGCTCGTGCAACATGGAGCAATGTTCTTGGAGATTTACCATTAAAGAGACAGTTTATACTCATGTCAAGGAGGCTTCCATAGACTTGGAATTTCAAGGCTGTTTAAACTCATGTCAAGGAGTTTTTTACTGATTTGAAACTTGAAGATATCGAGTTTATGCTCGTATCAAGGAAGAGGCTTCAACTGACTTGAAACTTGAAGACAGTTTAAACTCGTGTCAAGGAGGCTTCTAATGACTTGAGACTTGGAAGATATTTTAAACTCGTGTTAAGGAGGCTTGAGAAGATTTGGAACTTGAAGACAGTTTAAACTCGTGTCAAGGAGGTTTGAGAAGATTTGGACCTTGAAGACAGTTTAAACTCGTGTCGAGGAGGCTTGTGGACAGTTTATACTCGTGTCAAGGAGTGCTTGGAGGATTTTACAACTTGAAGAAAGTTTATGCTCGTGTCATGGAGTCTTCTAGACAGTTTTGGCTCTTATCAAAAAACGTGGTGCAGACTTCATTTTTTTTTATGATACCACTCAAAAACTTTCACTTTGTTGGAAAAAACTTCATGGTTCTTGTCTACTAACTTCCAATTTAGAAAAGATTTTTCTTGACTTCATCTTTCACAAATTTCTCTAGTTTGCCATCTTTTTTGTCTTTGTTGGAGGCAATATCATGCCATGTTTAGCAATACTTAACTCTAGATCATGAGTTTTAATTGCCAATTTATCAAATGTCTTCGGTTGGATTCCTTGAAGAATGTATGAAAATCCCCAATGCATACCTGAATGCACTTTTCAATATCATAAGGCACAGATAGCTTGTCTTGGTAACTAAGACATATAGTGTGCCAACGATCAATGTAGTCGATGACTGGTTCATTTTGCCCCTGCCTTACATTAGTGAGTTCTGTCATGCTAACTAAACGACGTGTACTATACAAATGATTTAGGAATTCATGCTCCATCTGTTCCCAAGGGTTGATTGATTTAGATTCTGAATTCGCATACCAATCAAAGGCATTTCTTTCAAGGATTGCACAAACTGCTTTACGAGAATATCAATTTCAGTGCCAGCTTTGTTGCATGTCTCTATGAAGCATGCAATATGCTGCTTTGGGTTGCCTTTGCCATCGAACTGCTGGAACTTCGGAGGTTGATAATTAAATATCCTATATTAAGCAGGATCGATCCTCTTCGTGTAAGGCTTAGAATAAATAATCGATTATTGTGATGGACTACCAAATTGGACTCTCACAGTATTGGCTATCATATCTTGAAGTTGTTGCACTGTAAGAGAAGCTAGAGATGTTTGTTGCTCATCACCTTGCCAAGAAGTTGACTTATGAGGACTTCCTTCCACGTTCTTTCCCCCAGCAATGAGGTTTGATGCATCATAATTTTTATGGCTAGATTCCGCACCTCTGATAATCTCTAACTTTTTCATCAATTTTGCGATTTGTAGATCCTTTTCCTTCACAATCCTTTTCAAATAGTCGATTGTCTTGGACATCTCAACCATTTGCTCTTCCATGGTAGAAGCATTAGTCCCATTGATGGCATAGTATTGGACCGTGCAAAAGTGATGCCCCTAGAGTTGATCTCGTACAAATCTTTTGTTGGAACTTGGAAGATTGTATACGAACGAATCCCAAGCCTTGCCTCTAGTAGAAGATCCATTAGCACACATTATAGAACCCTTCCTTGATAATGAACTGACCGGATCTAAGTGACTCCAATGAGGCTGTATAGCGTCACTTACTTGTATCCATACTTGCAAATTTTTGTTAGACTATTTTGGCAGTGAGTGCTTTAACCGTTGCACGAGTCATAGGTATGGAGCATGAATTAGCAGAGAGAGCTTCTAATGCAAGATTTTCTTGGGCAGACTGATTTCCTTGTGCAATTATAAAACTTTGAGAGAAGAGATGAAGGGCAGAGTTAGTCCTACCGTGCGTGTCAAAAATTTGTTCACATTAATTTCGAGTATAGAAAGATATTGAAAATCAAGAGCAAATAATCAAAAAGGTCAAATCTATTGATTTAATGAAAAAGGTAAATAACTTTGATTTTGTATTTTTTAACAAAAGATACTCTCTTGATTCTTGTTCCTTTAGAATATAGATTAGAACAAAAATAGACGACAGATTTTCTTACAATAATTTGGTAATTGAAAGAAGGCTGTCTATGTTTGTAGGAAAATACTTGAGTAAATCTTGAGGAAGAGCGTCAATCGATCTACAAAAAACTTGAAGATTTATCAACACTTGAAGACTTGAACACTTGAGTAGACATCAAGGAAGAACGTCTCACAATCTATGAAAAACTTGAGAACTTGAACACTTGAACAGATCTTAAGTAAGAACGTCTTTCGATCTATGATTGATTTGAATATTTGCTAGTACTTAAAAAAGTTGAACACATGAGGATTTGTCAGCACTTGAAGATTTGAACACTTGAGGATTTATCAGTAGTTGAAGAGTTGAGCACTTGAGAATTTCTCGATACTTGAGGAATGCTTGAGGATTTCTCGGCCCTTGAGGAATGTGAAGATCTTGCAGTACTTCGAGGACTTGATGGTCGAAGAACGCGAAGAGGTTCAAAGACTTGGGAGACTTGATGTATGCAACCCATCTTTAATGCAGTGTCCGTCTTCTATTTATAGATAAAAAGTAGGGTTTTTGTCCTAATGGGGTTACTTGTGACCTAAGAAATCCATAATTGAAGACAAAATATTGGGTCGATCCATGACATTGGCCAATACATCTTAGTAGACTCTAAAACAATTTTATTTAATTATTTGAATCAAATCCAAGTCCAACTAGTAGGTATTGGGCCATGACTTGAATCCCACTTGAATTTAATTAATCAAGAAAAATTAATTTAATTTCTTAATTAATCAACATGTGAAAATTTCAATGTCTACAAGGATAATAGAAGAAAATTAACTAATTAAGTAATAAGTAGTACTTGTTTTTATTTGAAAAGGATAAGAGACTACTTGAGTGCAATTTATAGCCATTTACATTACAGAAAATTAAAATTAGTCAATTATCAATATAAAAATTAATGTAATTTATTCACACTATACGAGATTCAGAAGCCCCATGTGATATGGTCATCCAACCCATAACCTTCATGTGTTTTGGAAAAGAAACCCCCATGTGGTCTGGACTAAATGGTAAAATAGAAGTCTAAGGAAATCATCCAAATTAACGGTGTTTGAAAAGCACGCGCTCCGAAGCGAGTGTTGAATGAAAAATATAATTTTTCCTCAAAATGTTTACGATAAATTACCTTAAACCCCCATGTGGTATACATCTTAGACTCATGACCCTCATATGTTTTTGTAAATATATCCTAAACTCCCATGTGGTCTGGACTAAATGGTAAAGTAGACATAAATCATTGAAACTAATCATATTTACTATACATGCGCTCCTATTACGAGTTGTTATTTGAAAATTCGTTTTTCTTCCCAAAATATTTAAAATTGTATACCCAACCTACACTTATTGTTATTTACATAAATTTATTCTCAAATTTGCTACACTTATGTATAATTTACAACCAAAAAGTACAACTACAAGGATGCATAAGGTATTTTTCCATAATTTTTTCTTTTTTTATGCATTAATTTACAGATTTTAATTGTAATAATAAACTAATATCATTTTTTTCATTTTTAACCATGCAAATTGACATGAAGAAGCTATAATTTTTGAAAATAGAGAGATATGAATTATTTGAATGTTTTGATATTAAATTACATATCAGGTAAAAGTATAATTTCAAAAATCGTGACTTTGGATGATTTTTTTTCTGTTTTTTCATTGGTCCAGGCCACATGAGGGCTTAGGGTATTTTTTTTCAAAATATATGGGGGTTATGAGTTCGAGAGTAATACCATAGGTGGTTTATAGTAATTTAATCTAATTTCATTATAGGGTAAGAAAGTAATTTTAATAAAAATCGTTAGTTTAGATAATTTCCGTCCACTTTACTACTTAGTCTAGACCATATGGAGGGTTTAAGGTATATTTTCATAACACATGATGATTATGGATCAAATAATCATACCACATGAGGGTTCACGGTAATTTACCCTTAATTTAAGGGGATTGTAGGCCACTCCACACTAGAGGCAGGACATATATAAGAGATTTATTTCCTGTTGCTTATACACTTGGTGGATGTGTCCACCAAGTATATGTTGGCTACTAACAATGGACTCAAACTAGGATTTCACTCAGATAAAGTGTTTGCTCTGATGAGCGATTGACTTGAGGATCATGATATATTAAATACCATATTTTTATATAAAGTAACGCACAAAAAACTATTGATTTGTTATTAAATTCGTGAAAGAAAGTATAAAAATTGATAAAAAATTTAAAATTAAAAGTTAGTGATTTGATATAATTTTATCACGTAAATTAGTTTTGACAAATTATTTTAATTTTTTGGTTTTAAAAATAATTATCCTACTAAAATGTTTGTGTATTCCTTATACTTTTCGGACATTTCTTACCAATATTTGCTCTGAGTTTTAAGGAATATATACATGAACTAATATTGAAAGCATGATTGCTGTTTTGACCAATTATATTCAGTGACAAGTGAAAATATTTCAATAAAATTTTAATTTTTCTATTTAGCAGGACCCAGAATGTAGATTCTTCAGTTGTAATGAAAATTTTGAATTACGAGACATGTTCGTCAATTGTGAGTACTTTAATTCTACGGAATGCAAATTATAGCTCATATTTTACACTATCTAATTTAATTTCAATTAACTACTATAATTTGCATCCCATAACTTTACTAGCAACATGTTAAAATGTTAAAAGATTTTATACTTTTCTACAACCAATACCAGTATCAAATTATATATATTCAATTTGAGTTGTTTTAAAATTGGTTAAAACCCGATTGAAGCTGGGCCAATTTTAAACAGTTTTGTGTGTTTGGTTTTGCTGGAAACAACTAGTCAAAATTGGAAAAGGTCAACGCACGTATGGTCTGCTCAGTAGTTCGATTCTAAAGCTTCTTGGAGTCCACATAAAAACCAACCAATCAACCTCTTATCATACTTGCTCCCTCTGTTTTAAAATGATATAATTATCATTTTAAATAATTTATCTTGTGTCATATTATCTGTTATTTTAGAAAATCAATAGAGTATAAAATGATATTTTTTTACTTTTATCCTTAGTACTACATTCATACAAGAAGAGGATTATGTAGTTGAAAAAGGATAATTTCGTCACTTTCAACTTTTTTTTTTTTTTTTGGTAAAATTGATACAATTTAATAGTTTCTTAATTTATGTATACCAACCAAAAGTGATAGATATTTTAAAACGGATGAAGTATAATACAATAATTAATGTATTGTTGGTTGGATTCTTTTTCTTTTGTTATTTTTTTCAAGACAAATAATTGAAATCTTTTGAAGCCACTCTACAATTAATGCCTAGTTTCATTAAAAAGAAGGGTAAATTATCGTAAACCTCTCTGTGGTATAGTTATCCGAACCATAATTCCTGTATATTTTAGAAATATATCTTAAACAGCTATGTATTTTGGATCAAAAGATCATATGGATGAAAATCATACAAACTAACAAATTTTAGTGAAATTACATGTATACTCTCGACCCATTATTAATTAGACCCGTTGAGCCATCAGCCATCCCCTACCTTTCCCCTCCATCACCCACCACGGCACCACCACCATCCCAATTCTTGAATTTCTCAACAGATGCAGAGGAATTGTTAGCTGAAGAGTCAAACTTATCATCTCATAAAAATGCCTTGAGCTCCTTATAACAGTTGAATACAAATTTGACAGTAAATAATCTGGTGCATATTGGCTATTAAATATATCATAAATCCCAACAAAAATCCATCCATCCAATGCATGGCCATTAAATCTATCATAAATCCCAACAAAAACGCATCCATGATCCTCAAAAACAACCACATAATCCCTATCCTCCACTACTTCCCCTGAGCCCACTGAAGATTCTAATTTTCTAATGAATCATCATCATCTAAGCTACCTTTTGAAGAGCAACAATTTAATTATAACAGTAGATTATTTTCGACAAAGTTCTCTGCAAGGTCCTAATAACCGACCCTTTCCTTGATCTGGGCCAAAACACAAAATCCCCCATAAGATAAGCTTCTCTATAACTAATGCTTATTTGGTTGATCGTTGTTTTATGGACTTTATTAAATGGACAAAAAAAATTTTTGTTTCTTTTTGCTGAAAGACATGGAGGAACAACTAGAGGGAGAAAGAAGGAGAAGGGTATGAGGGAGGCTAGGAGGAAGAGAGAGCTAGTAGGTGGTGGTGCTGGTGGATGGGAGAGGGACTGGTCACATTGGTGGTGGGTGGTAGTTGTAGAAGATGGTTGATGATGGTTTTATTAAAGGGTAGGAAGATAATGAGTATTTTGGTCATATAACGCAATATTTTTTGAAAAAAATCAATAACCACTAGCATATTGTGCGAGTGCATGTCAAACTCCGTTAAATTGGATGTTTTTCATTACTTTACTTTTTGGTCCAAAATACATAGGGGTTTAAAGTATATTTCTAAAATATAGAAGGGTTATGGATCGGATGAATATACTACATCGGGGTTTACGGTAATTTACCCTAAAAAGAATCATAAATTTAGAGTATATCAATTTCAAGGAGAATACAACCATCCTTGAGGGAACCATCCCGCTATGGTGTTGTCATCGTACAAGTTTTTAAAATATAACGGAATTATTCTCTCAACAAGACATTAAAAAAATTTCAATTTTAATCTTTGAATAAATTATGCATAAAAATTTAGAAGAGTACATATCATGTATTTTTTCTGTCTACTTATTTTCAATTAACTTATATGGTGAACCAATTTTCCAACTTTAACTTATTAACAAATTCTCTTAATATCTTCATATTACAGGTAACAAGCCAAACAAAGACAGTTTATACTTTTGAAGAATATTATACCACGTTGTTGGAATCATTAGAAATTAATAGTCAAAATTATCATTGAAAACTGAAAGGAGATTTAAATTACTAAGCAACAAAGTGAACTCTGTTGGTTCGAATTAGATTCGTCAACTAGTTAAACAGAAGCATCAACATAATTTAGCAGTAATTTACCTTTTATACCCACCTCAATATCAACGGGAAAAACTTCCAACCGAAAATTTGTTTAAAAAAATTTGAACTACTCACGACCTATTCGAGCGACTCAATAAAAACTAGTAAAGTTTGACATGAAAAAAATAAAAAAATTAAAGTCGAACACATTTACAAGTTTTTTAAAATAATTAATTAAATATATTAAAATATTAAAGTGTTCGAATTGTTGAAATTTGTTGATACACTATAGTGGGCTGAAATTTTGTTGTGGCAGACTGGCTTGTGATCAACATTAGTACTTTCTTGTTGCATGTCATATCAAGTGATATCACATAAATATTATACCAAAAAATGTTGGGTATGCAGATATTTTCCCCTTCGCCCGTGGATGTAGGTCTTTGTGTCCCTTTTATTGTTATATTTCACAAAATTTATATTCGTTATTATCTTATATTCGTTATTATCTTCAAGGACTTATTAAGTAATTTCCGCAAATGTCCGGGGTTCCGATCCTAACAAATTGGTATCAGAGCCGGGGACCCGAGTTAAGCCGATTTGATGGTAACTGATCCTAACAAATTGGTATCAGAGCCGGGGACCCGAGTTAAGCCGATTTGATGGTAACGAAGTTTTGGGTTGAGAAATTTTGAATCATGGGTTACGTTGGCAAGCAATTTCTTCTTGGTATTGGCCATTTTGTTAATTCTTCTTTGTCACAAATACAAATCTAGATTTGTATAAACGGCCAATGACAAAGAAGACTCTTCCAAAACCAATTTGGTCTGTTTTCTTAGCTCATTTTGTCCAAGTGGCTTGCTGAGACAAATTTGGGACTTTGTTGGAGAAGGTGGAGTAGTGTCGATCCATTTGTGACAGCTTGAAGACTGTCTCTTATACACATCTAGAGACAGGACAATGGAGATTTGTTGGGTATGCTAGATCTTTTGTTTTGTCACATTGGTTTGGGAAGAGTATTTCTCTCCCACCCAATGTTATAAATTAAGGCCTTAATTAAGGTTTTAAGTCTGCCAAGAGAGCTTTAGGGCTTTTTTATCCTTTTTTCTTATTTGCTCTTGTCTTTTGTTATAATGGTGCCTATAGCCTTTTGTGATGCTCTCCAAATTTGTAATCCTCTTTAATTAGTGGATATTTTCCTTCGCCGTGGATGTAGGTCTTTTGACCGAATCGTAAATCTGCCCTTTTATTGTTATATTTCTCTTTATTTATATTCGTTATTATCTTCAAGGGCTTATTAAGTGATTTCCGCAAATGTCCGGGGTTCCGATCCTAACAAAAAGTGTTACACTCACATAATATTTTATCCTATTGTTTGGCATTCTCTTGCCACGATTAAGCATGCCTATCCATACAGATACTCATTAAAAACTATCTGGTACTTGACTTCCTTGTTTGGCTAAAAACAGAGTGATCAAAATACAGGGGAATTAAAAGCCATGGCAAATTCCTCAATTTTAACAATTGATGCATTTCTAATGCATCCAATATTTTTCTCTATATTCCCTCTAATTTTTCTATGGTTTTTTCTCTCCAAATATGTCTCCAATCAGAGAAAAAATCAGCCTCCATCGCCACCAGGGCTGCCAATTATTGGAAATCTTCATCAATTAAACTCATTACCTCACTATCCCCTCCAAGAAATGGCCAAAAAATACGGTCCAATTATGCTTCTGAAAATCGGAAGTATGCCAACAATCATAATATCATCAGCTGATGCAACCAGCCAAATCATGAAAACCCATGACCTAATTTTCTCCGACAGGCCGTTTTCGAGCACGGCTAATCGACTTCTGTACAACATGAAGGACATCTCAGTAGTACCGTAAACCCCATACGGCGAATATTGGAGACAGCTTAAAAGTATTTGTGTTCTTCAGCTTCTGAGCAATAAAAGAGTTCAGGCGTTTCGTAATATAAGAGAAGAAGAAACTGCCATCATGATGGAGAAGATTAAAGATTCATCTTCAACTTCGACGGCCATTAATCTTAGCGAAATGTTCGTTTCTCTAACGAATGATGTCGTGTGTAGATCGGCTTTCGGAAAGAAATATGGAGAAGGAGAAAAAGGGAAGAAATTTAAGCTACTTTTGGCAGAATTTTTGCAGTTGTTGAATAGCGGTACGAATTTAGACCGAATTTGTTCCGTGGCTTCGATGGATTAATCGAGTTAATGGTTTCGATGATAGAGTGGATCGTGTTGCTAAAGAAATCGATGGGTTCTTGGAGGGTGTGCTCCAGGAACGCCTGGACGGTTCAATGGAAAATTCCAGGTCAGGTGGTGAGGAATTTGGGGGCAAAATAGAGAAGATTTTCTTGATATTTTGCTCAGTCTTTACAAAGGTACACATCTAGGAGTGTCCATGGACAGAGACAGCGTCAAAGCTATTATATTGGTAAGCATATATATATATATATATATGCTATATATGTATATATATATATATATTTTTTTCTATTCTTTCTGATAGATTTTAAATAGAATAATGTCAATTTTCAAGTCTAATTTACTGCATAACTAAACTGACATCCTAGAAAATTTCAAAATTTAAATCTGGCTTCTTTTGTCCCTTATTGACAAAATAAAATTTTTCAACTCCTACAAAACGAACTATGATTATAAATTATACAAATTTCATCTAGATCCGAGTTATTCTTCTCTTATACAATCTGATGGTAAGACCGTTAGTATCTTGTAATATTTGTACTATAATTTCTGAGAAATTGGAAAACTAGTAGTATTTTGTTAATACTTCTTTCAAAAATTGATATATTTGTTAGTACTTCAATTTTCATGCAAAGAAAAGTAGTTGAATTCTAAATTTTAGGCTTTCACTAACAAAGAAGAATAATGAACTTATATGATGAACATTTTTTTTCCCAATTGTAGGATGTATTCTCCGCTGGAACAGATACGACTGCAACAGTTGCGGAATGGACAATGACAGAGATATTAAGGCACCCCATCGTGACGAGGAAATTGCAAGATGAGATTAGAGGAATTCTTGGTGATAAACAACAAATAACTGAAGACGATTTGGAAAAGATGCATTATTTCAAAGCAGTGATAAAAGAAAGTCTTCGACTACATCCTCCAATTCCATTGCTAGTTCCAAGATTAGCAAGAGAAGATGTAAGAGTAATGGGATATGAAATTGCTGCCGGGACAACGGTTATCATCAATGCCTGGGCAATTGGAAGAGATCCTTCATATTGGGATGAACCTGAGAAGTTCAAGCCAGAGAGATTTATGAATTCTAATTCTGTAGATTTTAAAGGGCATGATTTCCAGCTGATTCCGTTTGGTGCTGGTAGAAGAGGTTGTCCTGGAATTGCTTTAATGCCATGGCGAGTAATGAACTTGTGTTAGCAAATATGATTTACAAGTTTGATTGGAAATTGCCCAATGGTGCAAAAATTATCCAATTGGATGTGAAAATGCCCTGGAATTGCAGTTCACAGAAAAATTCCTCTTCTTGCTATCCCAACTCCACTTTCTTGAATTTTCAACATTACACTGTATAAAAGTTAGAATGTTATCCTTATTTTATTTTCTCTAGCTATCCTATACATTCTTCTTTTTCTTTTTCTTTTTTTTTTATGAGATGAAAAAACAAGAATTTGATGAAATTGTAACCTAGATAAATTTACTAATTGCATCAAATAAAGAGCTTTTGTGAGTAATTGTGTTTTGTACCATCTTTCTCAGCGCCATATATATATATTATATAAATATATATTTCATGGAAAAGAAATCAATGAGGGGACAATCGCATTGTTCCAAATACAACCCACAAGGTTGAAATTTTAGCAGCGTAGTAATTTTGTCCTGGAATATATTGAATTTGTGGTAATGCTTTAGAAAAACCACTGAAAATTTCCAGGTCAACATAGATGGAGTGGTAGTCCAGTCTTTCCAATTCCCACATAGAATGAGGAGGTTTTTGGTTTTCTTTAGAAAAGGAGTGGTGAGTAGGAAGAAGCAAAATGGATATTGGATAATGTTATCATAAAATCAGGAGAATTTTATAGTCTCGTTAAAGTATTTTGTGTTTTAAATCTTGTATTGTATAACTGTAGAATTTTTGAGCTCAAAGATATTTAACCATTGGACTACATTCGATTCTTTGAATGATGAGCGTAGAAAAGTGGAATCTAACATAGGGGGAGTTGTTTATGAAAATAAAGGGAAAGCATATATGCAATTCCTATTAGGCACAGTCCAACAATAAATATTTGCATACTAAAATTAGAGGTATAGGGATTTTTATTTTTAAATTTTTTTATTATTTTTCCCTTGGTCAATTTGAGTAGGTAGCAATCGTGTGTTTAATCAAAAGACAATAAACCACGCGAATAAATGAATCTTATGATCCCACCTTAAAAGGAGTTGCGAAATTTTTATATCCTTGCTTATGCTGAAGGAGAATTATTAATTAAATTGTGACAGCAAATTTAATTTTTAATTAGATTTAATTAAAAGATGACAACTGTGGTCTTCATGTTATCTATTTTGTTCTCCAATTTTAATTGGAGGTCATGAAGTAGACGTATATACATGGAAGTCCCGATTTTGATGCCTGTATCATTTTAGACCACAAATCAATTCAGAAACTTACTTTACATATTATCCAACTTGGTGCAGCGAAAATATATGGTAATTCAAGCAGGAAATTTATCCAAATGAGAGGTGTGCATCTGTTAACCGATCGATTAATCGGTTAATAAAATTGGTTAAAATTCAAAAAATAATTCTAAAACTCTTAATCAATTTCGATTTCAAATTCAATTTAGTAGAAATTTCGGTTAACTAAATTGAAATTCGGTATTTAGTTTTCAATTTGATTAACCAATTCAAGTTAAGTTAGTTGGACCTTTAACATTGGGATAAAATCCTATATAAAAACTTATTTTTCAAGCAAAATTTTTCTAATTTTATTTTATTTTTACATTATAATTTGATATGTTGTGTGAATTTTTATTGATAAACAATTTGAAAAATAAATAAATAAAAACTATAATATGTAACTTAATTGAATAATAATCAATATAATTACGTACAATACTATAATTGAATAATAATCAATATAATTACGTACAACACTATAATATCATGTAACTTACAAGTATTAATAAAATATGTATCACAAGACTATTTAATGTAATTTATGGGTAACAATTTAATAATATAAGTATGAATTAATGTATAAAAATATTATAATTGTACGAAGTAAGTTAAAAAATTAAAGTTAATTATAATAATTATCAATAAATATATTTTTTGTCGAATAACAACTTTTATATTTTAGTGATGCACTATTTATATATCAAAATATTTTAATAAAACTCTATTTTTAATTATTAAATTCGGTAATCGGTTAACTAAATTTAGAAAACTTCTCTATAATTTTTGTATTCATTAACCGCATTCATGAATTCAATTATCAAATTTCTGACCAAATTCAATATTAACCAAATTAAATTTAAAATCGATTACAAATTTGATATAAAAAACCTGCACACCCCTAATCCAAACAAAAGGAAGGCGTGATACCGGGGATATCTAGGTTCTTCTGTAATTTATATATATATATATATATTAACAAATCGACAAACAGTTATAATTTGGTAGTATGAGTACGCATGTAGCCCTTGATGATTTATTTTGAGATCATGCCAAAATTTTATTTTCAGTTCCACATATTAGAGGTAAGCAAATATATAATGTGAATTTTTACCTTAAACTTTTTACGTTTTAGTTAAACTTTTCTGGGACTATTACAAGAAAATTTTCAATTTTACCAAAATATAAATTTTAAATTTTAAACATAGCTCGAAATTTTGATGATTTTTTTTAAAAAATTTTGTTTGCATTTTTTTTCTCTTTCTTCTCGTTTTATCATTACCTATTGCTCTTTTTCTACATTCCATCACACAGTAAAATATAGAGGTGAAAAAAAATTAAACTAAAAATAATGAAATTCTATCATCCTTTAAAAGAACCACCACATTATGCTTTGAATGCTATACAAAGAAATATCATGTGCTTATAACAAATCTAGATGTGTATAAATTTTGATATCTCATAGTTTGGGTCGTCTCCATCTTAATTGTAACATTTCAGTCAAAATACATTTAGTTCTCAAACTTTTCAATTTCAACCAATTTAAGAAAAATTTGAAAATTCTATCAATTACAAATGGAAAAGTCACTGCAAAGTACGTGCCTGTTAAATCTCAAGTTCCAAAAAATAGAAAAATATAATTTTGGCCCTCAAAGTTTGGGTTAGGATCTATTTTGGTTCCCAAAATTCCAAAGAAAATGCATTTAGTCCTTAACATTTTAATTTCTTCCAATTTAGGAAAAAATTGAAAATTCTGTCAATTACAGACGGAAAAAATCACATGCATTGCACATAATTGTTAAATCTATCTTGGGATATAATACTTCTCAACCATTTTCAACCCATTTAGTCATGTTTCTACTTTTTCCTCTAACAATCCTAACCATTTAGCATTCATGTTTACATTATAACACTTTCAATGCACGTGACTGTTAAATCTAACTTGGATCAATATTTTCTGACTAGCAGCACACTTTCCAAATATGGTATTCCAAGTGACCTTTTCAAATGATTTTTTTTTGTAAATATTATGTATGATAATAGAATTTTC
The DNA here is from genome assembly GCA_025175665.1 of Cinchona pubescens. Taxonomy (NCBI): domain Eukaryota; kingdom Viridiplantae; phylum Streptophyta; class Magnoliopsida; order Gentianales; family Rubiaceae; genus Cinchona; species Cinchona pubescens. The sequence goes on from JANKKI010000358.1 coordinate 133,531, forward strand.
ATGAAATTTTGGTATTTTTTTTAATATTTCTAAGTATTTTTTACATTTCGTGTTAAAATCAAACTAGTACAAATTAATTTCACTCAGACCAAATTGGATAAATTCAAAAGATAAGGGATAAAAATGGTTATTTTTCTATTCAATTTAATGGGGCAGTGAGAGTCACGTGACATTTTCTATAAAATTTTGAGATTCCCCAAGTTTTCATTAGTGTCTTAGATTGGACATATTCTCTAAAATGAGCGGCTAGATTGACTAACGATGGTAAATTAGAGACAAAATTAGACAAGACCCGAAAAATAAGGACTAAAATATTACTTTTCCCTCCGATGCCTACATTAGTACAAAGTTGAAACCTGTCCGCATTTGCAATAGCACCAATTTATGAGATACAAAGATATATTTGGGTGGGTTGGCAATTTATTGGTTTGTTTGGGCGGTGGGAAAGGAGGAAAAGGTAAATTAATATTGAACTAATTTTCGACATTGAAGGATTATCAACAAAAAGAACTTTTGGAGCGCTTAACTGACGCTCTTGATAATCTAGAGGTCTAGTTTTAAATTAGAGCAAATTGCACGAATAGTCATCAAATTATTAGACTGTTACATACAAGGTCATTGAATTATTTATTTTAAAAATTTGGTCACTGAACTATCTCAAGCGTTTGTCTGGAGTTACTGAACTATTTATTTTGTGAAATTTGGTCACTAAATTACTTTAAATGTGTGTCTATAGTGACTCTATACACACATTTAAGGTAGTTTAGTGATCAAATTTGTAACGGAGTGACTCCAAATATACATTTAAAGTAGTTCAGTGACCAAATTTACTCTTAAATAGTTCAATGACCTTATATGTAACAATTTAATAATTTGGTAACCATTCATGTATTTGGCTCTTAAATTTAACAAGTAATTTCTTTTTTGTGTGTGGGTTTGGTCACTACCGTGTGCTGTGAATAGAATAGTGTAACTAGGGGTGTAAACCACAGAATAATCGTCTTGTCATAATTATATACGAGTAATCAAATTTTAATTTTAATCCTACCTAATTAATAATAGTTTCGTATCGTATTGTATCTAACTTGTTTACTGCTGTATTGTGTAATGTCTAACTTGGTTAACCAATTCATTGTTAATAGTACTTATTATGTAACGCAACAAAAGAAATTTAAGATAAATAACATTTACCCTCTCCATAAAATTTTATACAATTGCAAAAGTTACCTTTTATTTTTCGAAGTTATGGTAACCTTCGTTACCTATAATTATAATTATATAATGTCACACAAAAGTGTCTTACGTTTATGTTTTAGGAAAATTTTATGATTCTGTTAGGCTATCATATTATTGTACTTTAAGATTTATATTGTACAAATATTCAAAATACATAATATTGTATTTTATAATTATTTGAAGTACAACGATTTAGTACCTAATGGAATTATATAATTTTCGTATATTTATAGTGTGTATTTGTACGATCAAAGTCTAACGTTAAAAATTTGAGAAATTTTACAATCTCTTTTAGAAAATCATTTCCTTAACTTTAAGAGATTGTATAGTATAAACTTTTTAAGCACATGGTATTGTACTGTACAAGCATTCAAAGTACAAGGAAATGGTTCCCTAAAAGGGACCATAAAATTTTCTTAAAAATTTTACATAATAGAGGATTTTAATGTAAGTAATTAATAAATAACAAATTTACATTTGAAGGTTAATAGAAGTTGTAATATAATTTTAGAAATATCTTAACAAGTTTTTATATTTTATTGTATATAACACAGTAAACATGTTAAACATGTCGATTCACATATTCTCGTATCGATTTATTTATTCTCGTATTATAAACTTGTCGTGTCATAAAATGTCAATTCTAACCCATTAATTTTCACTAATTGTATGTTATTCTCATCTCGTTATAGAAAAAAATTAGCATCTGTTCTTGCTAGCACGGTTCGAATAAAAAATTAAAATCACTAGACCCTTACCTAAAAAAAGTTACCGGACCTGAAAAGGATATATAAATTTAATCAATTCCAACTTGACTGAAGTCCGAATCGACAAATTATCTAAACCTAACCTCATAGAGTTAGTAAAAACGCGGAAGTGACACCCAATAAAACAAGCACAAGACGATAGGCCGATTCCACCAAATTAAAGTGACAGAAATCAGCAACTGTTGAGTGTTGACTCGAAAAGATTTATCTTTGCTGGCCAGCAGGCTTAACAGTACTTGGGTGAACCACAAGTGCTTGGCATTGAGCCCATTGTCTATTATTGCAATTGAAACAAATCTGAAAAGGGAAAATAATTTTAATAATTTCTCATATTTTATATATATATATATATATATATATATATATATTTTAATTTTTTATATTTAAAATGATGTATTTTAGTTTTTCATAAATTTAAAACGTATCGTTTTGATTCTTTGACACAATTACGGGTATATTTTGACCTGAAATACTCACATACGTATAAATGGTAACATCTTTAACTGTAAAATTGACAATATATAATCTTAAATAATAAATTGTGTGCAAAAAAGAAGAGCATTGGAGCTGTTGGAGTAGAGTTAGCAAAGGAAAAGCCGCGAGGGAGAGGAATAGGGGTGGTGATGGTGGTTGAAAATTTTAGAGTAATGGTGATGGAGGTTTTAAGTAGTGTCATTTAATATTTAAAATTTGTGTGGTGCAAATTTTTTTCATGAAAAATGTAACATTCGATACAAATGTGATTATTTTAAGCCAAAATATGTAGATAATTGTGTCGAGAGACCAAAATGGTACATTTTGAATTTATGATGGATTAAAATATATTATTTTAAATATGAAACTAAAAAAATACAAATGTAAAGTGTGATAGACTAATAGAGTTGTTTCCAATCTAAAATTCCAACTTTACAAAAATATCCCATCAAGAGTAAAATAAAATATCATCAAGGTTGATACCACAAACGTAACACTCGGATTTAGACTGATCTAATAATTTTTATATAAAAAATAATAAATTTAAAATATTTAAATCAAATTATCTAAATCCAATAATTTTTATATAAAAATAATAAATTTAAAATATTTAAATTAAATTATTAACATTTTCACTAAAAGCCGGAACCTGTCTCTAATACAAATCTAGATGTGTATTAGAATCCCGTATTGGCTTATCACCGTATTGGAATCCCGTATTGGCTTGCAAATCGTATTAAAACTAAGTCCGAGATAGATTATAAGAATTTAGATCAAAGGCGGTTAGCCCAAGACCGGCCGCCACACTTAACCTCAAACATTTAAACTAGAGTCAAATTCTTTCTTTAGAAAATTTTTAATAATCATAAATCTCCGATTTTTGGATATTTACCTTTAAAATTTTCTGTCTATAATAACTATTTAATTTATTTTGCTATGTTGCCGATTCTTCCCCTAAACGCCTTTCTCAACGGCTAAGCGGGTACTTTTCAAGGCCAACAAAATAAATTAAATACCATTATGACTGAAAATTTTTAAGAACCGAACCAAGATAAATGGTTATTAAAAGTTTTGAAAGAAAGATTCCCCTATAAGGCTGTCTCTTATACACATCTAGATGTGTATAAGAGACAGTGTACATATGATAATTAGCGACATATTATGTCGACCAAACAAAATTAAAAGGGAAAGGAAGATGGTACCTCGTAAGAGGCGGATGAGGAATACTTTACGTTCTGCTTCTGGTGATAAACTAAAGTAATTACACTTATGAATAGTAAAATTACTATTTGAACAGTAAAATTTCTGTTTTTTATGAAATTTTTCTTTGATGCCTGACAGATGCTTTGACATTTCTGTCTTTGAATATCTTCATGTCGATGCTTTGACAGATGCTTTGACATTTCTGTCTTTGAATATCTTCAATTCTTCTTTTGCTTGAGTGTGTCTAAAACACTTTGAAGAATATCTTCAGGTTTTTCAATGGGTTGTGATTCACCAACCAAGGAATTATTAGAGTCCATAGAATGATCATCTTTTGAAGAATTAGATTTATTATCGTTATATAATGACATATAATGTACCTGTTCTGTGATTGCACTTGTAATTTCCTTGCAATATGTCTGAAAGGACTGGGCTCCATTGCTTTGGTAATAGTAGTGTCTGTATAACTTTGAACTTTTTCTTTTATTTGGTCGAGTAATTCTTGACCATATAATTGATTTGTTTCTGGATTATTTTTGATGAGTTTATCCCAGAATTTGGTATAAAGGGTTCGATATAAACAAGGGAAATGATCAGGAGTATAACCAAATTCAGGTTCCCATTTATAAATCCAAGGAATAGAAAATTCGAGAAAGAAATAAATGGTAGATATTTCTGTGGGTAGTGGAATATGATCCTGGGAATATAATTTTTTGAGAGTGGGTGAAATTTTTATCCACGAATGATATAATTGAAGAAAAGGCTCAGGTAAAATTTTTACTGAGGGTCCACTCCCATGGGTAGTCCACCACTGGATGAACCAATTGGGAATATTTTGAGATAGGATATTTGAACACAATTTAATAAACCAAGTGTGCTTGTGTTTATAATTCTCATAATAAAAAGTTTTATGAAAACTTTGTATATAATCCCAATAAGTATAAGAAAGTGGTTGATTTTCAACAAAACATTGTTTTTCTGTAAGGGTTGAAAGTCCCCATTCTTCAGAAGAAATTATCTTAATAATAATTTTTGAAAAATTATAAATAGTAGTAGAAATAGAAGAAGCCGTATGAGGCTGATAATGCTGAATATCAGCTGTTTCACTGTTAGTAAGAATTTTTTCATAATATGTGCGAGTCTTATATGATTCGCTGAAACATGACTTTATCACCAAATACCTTTGAAGAATTTTCCAAGGTTGATCCCGCCATTGATGATCTTTTTCATCAAGAAGAAAAATAATTTCTTTTTCTGGTCTCATATAATAAGACTTAGAATCTGATTCAGATTCTTCTTCCTCTTATACACATCTAGATGTGTATAAGAGACAGCCTTGGAATAATAAATTAACTAAACTAGTTAAAAATATTAAATGAAGCAATAATAGCACCATTTTTTAACTATTAGTCTATTTACCAGAATGAAATTTAATCAAATAAATTTGTTTAGTATCTGGATTAATTTGAATGTAGATTTTTTAAAATGCCACCAAAACCTATATTAGAAGCATCAGTTTCTATTATTTTTGTCCATTTAGGAATAGCTAATGTTAAACATGGTAAAATTTTTACCTTCGATTTAATATTTTTAACTAAATTAGTTAATTTATTATTCCAAGGAGTTCCATTATTCTTAAGTCTATCATATAATGGACTTAAATCTTTAGAAAGATCTTTATAATAAGGAGAAATATGTTTATAAGAGACAAACGTTGAAGTTGTTTTTATCTATAATTTCATCGGGAAATTTGGATGCTTATTCAATAGCTCTGTTTATAATAGTAAGTGATCCTTTATCAATAACATGTCCTAAAAATCTGATTTTTGTTTGAAATAAGAGAAAGTTAACATTTAGAATTACATAATAAACATTTTGAATTATTTAAAAAAATTGTTATACATTCAAGATTAGTAAAATGTGATTCTAATGTTTTTGAATAAACAATCTAGTCATCAATATAAACAATAATAAAATCCATATTAAGGAATAAAAATATCATTCATAATTTTTTGGAATTCAGAAGGAGCATTTTTTAATCCAAATGGCATAACATTCCATATAAATTGTCCAAAATACACATCTGAATAAAGTACGATAAGTATGATCTGCAAAAATTTGAATTTGCCAATATCCGGATTTTAAATCAAATTTTGAAAATATATTAGCCATATAAAGTTTTTCTAATAAATCTTTTTTATTTGGAATAGGATATCTTATCCATTTTAAAATTTTATTTAAAGGTTTATAATTTATAACAAGACGAGGAACACCTCTTTCTTGTATTAATTCTCTTATTGAATTAAAATATTCACATAGATCCAATTGTAATTTAGAAGGTTTTATTAATCCTTTGTGAAGTAAAACATCAATTTCGTTTTTACAAAGTTCTAAAAATTCAGAATTCATTTGACATGGTCTAGCTTTTGTAGGAATATCTTGTTCATGAAAATTATCTTCATATTGAATTTGTTAAGCACTAGGATGATTCTGCACAAATAGATTGTGAAAATTGTTCAGAAATAGATTTAATTTTTTCTTGAACTTTTGGATGTTGTAAAACATCAGAAATAAGAAATACTATATATTTCAGAATTTAATGAAGATAAATGTGAATATTTTAATATTTGAGAATTAATATCTCTAGTAATAGGATCGTTATAAATCGAAATTGAATTTCTTGGTTTTTATAAGTTCCAATAAAACCATTTTTATCTAAATTTTTAATAGGATATAAAATATTAAGAAAAGGAGTTCCTAATATAATAGGAGGATTCATTAGATTTTTAACAAGTAAAAATGTCTCGAGGAATGCAAACATTATCTTGACAAATATAAGCGATGGAATTTTATAATCTATTTCTAGTTTATCACCGTAAGCGTAACGTAAAGTATGAGATGTAGAAGTAATATCTTTACTGGGTATTAAACATGTTTGAGGTTAAGTGAATTTCGGCCCATCTTGGGCTAACCTTAGTTATACTGTCTCTTATACAGCATCTAAATGTGTATCAATTAAAAATTTAATTTTTATATACCATCTTTGAGATGTTATTATTTGCATAATATTTAAAAAATTATCAAATTGAGTATTATTATTAGAAGAAATTTGAATAGGCTGACTAATTTCTTTGCCTTTATTAACCAAATTTTCAACTAAAGAAAGTCGATTATCTATAAAAACATGATTTTGTTTTATTAAATAAATTTCATTTTTTAAATTTTTAATTTCTTCATGCAAATTTGCTAAAGTTATTCCATTTTCATTTAATTTATTTTTATTTAATTTATTAATTCTATTTTTAACTTCTATCATTGTATATGGCTCATTATTTATTTCAGAAAATTGTAATTTAGGATTTGAAGATGAAGAAGTAGATGATGATGAAGATATTGATGCCCAATTTAAAATTGTTGATCTAATATCATTATCTTGAATTTGTTTAAGTAAATCAATAATATTATCACTTGAAATCATATTTATTTGAAAATTCATCTTGAAATTGAGAAAGAATGTTATAATATTCTTTATTTTTATTATCATAGATATCATTATTACCAGAATTATTATAGTTTTGATATGTTCGTTCAAGAACATTATTTAAATAAGTAGTTATGAACCATGGAACAAAAGGAATTATTTTATTATGTAAAGCAGTAAATTCATAAAATTCTTTTGAAATATTATCAAGGTCTTCAAGAATATACTTCAAATAACCATTGTCTAAAATTGTTCCAATTTGAAGATAAAAATTCTTGTTTTATTATTTTTCTAGCATAAGAACCGGACTAAAATCTATAACAATAGTCATAAATTAAAATCTAATTCGGATTCAAGAGGAATTTCCTTATCTAATTCATTATCATGAATTGGTTTTATATATCTTCATTTATATCCCATGATCTGTCTCTTATACAGATCTAATGTGTATTATCAATCGTATGTAATGATGCGAGTTTTGAACGTGCAGAATATAGTCATCAAATAATGAAAGTTGAGATTTTGAAGAAAACGTCCTATAAGGATGTCTAGATGATGATGGTCTAGAACCAATACTATGTCTAGATGGAATATTTGATGTATCAAAACGAAGAACAATTTGTCCATTTGGTGTTGATATAATCTGAGGATCATGCTGTGTAATATTTAAAGCATGTAGATGTAGACAAGCAATTATGGAATTTATTTATTATTATAGTCAAGAAATTGAATTTCATTCCATTTAATTGGTTGTCTAGTTATAATCTGAGATTTGTTAAAATTAGTCTCAATTAAAATTGTTTCATCATTAGAAATATTAATCAGTTTACACTTTGGATTCAAAGTTGAAAGTAATTTAAAACAAACTCTATAACATAAACATAGACATTGGAAATATGTATATGTGATGATGTATCAAAACTTATACACATCTGTCCATGTCTGTGTCTGATATCATGATCTTCTTTTAATTTATCTTTTATCTATATGAAGGAGATGTATAAGGATAAATCTGGAATTATTATCCCAAAGAAATATGGGGATTGTTATCAAATCTTAAGTCTCTGAGCTCTGATACCATTTTCACTAAAAGCCGGAACCTAGGCTTAATACAAAGCCCAAACTAATAACGTATTGGAATCCCGTATTGGCTTATCACCGTATTGGAATCCCGTATTGGCTTGCAAATCGTATTAAAACTAAGTCCAGAATTTAGATCAAAGGCGGTTAGCCCAAGACCGCCGCCACACTTAACCTCAAACATTTAAACTAGAGTCAAATTCTTTCTTTAGAAAATTTTTAATAATCATAAATCTCCGATTTTTGGATATTTTACCTTTAAAATTTTCTGTCTATAATAACTATTTAATTTATTTTGCTATGTTGCCGATTCTTCCCCTAAACGCAGTCATAACGGCTAAGCTTTTACTTTTCAAGGCCAACAAAATAAATTAAATACCATTATGACTGAAAATTTTTAAGAACCGAACCAAGATAAATGGTTATTAAAAGTTTTGAAAGAAAGAAATTCAAAATAGTTTAAACATAGTTCAAATACTTAGGATAAGATAACAACCTACATAGTCTCTTATATGACATATTATGTTATACCAAACAAAATTAAAAGTCTTGGAAAGGGAAGATGGTACCTCAGAAGAGGCGGATGAGGAATACCTTGAAGTCTTCTTCTTGAATTAAACAAAAGTAATTACAAAAGAGGAGTGATTGTACAATGAGAGAGTAGAGAAGTAAAAGAAAGAAAACTAAAAAATTTAGCTCTTATCCTCTGCTATACAAGTGAGGATATTTATAGACTGCCGGACTTAAAAAAAATTAAAATGTAAAGTAGGATTTTTAAAATCCGCACTGTTTCTACAGTGATTTTACTGTTTATACAGTAATGAATAGTAAAATTACTATTTGAACAGTACTATGAATAGTAAAATTACTATTTGAACAGTAAAATTTCTGTTTTTTATGAAATTTTTCTTTGATGCCTGACAGATGCTTTGACATTTCTGTCTTTGAATATCTTCATGTCGATGCTTTGACAGATGCATTGACATTTCTGTCTTTGAATATCTTCAATTCTTCTTTTGCTTGAGTGTGTCTAAAACACTTTGAAGAATATCTTCAGGTTCATCAATGGGTGACAAAAGACACCAACCAAGGAATTATTAGAGTCCATAGAATGATCATCTTTTGAAGAATTAGATTTATTATCCTCTTGATCTAGATCAATAGAAAGATCTTGTTTAATATGTTCTTTGATTTGGTCTTTGACTTGCTCCATATAAGCAGCTATAATTTCATCTTTTGTCATAATGCCTGATTGCACTTGTAATTTCCTTGCAATATGCCTGAAAGGACTGGGCTCCATTGCTTTGGTAATAATAGCAGTGTTTGTATAACTTTGAACTTGCTCCATATAAGCCGCAATAATTCTTGACCATATAATTGATTTGTTTCGGATAAGTGTGTCTAAAACAGAACCCTTTATACCATAATTCTGGTTTATAAAGGTGTCTCTTATAAACAAAGGAAATGTATAAGAGACATAGAATGATCATCTTTTACTGTTCTAGATAGTAATTTTACTATTCATAGTTACTCAATAGAAAGATCTTGGAATATAATTTTTGAGAGTGGGTGAAATTTTTATCCACGAATGATATAATTGAAGAAAAGGCTGTGTAAAATTTTTACCGAGGGTCCATGGGTAGTCCACCACCGGATGAACCAATTGGGAATGGTTTCAAGATAGGATATTAAACTATGACTTAATAAATGTGTCAGATGTGTATCTCTGATCACATCTAGATGTGTATAAGAGACACTTCTTATATAATCCCAATAAGTATAAGAAAGTGGTTGATTTTCAACAAAACATTGTTTTTCTGTAAGGGTTGAAAGTCCCCATTCTTCAGAAGAAATTATCTTAATAATAATTTTTGAAAAATTATAAATAGTAGTAGAAATAGAAGAAGCCGTATGAGGCTGATAATGCTGAATATCAGCTGTTTCACTGTTAGTAAGAATTTTTTTTGACAGCTTTTTCATCAAGAAGAAAAATAATTTCTTTTTCTGGTCTCATATGGACGAAAGTTAGATTCATAGTAAGAGCTAAAAGGGCCAGATGACAGCGGAGAAAAATTACCTTTATGTCTTGTTGCAAATATTTTTGCAATTGTTCATACAATGGATGATCTTTTGGGATATTACCTGATCAATTTGGGATGTGGTTGAGTATCCATATCCTTATAATCCAGATATATCTTAATTATATAATGTTTTTCCACCCTATGAAACCTGTAAAAATTCTCGAGATAAAAGATCAGGTAGAGTATTTTCAGAACCTTTTTTATAAAATATTTCAAAATCAAAAGGAGTTAATTGACACATCTAGATGTGTATAAGAGACAGCGTTACAACCGAATAACTAGCGCCCATGGCCTAACGGATAAAGTGAATGAGAATCGTAATTATTATAAACTTTTGATTATATAAATCATTTTGAAATTTTAGAACACATTGCTCATGAAATGTTAGCAATAGTTAAATGCTGTCTCTTATACACTATTAGTCCATGTACCATAAGAGACAGGTATTAATTCTAGAATATCAGCTGTTTCAGACATTAGTAAGAATTTTTTCATAATATGTGCGAGTCTTATATATTAGAAGCATCGCTTTCTATTATTTTTGTCCAGATTATGAATAGCTAAAATTAAACATGGTAAACATTTTACTCTCGTTTAATATTTTTAACTAAATTAGTTAATTTATTATTCCAAGGAGTTCCATTATTCTTAAGTCTATCATATAATGGAGCTAAATCTTTAGAAAGACAGCTTAATAAGGAGAAATATAATTTAAACTACCTAAAAACGTTGAAGTTGTTTTTATCTATAATAAATCTATAAATATTCAATAGACTCTATTTATAGGTGTAAGTGTTCCTTTTTCAATAAAATGTCCTAAAAATCTGATTTTTGTTTGAAATAAAGAAAGTTTTGGTTTAGATATTACTAATCCATTTTGTATACTAGTTATACATGTTAAATTTGATTTTCTTTCAAAATATTTAATAACCATGTGTATGAAGAGACAGAGTGTCTTATAAAACCATTCTAATAAATCTTTTTTGTTTAATAGGATATCTTATCCATTTTAAAGAATTCTCTTAAAGGTTTAGAAATTTATAACAAGACGAGGAACTTATCTTTCTTGTTCACTTTGTTATTAACATAAAAAGCAAGACAAGACCAAGGAGATTTAGAAGGTTTTATTAATCCTTTGTGAAGTAAAACATCAATTTCGTTTTTACAAAGTTCTAAAAATTCAGAATTCATTTGAAAAACATGGTCTAGCTTTTGTAGGAATATCTTGTTCATGAAAATTATCTTCATATTGAAGAAAAACTACATGCTTTTTTCTATCCCAAAAAGCACTAGGATGATCTGCACAAATAGATTGTGAAAATTGTTCAGAAATAGATTTAATTTTTTCTTGAACTTTTGGTTGTTGTAAAACATCAGAAATAGAAATACTATATATTTCAGAATTTAATGAAGATAAATGTGAATATTTTAATTCAATAAGAGAATTAATATCTCTAGTAATAGGATCAGTTATAAATCGAAATTGAATTTCTTGGTTTTTATAAGTTCCAATAAAACCATTTTTATCTAAATTTTTAATAGGATATAAAATATTAAGAAAAGGAGTTCCTAATATAATAGGAGGATTCATTAGATTTTTAACAAGTAAAAATGTCTGAGGAATGCAAACATTATCTTGACAAATATAAGCAGATGGAATTTTATAATCTATTTCTAGTTTATCACCAGAAGCAGAACGTAAAGCCTGTATGAGCTGTTTTTGTATAATATTTAGTGGGTATTAAACCTTCTTGAATACAACAAAGATCAGCACCACTATCAATCATTGCAACTGATTCAGCTAAGAAATCATTATCAATTAAAAATTTAATTTTTATATACCATCTTTGAGATGTTATTATTTGCATAATATTTAAAAAATTATCAAATTGAGTATTATTATTAGAAGAAATTTGAATAGGCTGACTAATTTCTTTGCCTTTATTAACCAAATTTTCAACTAAAGAAAGTCGATTATCTATAAAAACATGATTTTGTTTTATTAAATAAATTTCATTTTTTAAATTTTTAATTTCTTCATGCAAATTTGCTAAAGTTATTCCATTTTCATTTAATTTATTTTTATTTAATTTATTAATTCTATTTTTAACTTCTATCATTGTATATGGCTCATTATTTATTTAAAATAATTAGGATTTGTTCCATCCTTCTCTAAATACATGATGAAGATATTGATGCCCAATTTAAAATTGTTATATCTAATATCATTATCTTGAATTTGTTTAAGTAAATCAATAATATTATCACTTGAAATCATATTTATTTGAAAATCTTGAAATTGATAAAGAATATTAGAACATTCTTTATGGCTTCTTTATCAATCTCAAGATGGGGACTGTCTCTTATACACATCTAGATGTCGTTCAAGAACATTATTTAAATAAGTAGTTATGAACCATGGAACAAAAGGAATTATTTTATTATGTAAAGCAGTAAATTCATAAAATTCTTTTGAAATATTATCAAGGTCTTCAAAGAATATAGATGTGAACATCTTATATGACAAAGAATGTTCTAATATGAATACTTAAGATTGCCAGCAAGTTATCCCTGTATCTTACATACGGCTTCTTCTATTTCTGTCTCTAAATTAAAATCTAATTCGGATTCAAGAGGAATTTCCTTATCTAGATGTGTATCAAGAGACAGCTGAAAGACACAGCAGGATTTATACTCCTTTGATCTACGTGTGATGTAGATGGAATATTATTATCAATCGTATGTAATGATGCAGTTTTGAACGTGCAGGAATATAGTCATCAAATAATGAAATTTGAGATTTTGAAGAAAACGTCCTATAAGGATGTCTAGATGATGATGGTCTAGAACCAATACTATGTCTAGATGGAATATTTGATGTATCAAAACGAAGAACAATTTGTCCATTTGGTGTTGATATAATCTGAGGATCATGCTGTGTAATATTTAAAGCATGAGATGTAGAAGCAATATCTTTATTTATTATCCAATGATCAGGAAATTGAATTTCATTCCATTTAATTGGTTGTCTAGTTATAATCTGAGATTTGTTAAAATTAGTCTCAATTAAAATTGTTTCATCATTAGAATGATTATAAAAACAGTACTTCTCAGTTCATAAGTTGAAAGTAATTTAAAACAAACTCTATAACATAAACATATAAGTTCGTATCCTGGTACATAATTGTAACCATGAATTTTAACATTTAATGTTAAATTCAGCATCAAGTATATTTACATCAGATAAAGATAATTGTAAATTAGGATAAACATTAAAATAAACTGGACCATTGGCCAAACTGGATTGTATAATACCCATTAAGGATTTTTTCCAATCAAGATTACGAGCATCTCGTAAAGCAGATATAAAAGATTCAGGTAAACCTTTTAAAGTTAATGGTTTAAAAGCAATTTGCACTAAACCAATATGCATATCTATTTCTTTTACCAAGAGTTCTATAAGAATCAATATCATTTGAATCTAATAATTGTATTACATGTTCATCGAATTTAAAGGAATTGATTTTTCATTGTTTTAACAACATATTTAGATATAATATTATCAAATAAACCATATTTATAAATAATGATGGAGAAATTTTTGGATACACGTCCACTTGTGTATAAGAGACATATCTTGTGGAATATCATATTCTTCTTTTAATTTATTTTTATCATATGAAGTAGATGATAAGGATAAATCTTCCATTATTAAGGAAAGAAATATGCCTACGTTTCGATTGTTATCAAATCTTAAGTTTCTTCCAATGATACCATTTTCACTAAAAGCCGGAACCTAGGCTTAATACAAAGCCCAAACCGTATTGGAATCCCGTATTGGCTTATCACCGTATTGGAATCCCGTATTGGCTTGCAAATCGTATTAAAACTAAGTCCAGAATTTAGATCAAAGGCGGTTAGCCCAAGACCGGCCGCCACACTTAACCTCAAACATTTAAACTAGAGTCAAATTCTTTCTTTAGAAAATTTTTAATAATCATAAATCTCCGATTTTGGATATTTTACCTTTAAAATTTTAAATCTATAATAACTATTTAATTTATTTTGCTATGTTGCCGATTCTTCCCCTAAACGCCTTTCTCAACGGCTAAGCGGGTACTTTTCAAGGCCAACAAAATAAATTAAATACCATTATGACTGAAAATTTTTAAGAACCGAACCAAGATAAATGGTTATTAAAAGTTTTGAAAGAAAGAAATTCAAAATAGTTTAAACATTTAGTTCAAATACTTAGGATAAGATAACATGTGTATACATATGATAATTAGCTTCATATTGTCAGGACCAAACAAAATTAAAAGGGAAAGGGAAGATGGTACCTCAGAAGAGGCGGATGAGGAATACCTTGAAGTCTTCTTCTTGAATTAAACAAAAGTAATTACAAAAGAGGAGTGATTGTACAATGAGAGAGTAGAGAAGTAAAAGAAAGAAAACTAAAAAATTTAGCTCTTATCCTCTGCTATACAAGTGAGGATATTTATAGACTGCCGGACGTAAAAAAAATTAAAATGTAAAGTAGGATTTTTAAAATCCGACTGCTTTCTACAAGTGATTTTACTGTTTATACAAGAATGAATAGTAAAATTACTATTTGAACAGTAACTATGAATAGTAAAATTACTATTTGAACAGTAAAATTTCTGTTTTTTATGAAATTTTTTCTTTGATGCCTGACAGATGCTTTGACATTTCTGTCTTTGAATATCTTCATGTCGATGCTTTGACAGATTCTTGCTTTGACATTTCTGTCTTTGAATATCTTCAATTTTTCTTTTGCTTGAGTGTGTCTAAAACACTTTGAAGAATATCTTCAGGTTTTTCAATGGGTTGTGATTCACCAACCAAGGAATTATTAGAGTCCATAGAATGATCATCTTTTGAAGAATTAGATTTATTATCCTCTTGATCTAGATCAATAGAAAGATCTTGTTTAATATGTTCTTTGATTTGGTCTTTGACTTGCTCCATATAAGCACTATAATTTCATCTTTTGTCATAATGCTCGATTGCACTTGTAATTTCCTTGCAATATGTCCGAAAGGACTGGCTCCATTGCTTTGGTAATAGTAGTGTCGTATAACTTTGAACTTTTTCTTTTATTTGGTCGAGTAATACACATCTAGATGTGTATAAGAGACAGCAATAATACTTTGATGAGTTTATCCTTAATTTGGTATAAAGGGTTCGATATAAACAAGGGAAATGATCGAGTATAACCAAATTCAGTTCCCATTTAGAATCTTACATGTAAAAAAAAAAAAAAATTGAAGATGTGTATGCCTCGATGTTTTCCTTGCTCCTGTTTCCAGCCACCATAAGGATACAAAATGTCGATAAACACATTCTAAGAATAATATAAAAGATCAAATAATAAATAAAATTATTAAATCTTATCCATGGGTAGTCCACCACTGGATGAACCAATTGGGAATATTTTGAGATAGGATATTTGAACACAATTTAATAAACCAAGTGTGCTTGTGTTTATAATTCTCATAATAAAAAGTTTTATGAAAACTTTGTATATAATCCCAATAAGTATAAGAAAGTTTGATTTTCAACATAATGTTTGCATTCCTCAGACATTTTTACTTGTTAAAAATCTAATGAATCATTTACATATATATAATAACTCCTTTTCTTAATTCATGATCTGTCTCTCTTTTTCATCAAGAAGAAAAATAATTTCTTTTTCTGGTCTCATATAATAAGACTTAGAATCTGATTCAGATTCTTCTTCAGTAACCGAAGCATAGGTATTACTTTTATGCTGCTGTTGCAAATATTTTTGCAATTGTTCATACAATGGATGATCTTTTGGGATATTACCTGATCAATTTGGGATGTGGATGAAGATCCATATCCCGATAATCCGTATATATCTGAATTATATAATGTTTTTCCACCTATGAAACTCGTAAAAATTCTCGAGATAAAAATCGTAGAGAATTTTCAACTTTTTTATAAAATATTTCAAAATCAAAAGGAGTTAATTGAGCTTGCCATCTAGCAAACATTTGTTTAGAAATATCATTTTTAAAATCTTTATTAAACATAAATTTTAGTGAATGAGAATCAGTAATTATTATATAACTTTTGATTATATAAATCATTTTGAAATTTTAGAACACATTTAACTATTGCTAACATTTCATGAGCAATAGTAGCATATTTTTTCTGACTATTAGTCCATTTACAGAATTCCATCTACATCACACGTAAATCATTTGTTTAGTTCTGGTAAGGGTTGAAAGTCCCCATTCTTCAGAAGCTGTCTATTTTTGTTTGAAATAAAGAAAGTTTTGGTTTAGATATTACTAATCCATTTTGTATAACAATTTTTTTAAATAATTTAAAGATGTTTAAAATGTGATTCTTAATGTTTTTGAAAGTACAAGAATCTCAGGTATATAAACTTTAGTGCAAATTCCTTTTAATTTGAATAAAAATATCATTCATAATCAGATTATATCAACACCAAATGGACAAATTGTTCTTCGTTTTGATACATCAAATATTCCATCTAGACATAGTACCCGCTTAGCCGTTGAGAATCATCTGCAAAAATTTGAATTTGCCAATATCCGGATTTTAAATCAAATTTTGAAAATATATTAGCCATATAAAGTTTTTCTAATAAATCTTTTTTATTTGGAATAGGATATCTTATCCATTTTAAAATTTTATTTAAAGGTTTATAATTTATAATTATACACTACTGATGCACAATTACATTGCTGAAAATTGTTCAGAAATAGATTTAATTTTTTCTTGAACTTTTGGTTGTTGTAAAACATCAGAAATAGAAATACTATATATTTCAGAATTTAATGAAGATAAATGTGAATATTTTAATTCAATAAGAGAATTAATATCTCTAGTAATAGGATCAGTTATAAACTGAAATTGAAATAGATGATTTTTATATACTTCAAACAGAATTTAATGAATTTACATTTTTAATAATATAATAATATTTTGTTCCATGAAATCATAACTATTATAATAATTTTAGACACATTTAACAAGTAAAAATGTCTGAGGAATGCAAACATTATCTTGACAAATATAAGCAGATGGAATTTTATAATCTATTTCTAGTTTATCACCAGAAGCAGAACGTAAAGTATGAGCTGTTTTTGTATAATATTTAGTGGGTATTAATATTCTTTATTTTTATTATCATAGATATCATTATTACCAGAATTATTATAGTTTTGATATGTTCGTTCAAGAACATTATTTAAATAAGTAGTTATGAACCATGGAACAAAAGGAATTATTTTATTATGTAAAGCAGTAAATTCATAAAATTCTTTTGAAATATTATCAAGGTCTTCAGAAGAATATACTTCAAATAACCATTGTCTAAAATTGTTCCAATATTGGAGATAAAAATTCTTGTTTTATTCCTGAAATTCTAGCATTAAGATTTCGGGACTAAAATCTATAACAGTAGTCATAAATTAAAATCTAATTCGGATTCGAGGAATGGTTCATAACTACTTATTTAGATAATCTGGATTATCAGGATATGGACTATCTCTTATACATAATTCTAGATAATAATGAAGAGACAGACATACGATAAATAATATTAAAACTGAACTCTTATACACATCATGTTATGAATATAAGTCATCAAATAATGAAATTTGAGATTTTGAAGAAAACGTCCTATAAGGATGTCTAGATGATGATGGTCTAGAACCAATACTATGTCTAGATGGAATATTTGATGTATCAAAACGAAGAACAATTTGTCCATTTGGTGTTGATATAATCTGAGAATCATGCTGTGTAATATTTAAAGTTGAACCTGTTGAAGCAAACAACTCCTTCCAAAATCATGTTTCCAGGCGATTCATATCTAAATTTTTAATATTATGATAAAATTCTTACTAAAAGTGAAACAGCTAAAGTTCTATAAGAATCAATATCATTTGAATCTAATAATTGTATTACATGTTCATCAGAATTTAAAGGAATTGATTTTTCAGTTGTTTTAACAACATATTTAGATATAATATTATCAAATAAACCATATTTATAAATAACAGATGGAGAAATTTTTGGAATCGTCCACTTATTAAGTAGATTCATATCTTGAGGAATATCATATTCTTCTTTTAATTTATTTTTATCATATGAAGTAGATGATAAGGATAAATCTGTTATTAAGGAAAGAAATATGTCGATTGTTATTATTTGCATAATATATTTAAAAAATTATCAAATTGAGTATTATTATTAGAAGAAATTTGAATATATGACTAATTTCTTTGCCTTTATTAACCAAAGTTTCAACTAAAGAAAGTCGATTATCTATAAAAACATGATTTTGTTTTATTAAATAAATTTCATTTTTTAAATTTTTAATTTCTTCATGCAAATTTGCTAAAGTTATTCCATTTTCATTTAAATTTTTATTTAATTTATTAATTCTATTTTTAACTTCTATCATTGTATATTATGAGCCATCTGTTCCTGTCTCTTGTTTACATCTAGGATTTGAATATGAAGAGTAGATGATGATGAAGATATTGATGCCCAAGCTAAAATTGTATGATCTAATATCATTATCTTGAATTTGTTTAATAACATCAATAATATTATCACTTGAAATTATATTATATTTGAAAATCTTGAAATTGATAGAATGTTATTAGATTCCTTTAAATTCTGATGAACATGTAATACAATTATTAGATTCACCCATAAGGATTCTTATCCACAAGATTAAGCATTCGTAAAGCAGCTATAAAAGATTAGTGCAAATTGCTAAGAGACATATATGGTTCAGATCTTCAAATCCTAAATTACAATTTTCATTTTGAAATATTATTAATCACACTTATACACATGCAAGATAATGATATAAGATCAAGCTGTTTTATAAGTATGGGCATCAAAAATCTTCACTGTCTTCTTATACATTTCAAGATTTTCAAATAAATATGATTTCAAGTGATAATATTATTATTCCTGATAATAATAATTTTAAAGACATTTCTTCTCAGTTTATAACTGATCCTATTACTCGAGATATTAATTCTCTTATTGAATTAAAATATTAAGTGTAACCGATTAATATTTCTAATACACATCTAGATGTGTATAAGAGACAGGATCACAAATCTCGATTATAACTAGACAACCAATTAAATGGAATGAAATTCAATTTCCGATCATTGGATAATAAATAAAGATATTGCTTCTACATCTCATGCTTTAAATATTACACAAGATGATCCTCGATTATATCAACACCAAATGGACAAATTGTTCTTCGTTTGATACATCAAATATTCCATACTATGTCATAGTATTGGTGTCTAGACCATCATCATCTAGACATGTATATAGGACGTTTTCTTCAAAATCTCAAATTTCATTATTTGATGACTATATTCCTGCACGTTCAAAACCTGGATCATTACATAGGATTTATTTTCTTATTCCAGCTAAATCACACGTAATTAAACTTCAAAGCTATTACGGCCTCCGCCTTCCTCAGCCCTATCTCTTCATACACAACCATAAGGAAATTCCTACCAATCCGAATTAGATTTTAATTTATGACTATTATAGATTTTAGTCGATCCTCCTCTGAATGCTAGAAAAATAATAAAACAAGAATTTTTATCTCCAAATTGGAACAATTTTAGACAATGGTTATTTGAAGTATATTCTTCTGAAGACCTTGATAATATTTCAAAAGAATTTTATGAATTTACTGCTTTACATAATAAAATAATTCCTTTTGTTCCATGGTTCATAACTACTTATTTAAATAATGTTCTTGAAGAAATATCAAATTTATTATTAAAGCAGTAATGATATCTATGATAATAAAAATAAAGAATATTATAACATTCTTTCTCAATTTCAAGATTTTCAAATAAATATGATTTCAAGTGATAATATTATTGATTTACTTAAACAAATTCAAGATAATGATATTAGATCAACAATTTTAAATTGGGCATCAATATCTTCATCATCATCTACTTCTTCATCTTCAAATCCTAAATTACAATTTTCTGAATTATGTAAAGCAGTAAATACAATGATATTCGTTTAAAAATAGAATTAATAAATTAAAGAAAAATAAATTAAATAAAAATCGAATAACTTTAGCAGATTTGTATGAAGAAATTAAAAATTTAAAAAATGAAATTTATTTAATAAAACAAAATCATGTTTTTATAGATAATCGACTTTCTTTAGTTGAAAATTTGGTTATAATAAAGGCAAAGAAATTAGTCAGCCTATTCAAATTTCTTCTAATAATAATACTCAATTTGATAATTTTTTAAATATTATGCAAATAATAACATCTCAAAGATGGTATATAAAAATTAAATTTTTAATTGATAAATTTCTTACAGGTTCAGTTGCAATAATTGATAGTGGTGCTGAAAGATGTTGCATTCACTACTGTCTCTTATACACATCTAGATGTGTATACAGAAACAGCTCATGTCTGAAAGGAGAATTAAAATATTCACATTTATCTTCATTAAATTCTGAAATATATAGTATTTCTATTTCTGATGTTTTACAACAACCAAAAGTTCAAGAAAAAATTAAATCTATTTCTGAACAATTTTCACAATCTATTTGTGCAGATCATCCTAGTGCCTTAATAATGGAAAAAGCATGTAGTTTTTCTTCAATATGAAGATAATTTTCATGAACAAGATATTCCTACAAAAGCTAGACCATGTCAAATGAATTCTGAATTTTTAGAACTTTGTAAAAACGAAATTGATGTTTTACTTCACAAAGGATTAATAAAACCTTCTAAATCTCCTTGGTCTTGTACTGCTTTTTATGTTAATAACAAAGATTGAACAAGAACCAGGTGTTCCTCGTCTCATATAAATTATAAACCTTTAAATAAAATTTTAAAATGGATAAGATATCCTATTCCAAATAAAAAAGATTTATTAGAAAAACTTTATATGGCTAATATATTTTCAAAATTTGATTTAAAACTGTCCGGATATTGGCAAATTCAAATTTTTGCAGATCATACTTATCGTATGCATAAAATCAGTTCCTTTTGGATAATTTAAATGGAATGTTATGCCATTTGGATTAATAAATGCTCAATTTATTCTGAATTTCAAAAAATTATGAATGATATTTTTATTCCTTATATGGATTTTATTATTGTTTATATTGATGACATTCTTGTTTATTCAAAAACATTAGAATCACATTTTAAACATGTTAAAAATCTCTAAAACAACTGAAAAATCAATTCCTTTAAATTCTGATGAACATGTAATACAATTATTAGATTCAAATGATATTGATTCTTATAGAACTGCTGGTAAATTTAATTTTATGCATATTGGTTTAGTGCAAATTGCTTTTAAACCATTAACTTTAAAAGGTTTACCTGAATCTTTTATAGCTGCTTTACGAGATGCTCGTAATCTTGATTGGAAAAAATCCTTAATGGGTATTATACAATCCAGTTTGGCCAATGGTCCAGTTTATTTTAATGTCTTTATCCTAATTTACAATTATCTTTATCTGATGTAAAATATCATTCTTAATGCTTTAAAATTAAATGTTAAAATTCATGGTTACAATTATGTACCAGGATCTGAACTTATATGTTTATGTTATAATAAAATGTTTTAAATTACTTTCAACTTTGAATCCAAAGTGTAAACTGATTAATATTTCTAATGATGAAACAATTTTAATTGAGACTAATTTTAACAAATCTCAGATTATAACTAGACAACCAATTAAATGGAATGAAATTCAATTTCCTGATCATTGGATAATAAATAAAGATATTGCTTCTACATCTCATGCTTTAAATATTACACAGCATGATCCTCAGATTATATCAACACCAAATGGACAAATTGTTCTTCGTTTTGATACATCAAATATTCCATCTAGACATAGTATTGGTTCTAGACCATCATCATCTAGACATCCTTATAGGACGTTTTCTTCAAAATCTCAAATTTCATTATTTGATGACTATATTCCTGCACGTATTCAAAACCTGCATCATTACATACGATTGATAATAATATTCCATCTACATCACACGTAGATCATTTACATATAAATAATAATATAGTAAAACCAATTCATGATAATGAATTAGATAAGGAAATTCCTACTGAATCCGAATTAGATTTTAATTTATGACTACTGTTATAGATTTTAGTCCGGTTCTTATGCTAGAAAAATAATAAAACAAGAATTTTTATCGTCCAAATTGGAACAATTTTAGACAATGGATATTTGAAGAATATTCTTCTGAACACCTTGATAATATATCAAAAGAATTTTATGAATTTACTGCTTTACATAATAAAATAATTCCTTTTGTTCCATGGTTTATAACTACTTATTTAAATAATTACATTAATGTTCTTGAACGAACATACCAATTTTCTGATGGAAAGCAAACTAATGAATTATATCCTCCACAAAAATTATTTACTTTACCAAATAATACTTCGCTTTCATTTAATGCTTTTCAAAAATTAGTAGAACAATAATACTCTACCTATTACTTTGCAACATATTAATAATATGTATAAGACAGCCTATAATATACACATCTAGATGTGTATAAGAGACAGATTATGAAGAGAACTAATTTGTTCATAAAATGGATAAATTATTTTCTATAATACAAAAATATCAAATTCTATTTAATAAACCAACCATAATTGTGATTTAGATTCTCATTGCAAAAGCTTCTTTGAAACCTCCACCTATTATTAATGATTTTAATTTTAAACCAATTTCTGATCTTGAAAAACTTGGGTATAAAAACCTTTTTGAAATACAACAAAGATACTCTTGATTCTGGAAATAATTTATCGACAAATCCAGATAAAAGAAAAGTAATTTCTAAATGAAATTAATAAACTTCATAATTCTTATAAGTTTGGTGATAAACCAACTATGTATCATTATTATTATCCTAGACCTACTCCTCAGGATATTTTATATGAAGAACAACAGCATATTATTAATAATAGTTATTCAGGAAAAGAAGTACATTTATGAATGGAATTTAGACGGTTATACTGAAAGACAAATTAGCAATTTAATTCATCGCATGCTTATGTATTCTAAAACCATTTTTATCTAAATTTTTAATAGGATATGGACAAATTATCTCTTCGTTTTTATTGACATCTCCGATGATTGTTTCTGGACTTAATTATTGGTGGGATAATTATTTCATCATCATTTCATGATGATATTTTAAACATCTGTATTGAACAGAACCTATACATCCATTTTTGTATAAATTGCAGTTTATAAATCCAATGAATGTATTAAGAAACACGTTTGTTCACTATTATTATTTGCTTTTGCTACTATTAGTATACATTAGCATGCTGATAGATATTAAATTGCTTATACACTCTTTCGATGTGTATAACCTGTCTCTTATACACATCTAGTGGAATCCCGTATTGGCTTATCACCGTATTGGAATCCCGTATTGGCTTGCAAATCGTATTAAAACTAAGTTAAGAATTTAGATCATACTAGTGTTAATTCTGATAGACCTGATTCTGATTTCTGTCTCAAACACATATGTATGATTCTACAGATTCTGATAATATTCAAAATTGTATGTAATTCTTGTGATACTATTTATGATGATAAAAATAAAGAATATTATAATATTCTTTCTCAATTTCAAGATTTTCAAATTAATATGATTACAAATGATAATATTCCTGAATTACTAATTTGATAAACAGGATTTAATTTTATTAGTTATTATGAAAAACAAGAAATTTATTTCTAATATTAATTCTATTATTACATTAAAATATCTGCATTTAAATTTAGAAATTAATAATTTCTCTATTTTTACAAAATTTTATTCAATTTTGTAGGATGACTGATGAAGCCAGTTCCTCTTCTTGTCATATGACACCTGCAAAAGCAAGAGAAAAATTCAAAAAATTTCTGGAAAATATTCCACCCATGGATTATACAAATATAGAATATCCTATTAGAAATTATTATAATCAAAATTATTATAATTATTAAAAACATTTGATAAGTATAAGAGATTATTTAACAATTTGTTATTATAGTTGAAATAGACTAGAACAAATAAAAAGAAGAATTATAGCTTTTGAATATACAAAAGAACAAGAACAAGATCCTTTATGGACATATGCTGCATTACAGCAAGAATATAATGTAGAGAAAGCAGAAATATATTTCTGTAAAAATATATATCATTCAAAAATAAAACAATTATATGAATTATCAATTTGATAAACTTTTTAAAATTTTTACAGGTTTTCATGAAATCTAATGTAATTTTTCAAAAAGTCCTTATAATTGATTTCAAGAACCCCAGTTTCTACTATACACATCTAGATGTGTATAAGAGACAGGTCTTGTTTAATCTTAAAAGTGAAACACATCTAGATGTCCCCTACAAGGCTGTCTCTTATACACATCTAGATGTGTATAAGAGACAGTTTCAAGGCCAACAAAATAAATTAAATAACATTGTTATCTTGAAGAAGAATCAATCGATTCTAAGTCTTATTATATGAGACCTCTCTTATACACACCTAGATGTGTATAAGAGACAGTGATGAACCAATTGGGAATATTTTGAGATAGGATATTTGAACACAATTTAATAAACCAAGTGTGCTTGTGTTTATAATTTTCATAATAAAAAGTTTTATGAAAACTTTGTATATGGGGACTTTCAACCCTTACGAAAATGGACTAATAATGTTGAAAATCAACCACTTTCTTATACTTATTGGGATTATATACAAAGTTTTCATAAAACTTTTTATTATGAGAATTATAAACACAAGCACACTTGGTTTATTAAATTGTGTTCAAATATCCTATCTCAAAATATTCCCAATTGGTTCATCCAGTGGTGGACTACCCATGGACCCTCAAAAATTTTACCTGAGCCTTTTCTTCAATTATATCATTCACATCAGATAAAGATAATTGTAAATTAGGATAAACATTAAAATAAACTGGACCATTGGCCAAACTGGATTGTATAATGCAAATTATGGAGCAAGTCAAAGACCAAATCAAAGAACATATTAAACAAGATCTTTCTATTGATCTAGATCAAGAGGATAATAAATCTAATTCTTCAAAAGATGATCATTCTATGGACTCTAATAATTCCTTGACATCTGTGGTTGGTGAATCACAACCCATTGAAAAACCTGAAGATATTCTTCAAAGTGTTTTAGACACACTCAAGCAAAAGAAGAATTGAAGATATTCAAAGACAGAAATGTCAAAGCATCTGTCAAAGCATCGACATGAAGATATTCAAAGACAGAAATGTCAAAGCATCTGATGCATCAAAGAAAAAATTTCATAAAAAACAGAAATTTTACTGTTCAAATAGTAATTTTACTATTCATAGTTACTGTTCAAATAGTAATTTTACTATTCATTACTGTATAAACAGTAAAATCACTGTAGAAACAGTGCGGATTTTAAAAATCCTACTGTACATTTTAATTTTTTTTACGTCCGGCAGTCTATAAATATCCTCACTTGTATAGCAGAGGATAAGAGCTAAATTTTTTAGTTTTCTTTCTTTTACTTCTCTACTCTCTCATTGTACAATCACTCCTCTTTTGTAATTACTTTTGTTTAATTCAAGAAGAAGACTTCAAGGTATTCCTCATCCGCCTCTTCTGAGGTACCATCTTAAGAACCTTTTAATTTGAAGTTTCTTCCTGACATAAAACAAAAGCTAATTATCATATGTAGGTTGTTATCTTATCCTAAGTATTTGAACTATGTTTAAACTATTTTGAATTTCTTTCTTTCAAAACTTTTAATAACCATTTATCTTGGTTCGGTTCTTAAAAATTTTCAGTCATAATGGTATTTAATTTATTTTGTTGGCCTTGAAAAGTACCCGCTTAGCCGTTGAGAAAGGCGTTTAGGGAAGAATCGGCAACATAGCAAAATAAATTAAATAGTTATTATAGACAGAAAATTTTTATTTTGTTGGCCTTCCAAAGTATGGAGCTTTAAAATTATTTATAAATTTTCTAAAGAAAGAATTTGACTCTAGTTTAAATGTTTGAGGTTAAGTGTGGCGGCCGGTCTTGGGCTAACCGCCTTTGATCTAAATTCTGGACTTAGTTTTAATACGATTTGCAAGCCAATACGGAATTCCAATACGGTGATAAGCCAATACGGGATTCCAATACGGTTTGGGAACTATTAACACTAGGTTCCGGCTTTTAGTGAAAATGGTATCAAAACTAGAGTCAAATTCTTTCTTTATAAAAATTTTTAATAATCATAAATGTGATTTTTGGATATTTTACCTTTAAAATTTTCTGTCTATAATAACTATTTAATTTATTTTGCTATGTTTGTCAGATTCTTGGTCCAATGAATAATATCTCTAATTTCTAATGGGATGCATTTGTATATTAAATGTGACGTCATTATGACTGAAAATTTTTAATGTTTTTCCACCCCTAGATATTACTGGGGTTCTTCCACCTCTGTCAAAAACAAACAATTTAATTTAAATATTTTGTCTATATACACATAATAAATTTAAAATATTTAAATTAAATTATTAATAATATAAAATTATAATATAATATCTTCTTTCACTTTTAATATTAAACAAGACGTCACAACAAATATACAAATGCATCCCATTGAATATTAGAGATATTATTCATTGACCAAAACCTGACAAACACTGCCGCTTCCCTCCTCCTTCCTCTTCTTCCTGTCTTATCCTCCTAAGTTAATAAAAGTTAAGAATTTGGAAGCAGGGGTATAGACGCAGATTTTAGAGGCAACACTATATAACAAATTGGAACTTGGGGTGCAAGACTATCAAAAATTATTTATGCATATATTTGGGAGATATATTTATAATTTTTTAAATTTAGGAGGTAAAATCTAATTTTCATGAGGGTGTAATTGAAAAATTTTCAAAAATAGATAGGAAAATAATACAATTTCAAAATTCATAGGGATAAGACTATATAAATATATATTTGGGAGACAGTTATATATTTTTTGAAATTTTAGGAGTGGCAAAATCTTTTTTTTTTTTTTTTTGTAATAGTATAATAATCCTTCTAAAAAAGTTCAAGGGTAGAAAATAGAATTTTAAAAATCTTTGGGGCATTTACACCTCTTATCCTCCCGTGATGGTATATCGATGATTTTTTTTTTTAAAGAATTTATATACTAAGAATTAGTTTTACACTTTTTGCCAAAAGGTTTTGAGGGGACAATATATGATATATATACATTTTTTCATGATGTTGCGCTTAGATTCTTGGAATTGAAATCGAAATAAAATTATATTCTATAGTAGCAATTAATATGACCAAAAACATATGTTTCAATATTTTTTCGTAAAGGATGAGTTAGAGTTTCGTATAATCGTAAAAGGAGGAGTTAATTTCTATATATTTTCAAAGTAGGACTGAGATTTCTAAGATGAATTTTCTAAGTCATTTCCAATGTAAACTCAAGGTAATGTTTTTAAGATTTTCTAATTCATTTTCAATGTAATTCAAAGTAATGTTTCTGAGATTTTCTGAGTTATCAACAATAAACAATGTGATAATCTAGTCAAAATGCAAAATACATCTCTTTTTCATCGACGAAGACGACGTCTGGATGAAGATACAATGCAATTTGTCACTAGTTAGGAGGGAGCCATTTAGGGAAGAGTTATTTCTTTCACAGTTTGCAACAGTAACAAGCAATTCTCTTGGATTGTTCTTTTGTAGTTACAATTTGGTTCTTGTGTCCTTCCTTTTTACTAAGTGTCACTTTGGTACTTCAACTTTTAATTATGTCTTTTTAAGTAACTAAATGTTTAAAATTGTCTTGAATTCTCTGTACACCTCAATTTTGGCCAAAACTACTCTATGAAAGCTGAATTTAGACACATGTTGTCAAATTAGGTGTAATTTCAAAACTAAGGAGTAGCATTTTATTTTAAGCCTAGATGGAAAAAAAGGTGAAAAATGTACGTGACAACAAAGTGTAATTTATACTAAGATGTTTTTCTATGATTTATTGATTATAGGTTCGAATTATTAAGCAATAGAGGGAAGGGTGGTTAAAAAAAAAAAAAGGAGAAAAAATGCACGTAATTTTTCCATGTAAAAGATTATCTGCTCCGAAATCATTTGATATTTTGCCCAATCCTTTTATCTATCTCAACAATACTTTGTTCAATTAGGGTCAAAATAAAACACTAATTACTTGGTTTTCTGAATGCCCTTGTTTTCATTTTCACTACATTTAGAGCACACGTATGTACGGTTGGATTCTTTCTATTATTTTTCCTTCCAATTCCCTCCAATGATCATTTATATTTAAATAATTCAAATTCCTAAAAATTATCAGATTGTATTAATAACTTTGTTTTGATGAGTAGTTAAGGACTGGATCCTCCATTAATTGGAGAGAACTTTTATCTAATACATCATACAAAAAATATACTTTTAAATTATTTTCTGAACATCACAATTATTCATAATATAATTTATTGTATATGTTTATTATACATAAAATTTAAAAATCTTATACACATCTAGATGTCTATAAGAGAATCTATTTAAATGTTGTCTTGATGGTGACAATATTTATGAAAGGGAGAGATTAATAAACAAAACTGTATGTCATGTAGGCAAACAGATGTTGCTCGTGTTAATTTTTCATCCAGCTAGTGGAACTCTTCCAAAATTAATGGTGACAATAGATATTATGGGAGAGATATTTTGGAGAGTTTTGGAACTCTTCCAAAACTCAAATGTCAAAATATTCATGAAATATTTTGATTTGAAATGCAACTGTTCCTAGTTGACTAACATTGTGGAAAATAGATATGAATCATTTGTCAATAATATTTTTTTCGTGTACGCCTCCGTTTACAAATTTCTTATGTTGATAAGATTTTAGGAAATGATTTCCGTCAACAAAATCCAAATATTATATAGATAAGTTTTTTATCTCTAAATTCCACAATTTTTTATATGTAGGATTAATAATTTCGTATTTTTTTTTTTAACTTTGTAGTGAATTCTCCAACAATGAATTACAAAAAATACTAAAGTAATAGTGTTGAAAAATACGAAATCATTAACTTAAAATAAAGTTGAAAGTGGAATTTAGAGATAAAAAACTTATCTATATAATACCTGAGGATATACACATCTAGATGTGTATTAAGAGAAAGAAATTATCTGAAATTCCTTTCTTACACCTCCCTTACCCTATCTCTTTCCAATTTCAAAATTAGAAAAAAAAAAAAATCTCAGTTAATCTCTCAACCCACTATTCCATCTATCTTTCTCAAATTCTAAAGATTTGTTTTTAGATTTTTTTTTATGAAAGAAAAAAAAAATCTCAATCTATCTTTCAATCTTTTCCCAAATTCAAAAAGTTTTTTTTTTAATCAAAGATTAATTTTTTTTTTTTGTCCCTCTCACCCTCGCATCATGCCTTATTATTCTTGTTCAAAGAACAGGTTAAAATCTAGATCTTTTAAAAAAAGTAAATAAATAACTACATCATTTTAATAATCCTGTCTCTATACTAGATTTGATTCAAATTTATAGATTAGGATTAATCTTGTATAGGACTTTCTTTTTTATCGTGTTAAGTTGTCACATATTTTGTATATAAGAAATAATATACTCTCTTTCCTTGACCACCTTGAATTAAACAATTTTTGTTTTGTTAGAGTAAAAATTATCAATGTTTTGGTCCCTTATCATTACAGTATTTATATTTTTTATATCAATTTAGTCTTTCGTCTTTAAAAAAATAATTATTTGGTATCGACTGATTTTTTATACCAATTTGGTCTTTCGTCTTTAAAAAAATAATTAATTTAAGTCTTGTGATAAAAATTTTGCACAAACCAACAAAGTCGTTGATAACACATCTATTTTTTGGGTAACGGTCATGTGATTATCATGTAACTTAGTCTATTAATTGTCCATAATTTTCATCATAAACTCTAGATTAATTATTTTTTAAATATGAGAGATCAAATTAGTTTTCCATAATAGATAAATGACCGAATTAGTCTATACTCTACAAATAAGAAACTAAATTCAACTTGTTCCCGTTTTGTTATTATGAGCGACTTTAGGATTCGTGGTACAGGAGAATAGACTAATGCCTTTCTCACCTAAAAAAATAAAATAAAATAAAATAAAAGTAAATAAAAGGTTAACCTTTCTCAGTCTCACCCAAAGAACTTGGCAAGTGGGGGATTACGGTTAATTTAATCATTTCTTGAAACCAATTTATTCGAGTTATATTCTCTTTTAACAAAGTAATATTATTTTTGTACGATTAAATTCCTAAATAATCGAGTCCTAAAATATTTTATCATCTCATGAAGTATTAAGTATTAAGAAAGCAAAGTCTTGTGCACCTCGAATTATGTATAGCTCATAAAATATAAATGTTAGTTGGGTAATGTTGGGGAGAAAAACTACGAAAGAACCTATTAAAAAAAACTCAATATTTAAGTCTTTGTAATTATTAAACTTTTGTAAAGAAGGTGAAAATTTTCGATTTGTGAAGATTTATTATTTTACAAGAATTTGTTATGTGATATGTGCCAAAGTTAAGATTTATTAATGTGGCTCTGTCTGACATTGGTTAATTTAAAGAGAGTTGTTTAACACATCGTCTTATCTCTTAGAGGCATTAAACTTTGAATTTTGTGTATCAAGTACTAAACATAAGATAGCTTATTGGGGACTATTGGGCATTGTTGGTAATTAACCCTATTGTGTTATTTTTTGATTTTCTTGTATTTTTGTATTAGTGCTTTTGTGGAGTTAGAAGCACCATTCTAAAACTTTTGTATTCTTCACATATAGGCTTTTGTACTCTTCTCGCCCGTTAACGTAAGTCTTTCGATTGAACCACATAATTCTGGTGTGAGTCAACCACTCTTCAGATTTTTCTACGCTAGAACCTCACCTATAAATCTTGTGGTTAGGATTAAATCGATTTTTCTAAGCCAAGACCCCACCTAGACCTTGTGGTTAGGGTTAAATTTTATTACATAAGCTGATGTCATTGATTCCATAATATTAAATCCACACCACCTTTTTCATTTTCTATTTTTCTTTTTGAAAAGCAAGTAGTATACATCAAGTTTATTATTATTATTATTATTTTGGAAATCAATTAAAGTGAATAAACTATCATCAATGGGTACTAAAGACAAATTGCAAAAAAATTAATCAGGTGCCTTTGAGAATTAATTATTGAAAGGGTTAATCTTTTAGACAACGATGATGTAACAATTTTCTACATCATCAAATGTGAATTCATATCACATATATAAAAATATCATTTGAAATTTATTTAAATAATGCACACGGGTCTCTTAAGTACTCATTAACTCATAGTTACAATACCTGTGTACTTGCAGATGCAGATGATTATCTACATTTTTATTTTTCGTGACAAGTAAGTATAAAATAGGATTGATAATCTCAATTATTGTTAGACTCCATAATTGGCTAGACTCTGTATAAGAGCCAGTGAATTGCCTCAGCAAAACAACAAAATTGACTAACAAACCATGAATCACGAGATGGGCAAATCATCATTTGGCCAGGTCAACTCAGAATTAATCTAAGAAATAATCGCCCATTTTTGTAAAAAAAAATACAAAGTGTAGACAAAAAATTTTCATATAAAATCCTAATTTCCGAATAAGTTCAAACAAAAACAACGATAGCAAGTATAGGCAGCATTCCAAAATGTTATCAATTTCTTCAAACATTTTTGACAGTTAAAATCAGCTTTATTTTGGTTGCATCCTTGTATAAGACACTTCTTCCTTCGTTACTCATTTTATTTCTTCTAACATGGCAAATATTTTCTTCAAAAACAGGCAGAAGAAAATACCACCATCCATCACCAAGATTAAATCCCACTTCTAGGCCATATGCATCATCTTGGTATATATCCTCACAGATCACTCCAAAAATTGGCTCGAAAACACGGGCCAATAATGTCGCTTCAAATCGGAAGCGTTAAAGCACTAGTGATTTCATCTGCTGAAGCGGCTCAAGAAATCATGAAAACCAATGAGTTAAATTTTCTCAACAGGCCTGAATCCGAGGTTACTCGAAAACTGCTGTATGATTTCAAGGACGTCTCGGTTGCGCCCTATGGAGAATACTGGAGGCAAATGAAGAGCATTTGTGTGCTCCAGCTTCTCATTAACAAAAGGGTTCAATCCATTTGCTATATACGTGAGGAGGAAACGGATTTGTTGATCAACAAAATAGGTGAAGGATCGCGAATTGATTTGTCATCCGGAGGAGGTGTACTGAACCTGAGCGAAATGTTTATGACGCTGACGAATGATGTGGTGAGTAGGGCTGCATTTGGGAGGAAGTATAGTGAAGGAGAGAGTGGGAGGAAGTTTATGAAAATGATGAGTGAATTTGTGAGTGTTTTGGGTATATTTGATTTTGGAACATTTTTGCCTTGGTTGGGATGGATTGATCGTGTTAATGGTTTGACGGATAAAGTGGAGAGAATTGCCAAGGAAATGGATGAATTTCTTGAGGGAGTTCTTGAAGAGCATATAGATGGTGATCGTAGGAAGAAATATTTAGAGAGAAAGGTGACTCGGGATCATGAAAATGATGGTGATCAAAGTAGAAAAGATTTTGCTGATGTTTTGCTTGGAATTTATAAAGATAAGGCGGCTGGCATTTCCATTGATCGGGACAGTATAAAAGCTCTTAACTTGTGGTATGTGTTTCACTCTCTCGCGCGCACACATGCTATCTTCAAAAAACGTACCTGAAATCTTATATGCTATATGGTGCATATATTATCTTGGATAAACTCATTCACTTACATTTATAGTTGTATTAATCTCCTCAAACGAAAAAGATTTTCTTTCTATTTTATGATAGCATATCAGATCTTTAGTATTAACCATTTCAGTGCTTACTCATTATCACCAATAATTTTGACGGTGTAATATTATACAACTAAGAATTCAAAAAATATAGATTTAATTAAAATTCATGTAATACACTCACCATATGATATAAAATTAGATGAAAAATTTAACTTCTAGGATCTCACTTGATACTTTCCTGTTGATTTCTTTGAAATCTTTCATTATATTTCTACAAATTTAAAAGAAATGGTTTTCGCATATCTTTCATTAAAAGACACTGCTTTTGCATATCTCTTCCTAGTAATCCATAGTCCCTACTCCATACTCCCCTCCCCTAGAGGCCCAAGTACTGCAATTTGACTTGCCCCTACATAAATTGTGGGCCCTATTTGAAGTTCTCAAGTAAGGCCACATTTTATATATTTTAGTGCATGTGAATTTTGATCCAATGTAAAAATTTACCTATATATCAAGCAAGACATTTTTTTAATTTCCAAGGCTATAACATTTCTTCTCAAATTGTATATCATTCATCTAACTTTGTTTAGAATATAAAAAGAAGTATATTCATTAAAAAATATTGATCAAGAAATAGCTTAGTTAACTCGATTTGCAAGTATTATATATAATATTTTCAAATTGGAAAGACCAAGTAATTAACCATGGTCTATGTCCTGGTGATATTCATTTGTAGGACATTTTCTCTGGTGGAACAGACACAACCTACACAGTCTTAGAATGGGCAATGACAGAGCTTTTAAGGCACCCAAAAGCCATGAAGGATCTACAAACTGAAGTAAGAGAAATTACCGACGGTAGAAATGAGATCACCGACCAAGACTTCATTAGGAAAAAATGAAGTATTTGAAAGCAGTAATTAAAGAAACACTACGTTTACATCCTCCAATACCCTTATTGGTCCCGCGCAAGGCGATTAAAGATGCCAAAATAATGGACTATGACATTTCAGCTGGAACAATGGTAATTACCAATGCCTTTGCAATTGGAAGAGACCCTTTATTGTGGGAAGATGCAGATGAGTTTAAACCTGAGAGATTCTTGAATTCTTGCAGAGACTTTAGAGGGCAAGATTTCCAATTGATTCCATTTGGTGCCGGAAGAAGGGGCTGCCCAGGGATTTCTTTTGCAATGGCTACGAATGAGCATGTTTTGGCAAATCTTGTGCTTAAGTTTGATTGGAATTTGCCTGATGGAATTAAGGGAGAAGATTTGGATATGACTGAATGCACTGGTTTGACTATTCATAGGAAATTTCCTCTTCTAGCTGTAGCAACTCCAACGACTCAATTTTAGTTTTGGATTTAATTTTCATAAAGGGTTATAGTAACCATTCATGATTAATTGCATGCATCAATCACTCGAATGGTGATAAATGTATAATTTCATTCCTTTTTTTTTCCTATTGTTTAACTATTTCTTGGTTTTATTGTGTTATTTGTTGTAACATTTATGAGATCTATGGAAAATAAGATCGATAGCTTAATTAGGACACTATTTACCGATGGAAATTCACTTGAGTTGCGTTTAATCAAACAACAATGAAGGAAAAAACAAATCTCATAAACCCCTTGGTAAAATGGGTTAGTGTCTCTGGTTACTGATTCTCCAGGATTCCTCGATTTACGAGTAAAGTATTCTCTTTAGAAATATTAGTTAAACTAGTTTAATATCCCGTATTATGCACGAGAGGACTAATCTCTATGTTGAATTTTTATAATAAAATAATATTAATAAAGTAATGATTACGGCATAAAATCTTTTTAATTAAATTATATAAAGATAAGACAAACTAAGTAATAATATATATATAAAATTTACTGATTAGATTTAAAAATAAAAATATTATTGCTAAGTATACATTTAAAATGTTTATATTTTTGTCGTATAAAATTATTAAAAAGTAACTATATAGTTTAAATTTTAGTTAAAACCTCTCAACTTTTATTTTCAAAAAATAGTAACAGATATTACTGTGTTAAGTATATATAATTATTTTTAAAAATTATGTCACCAAATTCCATAGAAAATGAAGGATAAAACTCTTTTTTATTGTTTGTGATACAACATAATTTTTTTGGTTGTAAATGATAAACAAACACAATAATTTAGAAGTATTTTTGGTTTAGTATAATTTCACTTAATTCTGTTGATATGAATAGCCAACAAAAATAACAATTGAGAAGTATTTATCATTTTTCATAATCAATTTGCATTTTTTTCTAATCAAAGAATATAATTTTTAAAAGTGTATATGGAGTTCATAGATAAAATGGCACCGGACGAGATAATGGAAAGAGGTTCGAGTGAGATTAGGTTGGAGCTAAAATCTTTCCAAATGTATATGAGAAAAAAAAAATTTCTAACAATTGACTTTAGATCTTACCATATAAAAAATATATACATGTAAAATGATAATGCCAAAAAGTAGACAAGACATAATAAGAGATAAATTAAAATTACATTTAACATATTATGATTATATAATCATTAAAAATAATATCTATTGATATTGAATAGTTAATTACTTATAAATATAAAGTTGCAAGAAAATGAAAAAAATAAATTGATATTAAAATTTTGTTATATGTTTGTGATATAATAAATTTTATAAATATTAATTGTAAGTAATTAGGTTGCAAGAATGATATAATTTAGACATAATAGGCGAAATGTCTTCCTATTTTTGTGAATATTATTAGTTGTAACCTTTTAAATATATATCTAAAATGTATTTATTGACGACGATATATAGATAAAGTTTTTTTTCGGTTAATATATTAGTTTTTTGTTAACTTATTGTTAATGACTTATATTTATAGTATATTTTTAGTTTAGTAACTCTTTGGAAAAAATTAACTATAAAAGGTGTGAGTAAAATAAGAATTTTAAAGATAACTTTTACGTAATTAATTTGAATTTTATTATTAATTAAGTAGTTCATCTTTTACCCCTGTATGCATAGGAAGATGAAGATATTAGATTTATAAAATAATAATTAGTGAAATGATGATTAATTGAAACTTTTAATAATTAACTAAATAAGATAAACAAAAATAATAATTTTATTAGTAATTTATACAACACCATAGGCTAAAGAAAATAATTAAGGAACATAGTTGTTGGAAGCATAATTAAAATAATTATAAAATTGGACTATAGAAATTGTCTAACATTAATTGTTATGAACGCGATGATATTACTTAATCACAAATGTTTCAAAAATTCATGTTTGCTTAACAAAATGATTTACTACATGTTAGATATGTAGTAAATTTCATGAAAAGAAAATTCTAAGTTAGGTTATGAAATTAGAATATCATTAAGTATTGAATCCCATCAAATTACCAATAGTAAATCGAATGTCATATTTCTTTGGAATATAAAAATAAGTATTTAACAATATTTTTGGATAAAAATAAAAATAAAAATAAATTTTTATTTCCATAAAATTATAAGAAAAATGTCACCCTTATTTTGCAATATAAAAGAAAATGTCACTTATTATATAGACAAAAAAGGAAAAATATTTCTAACAATTGATTTTACGTTTCAACATACATAACATACTTTTAAACAAAATGGTATAAAAAATATCAAAAAATACAGAATACATAATATTTACATCCTTATGTTATTAATGAACATAATGTCGAAAGAAGATGAAAAGAAAAAATTAATTTTAAATTTGTTTCTCTTTTTATAGAATCGATTACCAATTGGAAGACGTGTAAATATAGCCCATCAACTATTTTTAAAAGCCACCAAAGGCCCTCCAATTTTTAAAACTTTTCGTGTCTAAACTATCTTTTTGTACCAAGGAAGTCGTATTAACTTTTTTTTTTTTTTTTTTGTAGTTTTAAGAAAGCACCTCAAGTTTTTTATTTTTTTTCCAAGAGGATCTAGAGTTGATTTTCTCCTATCCTTTT
Source organism: Cinchona pubescens (assembly GCA_025175665.1). Classification (NCBI taxonomy): domain Eukaryota; kingdom Viridiplantae; phylum Streptophyta; class Magnoliopsida; order Gentianales; family Rubiaceae; genus Cinchona; species Cinchona pubescens. The sequence goes on from JANKKI010000358.1 coordinate 170,802, forward strand.
GGTAACTCAAACCCTATGACTTATAGGTCACAAGGAAAGGTCCCTCAAATTTTATTTACATTGTTCTGTCCCGAAACTATTTTTGTAATTCATGAATGTCTCTCAAATGTTTTTTCCTATCAAATTCAAACTATCATCTAACTATCGTACCAAAGTAAATTAAAAAAATTGAGGGAGAAAAGAGTTAAATAACAGAAAAGGTGTAAGAGACCTCTATGAATTTACGTTGATACTTGATCCTAATAGACTCGTCACTTCACATCCTTAATCCTAAATGTGTTTTGGAAAACAAGATGTAGTTACTCTGTAAAAATGAACAAAAATAAAATAAATATCATACATTTTTTTTAAAGTATAAATATCATACCTTATTCTCGTCAGATGATTTCCAAACGTTTTTTGAGTAAATAAAACTGAATTACATCTACAGACTTTGAGAAAATTAATGCAAACATTGAAGCGTTGAGATATAAGTTAAAATGAAAAGGGAACGCAACAAAAAGAAAATTTGGGGTTTGCCAGACAATATATCTTCATTACAAGAAAAGGTAAAAGTCATAAGGGAAAAAGACCATTTTGGTCCTTGTTTTTTGGATATGTCCCATTTAGTATTTTATGTATTACAACAAGTTAATTTAGTCATTTATCTTTTAAAACGTTAGTCAATGTAAAACTTGTAATGAAAAAGTTAGACATATTAACAAGGGAAAGTTACGTACATATCATGTTTTCTTTAAACACAAATGATTGGAGATTAAAACTTGAAAGTGATGAAATTTGTGTTGTTAATTTCTATGGGACAGTCATTGTTAATTTGTCTAACTTTTTCTTTAAAAACACCACATTAGATGACATTTTGAAAGATAAGGGATTAAAAATTTGCTTTGTCTGATACATGACAAACTAAATTAAGGCACACCCTAAAAATAAGGTATCGAAATAATCTTTTTCCCAAAGTCATAATATTGTATCTTCAGCCCACCAAACAATAAAGTGATTAGGTTAAGACCATGAAAAAAGTGAATTTTTATCGTTATTGTAAAGAATTCTGAATAAAGCCATTTATAGACGTACATGGATCTTTATTTAGTTTCTCTCTATTTATTATCTTATTTACATATATCTAAGTAAATAAAAGTTATGAAAATAATCTAAATATACCCATTATATCTAATATCATCGATTAAATCATCATATCTAAAAATCAATTCTTAGGAAAAAATTTCACTGTTGAATTTTATTCACAGTTAGACGGTGCAGAAATTTTTAAATTTTGATGAAATATAAAGTAGTTTAAACAAACGATAAAAATGTAAGTATTTTTTTTTTTTGAGTTTTTGCCAGGTATTTATATGAAACATGATTTAAATTATGAATGGTTTTTATTTTTAAAAATATTTTTTAAAATTTAATTTTTAAGGGTAAATGGAAGAGCTATGGAAAGGATCCTTATCCATGGATCCTTAGATGTTTATTAACACAAATAGCAAAAAATTTCCAAAACATAACAAATAAGAAAATTGAAGTTCTATTTTTATGGTTTAAGGACTATGTTGGCAAGCTAAAGAGGCAAATTCTATGATGCATTATTTAACCAATGTTTTGAAAATCAGACAAAATTAGTTGGTTCCATTGGTTAGACTGCAAACCGGAAGAGTCATCGGTCCGGTCCATCTATATATTCGATCTGCATAAATATCGGACAAAATCAGAAAAAATAGTGAACCAGTAAAAAATCGGCTCAACCAGTTTTTGGCGGTTTTTTAACTTTCAAAATAAAAAATGATTTAAATAAGAGAAAAATTAAAAAATCATAAAATAAGTTAAACTCTAAAACGGCAAAACATTGAACACACCAAAGCCTAAACTATTAAGTTATAATTTTTCTGATATTTTTTATACTTATTTTTATACAGGTTTAATTTTTCTTGTTAGAAATTTGATTAGTATTTTTGGGTATTCGAACTATAATTATTCAAAAATAGTATTTCTCTTCTATTTTGGATTTTATATAAATATATTTTAGGTCATTTTAAATTATACCACAAAAAAAAAAAAACTAAATTAGTGAATCGGCTAGTTCAACTAGTTGGACCAGTTGAACTACGAATCGGACAGTCCACCAGTTTAATGCCTGGTCCGGTTTTCAAAACTTTGTATTTAACTACTTGCATCATGTTCGATTAAATGTGTATAAACCAACCTCTAAACTGCTCGTAAAAACTAATACGTTTAAAAAAACCCTTAAACAATAAGCCAAATTTGCATAAATAATGTGAAAAAATATTTTTGTTAAGATTATATAATACTAGGAAAGTGAATATGCTTTACACATGCCGTTATATTACTCATAACAAATTATTGCTATACTTTTTTTCAAGCTTTAAAGCATTTACAATTTTACAAATAAATGAGCACTATATATTAATTTTTCTGAGAAGGGAATACCTTCAACATCAATTAAATGTCTGTTCTTGGCGGCTAAATACTGTATTTGATTCACCTTGGATCTTATCTTACCTTTTATAATTATTGATAAACCTGAAATTTATTTTGGTAAAATTCGTATTTGATTCAGTTAGATTTGGATATCAGCAATTTAATAAAACTTTCAATTTTGTAAAGAATATGGTATATTAATTTCTCTCTAAAATTTCCATTAGCAATCTTTATTACAGTTATGCTAAAACTAGAATGTTATATATATTTAACCGATGTTTTTTAATCTCGTTTTAGGTATTTCGTGTTTCTTCCTAATGAAAAATTATAAATCTATGTAACTCCTGAGACAAAAGTACTTTATGTCTTCTATTATTTCTTAATCACTTTCTATTTGTGGCATAAGATAAATTATTACCGAATGCACAGTCAAACAAAATACACATAAAGTGAGGAAAAGTTTGTCGCATATATATATATATATATTGACTATTTCACTAGCAAATAAAAGTCTTTCATTTTTGGTAAAAGGTTTGTAATATGAAATTTTCAAATTGAAATATTGAATGTAAACTATTTACAAGGTCAAGTTAATTGTTCACTCTAGTCCCATTAGGAATTAGACCATTAAACTTGTTCTAGCTTTGATAAAAAATATATAAAAATCACCCTTTCTTAGTGTAAATATTAATATATATTCAAGAAATTAAAGATTCATTCATTTCTTGATCTTTTATTTCCTATTCTTACGTTAAAGTAGTTTTTTTTTTTTTTCTCCTGACATTCTAAATATGTTGTTATGGCTTTTCAATCAAATTCCTGTATTTGGTTCGATGATGTTGAATTTATACTTTCATAAAATCATGTTATTCTAAAAAATAAGATTAAAAGTATTTGTTTCGAATTTATACCTCTACTAATGTTCTAGTCACGTGCTAAATGTTAATTTTATTACTTTTAACAATTGAGAGTGATACTTTCTCAGTTTCCTTTTACAAAAAAACATAGTATATTTTTAAAATTGAAATAGAAATATTCCACAGGATTCTTTCACGGAAAGTATCATCTAAACAAAAGTGAGGTAATTATTATAATTTGTTGCATAATGTAAAAGGATAGATGAGTTTTACGAAAAGTCATTCTCATTGCCTGTGTTGAAGATGCTTAGATTTGTTATAGGAATATGATTCAAATATCCTCATTGCTTTTTAGAATTATGTTTTTGTCTGTTGGTTTTGTAAGATTGCCATATTTGCTTATGTGCTTTACTAAGTAATTGATCCACTAATATGTACAATTAAATCCGTAAGTTTAGTGGTAAGAAAATTAGTGATAATTTGGATTTATATATTATGTACCAAATAAGATAAAGAAAACAATGTATGAATTCTATCAAACTATTAACTCTAATAGTTAGGACGAAGATAGATAGATTAAATTTTACATGGATTTATTTTAGACATCTACTTTAGGAGCAACAATAAATAATAAGCAATCAATCCCTTAGTGTAAAGGACCCGAAAAAATCCTTTTATATATTAGTTCTTATGTTTCAAAAATTACTTTAGTTGATGTTACATGTATATTTTCTACACTATGAAAGATTTTTTTCCTCTTAATAGTAGTATTTACATTGTTATTTAATTAGTTTGATACTATTCTGATTGTGAATAAATTAGATTTATATTAGATAAAGAACTTTGAAACCAATATAGCCATAACAACTATTATATTGAAGAAAGAAATATAAGCTTGCCTAGTGTAAAAGTAAACAATATATTTCTAGATATGCAGACACGAATCAAACAAATCAAAATAGTGAGTATATACTATGACACTATCCTTAAGTTATGAAGACAACCGATACTTCTATTCCTCAAACAAGAAGTTCAATTGCAATGGGAATCCTTATAATAAAAGAATGCCACAGTTGAATCTTATTATCCTATTTTGGATTCTATTATTATAATGTGAAGTTTACTTCTTATATTTCAAAAATTGCTTCTTAGTTAATACTACATGTATGCTGTACACCATCATGAACGAAACAAGCTTGGTTGGTGTAAAAGTTAACAATACAAGTCTAGATATGCAGATACACATCAAACAAATCAAAGTAGTTAGTATAAGTTATAACACTATCCATAAGTTATGAAGAGAACCGATACTTCTATTCCTCAAGTAAGAAATTCAATTGCAATGGGAATCTTTATAATAGAAGAATGTGGTCGAATCTTATTATGCTATTTTGGATGATGTTTACTTCTTATATTTTGAAAATTGCTTCTTAGTTGATACTACATGTTTATTCTACACCATCACATATTCTTTTTTTGTATTTATAGTACTATTTACATTGTCATTTAAATAATTTGAAATTGTTCTCAAAGTAAATAAGATAGGTTTATATTAGATAAAGAAATTTAAAACCGTAACCATTACAACTATTAACTTGAAGAAAGAAATATAGGTTTGGATGTTGTAAATCATTGACACATCAAACAAAGAGGAGGCAAATAAATTGAAGTAGCTAAATTAGGAAGGGAACGAAAAATAAAATAGATTCCACCTCATGTTACTGTTTGACATTGAATAAGACAATTATAGTAGAATTGATATATAGAATCTGGAAAAGAAAAGAAAAGTTGCAAGTAACACAAAATTAGGCAAATTGTAGAACACATAATACCTTAGTTAAATTATGCTTGCACCGTTTCTGAGCGAAAAGCAATCATTGTTTCTCAGGGGAAAGAAGACCTCAGGCTTACAATTAATAATTCATGTAGTACTAAAACTATAACCATCTTTACGGATTTGTCCATCATAAAAAAATTGTTTAGTCAACTAACAAATTCTCTATTTATGAGCAAATTGGATAAATTAAAAAAGGAAGAAATATTAAAGGGAAAAACAGACCCACACTTTTATAATTAATATAGAATTCTCTACTCATGAATAAATTAAGTAGATCAAAAAAGAAAGAAATATTAAAGAAAAAATACATCCATACTTTTATAATAGTATAGATTATCTGAATTAATTTCTTTTAGAACCGTAATTGAATGACATTAGGACCTTTCCAGGAGAAGTCTTCCGAGAACACGCGTAATTCTGCATTTGCAGTTTTGCACATCGGCTATAGTGATTGTATACTCGAGTTGTCTCAACATTATGCCAAATATACTTTTACACAAATGGATACTCCTATGCATTAAATCACAATTGATCTATTTTCCTATTTTACATTATTCATATAGTATGCACGTGCAATGCAAGTGACATTTTCTAGTTGTTCAGACATTCAAAGTTGAGCTTGAAAATGTTTTCATCACTTGGGACCTATGATGCCTTGGGTTTGAACTGGCCAATAAGTTATGAACACAAACAACAAATCCAAAATACAGTTTACTACTCGTAATAATTCGGAGTTGAAAACTATTGGTTCAATAAATTTTAAGAAAAAATAATATGCTAAAAATATTTAAATCAAGTTGTTGTTGGTCCATGACTCACGGTTTCATACACTAATCAGATGGCGGAGGAAGAAGGGGTTAAGGGGGCGGCGGCCTCCCCTAACTTTTGAAAAACTTGAATTTGACCTTATAAATTTCCAATTATTTTCTCATGCATCCCCTTCTGGCCGCCCACAATTCACTAAATTCTTACTATTGCTCCCGCAAAATTTTACTCTGAAAATTTTCTTGTAAGCGCAAATAGATAACATTTCTACTTTTCTATACATAAAGAAAGACAATGTTCTAGTTAGTTAAGTAATAAAGATCTATAAATTTAAATGAATTTCAGTTTAGAACTGTTATACATATGTCAAAAAAATTTAATCGATTGATTTAATTAAATATTCTATTTCGATTATAAGTTTTAACGAATAACATTATGACATTTGCATTAATATAACAATGTAAATTATAATAGAAGATGTGTATAACCCTTCTTATCATATTTTATTTTTTATTGAAGGAAAGATAGAATTATTATAATTTGAACAAGGAGAGACAAACAAATGATACATTAGATGATTGTAAAACAACTCCGACATTGTTTTTTATTTGGTCGTCCTATAAACTTTTGTCTTTTGAAACACATCTTTTGTGTAAAATTAACTATTCATTTTGATTTATTTTACTTTCTGAAAAATATATATATGAAAATATTAGAAATTTAGCATAAATTACTGTATAGAAATTTGAGATTTTGAGACAAAAAAAAAAAAAAAAGGTTTTAAAAAAATCTACCAAAAAATTCAGAATTTGATAACAACAGCATTAGCGCGAAATAGATAGCTAACTTTTTGAACAAAATGTACACATTCAAGTTGAAAAAGATGACATTTGTGCAGTATATAACTTCTCTTCTGGATGAAGATAAATGCGGAATGTCGAAAATGAACCCATATGTTTAACATGTAACATATGAAAATTATTAAATAAAGAATGACGAACTAAATTAACATTACACTCAATATAATTTCGTCCAAAAAAAAGTTCGCCTTCCCTAACCAAATTTCCTAGCTACGCTATTAACAACACACATCACTTACTCAGACTAATATTGGATGTCACAGCACCCACCTGAGGGATTTGATCCTTTTGTTTACCCGATGATGAGTATGGAAAACTACAGTGAGATGGTAAACAAGGAAGCCTTGGATTGAGTATTTATTTATGAATCGTTATCTACAAATTTTGCCTAAAGACCCCTTTTGATAAGCATTAATGAGGGCTTTAGCTGCCTTGAGTTAGCTAAGTATAATGATTAATGATTAATTACATAAATACTCTTAATGAGGTGTACCACACAGGCTCTATATATATGTATCATCATTAGTTTCCTTAAGATCTGTTTGATAATTCAACTTAATGTTGAAAATTAATTGACTAAGAGATTTTTGAATTCGGTATGTTTGATAACAAAATTCTCTTATCACTTAATACATTAAGTTTCTCCACTACTTAATTTGTATTCAAAATTTTAAGTGAAAACATTTCACTTAATCTGCTGAATTTTAAATAAATGTACAAACACATAGTCTAACACACATGATGATGTGGAATAATGACACACAGCGTAATTACCTAGATTGTTCTAGAAGTGCCTACGTGGCCGCCTCATTAAGGGCAATTATGTACTTCAGCTTCAGCTGAACTAGTGAAGAGATAGCCTTATGCCTCCTTATGTAATTCTATAAATAAGGTGCTGGGATGTTATTAAAAAGGGATCAGAATTCAGATAACCAAACACACTTCTGACATTCAGCTCTTCCACTTTTTCTCTTCTCCTAGAATCGATTTCTCGCTCGAACCAGAAACACACACGCCGATGCCCTATCAAAACTAGCCTCGGCAATATACTCGCATTTAACACTTGAGATTTGGTAGAACATAAGAGAACGCAGGTCTGTTGACTTTTCTGAAAAAGTCTCATGTGTTCAAACAAACCTCGGTTGGATGTAACCCATCATAAATTACTTGAACAACGAGATGCTTCCCGAGAATCCTACTGAGGCTAGAAAGATCAAATATAGAGTCGCCAAGTATGCCCTTATTGACGGAATCTTGTATAAAAAAGCATACTTGTGCCTCCTGCTAAGATGCCTCACACCATCTGAAGCTAACTATGTTTTGTGAGAGGTACACGAGGGCATATGCGGAAGCCACATCGGTCTTCGGAGTTTAGCTCGTAAAGTCCTGTTGACAGGATACTACTGGCCAACTTTACATTCCGATGCAAACACTTTGGTGCGGGGGTGTCATCAGTGTCAGATACACACGCCAATACCTCGAAGACCTGGCTCGGATATGGTCCCTATTCAAAGCCCATGCCCATTTGCTTAGTGGGGAATCGACATCTTAGGCCCACTTCTCGGAGGAGTTGGCAAGCTTGAGTTTTTAATAGTAGCTGTTGACTATTTCACCAAATGGATTGAGGCCGAACCTTTGGCTACAATCTCAGGAAAGGCGATAGAAAAGTCTTCTTTTCGAAAAGCATTGCTTGTCGTTTCGGTATCCCTGTTGTGCTCGTTTATGATAATGGGAAGCAATTCGAAGGAGAACCTTTCAAGAGCTTCTGCGCTAACCTCGGAATTAAACAACACTTCACCTCGGTCGCCCACTCATAAGCAAATCGACAGACTGAAGTGTGCAACCGAACCCTTCTGAGAGGACTCAAGACCCAACTTGAAAGAGCCAAGGGTGCTTGGATTGAGGAATTACCCAGTGTCTTATGGGCATACAGGACCACACCTCGAACGGCAAATTGAAACACTCCATTTAGTTTGGCCTACGGGTCTGAGGCTGTTATCCCTGCAGGGATTGGGCTACCTTCGGCTCGAGTATCCTTGTATGATTTGGAATCCAATCATGAAGCCCTGCGAGCTAACGTAGATTTACTTGAGGAGAAAAGATTGGATGCATCCATTCGGGAAGCCAAGTACAAGCAAGTCATGGCTAAACACTACAACGCCAGGGTCAAGCATCGGTATCTTGCGGCCCGGAGACTTGGTGCTTCAAAAAAATGAAGCAAGCCGTGTAGAGGGGAATAAGAAGTTTGATCCGAACTGGGAAGGACCCTGTCGTGTAATAGAAGCTCATACCTCGGGCTATTACAAGTTCGTTGATATGAGAGGGGATCTTGTTCCTAGAATGTGGAACATTGTCTCTTTGAAGAAATATTATCGAGGAATATAATGAAGGCCCATTTTGTAATTGTCAGATGTTTGGACTGCTCCAACTCTAAGAGTTTCAGATCCAGTTGAGCAAAAAAGCAAATGATTGAGGGCCGAGGCTTAGCAGTCCCCCCTCAAGGGCCGAGGCTTAGTAGCCCCCCAAGCAAAAACAAAGCCGCGCCAACCCTCAGAGGTTTGGACAAGGCTCTTGTCAGATGTTCGGACTGCTCCAACTCTAAGAGTTTCGGATCCAGTTGAACAAAAAAGCAAATGATTGAGGGCCGAGGCTTAGCAGTCCCCCCTCAAGGGCCGAGGCTTAGTAGCCCCCCAAGCAAATGGAACAAAGCCGCGCCAACCCTCAGAGGTTCGGACAAGGCACTGTCAGATGTTTGGACTGCTCCAACTCTAAGAGTTTCGGATCCAGTTGAACAAAAAAGCAAATGATTGAGGGCCGAGGCTTAGCAGTCCCCCCTCAAGGGCCGAGGTTTAGTAGCCTCCCGAGCAAAAAACCAAAAGTGCACCAACCCTCCGAGGTTCGGTTCAAGCGCAAAACAAAAATTGAGCTGTTCCAACCCTCAGAGGTTCGGATCCAGCTCAATACAAAAAGCAAACATTGGGAGCCGAGGCCTAGCAGTTTCCCCTCAAGGGTAGAAACTAAGCAGCCCCCTCTAAGCAAGATGAAATTGAAGAGGGTTTGACCCTCAAAGAGGCTTAAGTGCCCTGCTTCTTGGACTTTGCAAAGTCTGAATCAAATTAAAATGGTTAAGGCAAACATAAGGAGCCAAACTTGATCCTTTTGCCTCAACTCGGAAGGGTCCAAACAGGGCCTAAGTTCAAAATAAAAAGTGAACCTTAGACGATCACTTATGTTGGAATTCTTAAGTGTTGAAAGTTTGTTACATACTTATATCATAAATCTTGTGTTTTAAATGCAGGAAATAAAGAAATTAAAAAGCAAGTAAACGGCCAGAAGCAAGGAAGCCGAAGCTCATACTAAGAAGACAAAAGTTACCAAAACTTAGCAATTTCATTAAAAAAAAAAAAGAGAGAGAGAGAGAGACCTAACTATTACAAAAGAAGTGCCTAAGTATTTACAAAAGGGAGTTCCTAATTATTACAGCAAAATCACATCAGTTTGAGCGACAGAAGTGGAAGGCTCGGCAGTAGAGGTGGAGGCCTGGTTCGCGGGCTCGAACTCGACCTCGGGGTTGGGACCTTGGATCAGTAGAGTAGCTCCAGAAGTTTCGTGAACCGAAACAGGGGCTTTGAATTGAGCTTGAAAGCCGTTGATGACCTCCTCGGTGACGGAAGCATCGTACGGAAGCCCCTCGTACAAGTCAGGGTTCTTCACCAAGGTGGTCACAATCTAGTGTGAACCCTATGGAGAAGACTTTCTTCGTAAATTCCTTAAGCATTCCATTTGCTTCAGCCGATGCCACAAATTGATTCCTGCCCTCGACCCGCAACTCCACCTCCCGAGAGGCGAACTTTGCCTCGAACATCAGAGCCTATTCTTGAAGATGAAGAACCCTTTGCTCTAGATCTGCGATCTTCTTGTCTCAATCGCCAATATCCACTTCAAGGTCTTCTTCTCATCTCGGATAGCCGAAGCTTATCCCTGACCTCGGTCAGCTCGGCCTTCCACTTATCATATTTTTTGCCCGCCTCGATATTGCATTTCAGCTCGTTGGCTTTAACAGCCTCCTTAACTGCCTGGTCCACGCTGGACTTCGCATGGGCCAACTCTTGCTTCACAGAGTTAAAGGCCGAGTTGAAGGAGGCCTCCCGATCTGCCAAGGCGGGAAAATTGTGACGGCCTGCAAAAAAGAAAAAAAAGGATTAGATTAAATCCGAGGTGCAAGAAATAGATGGTATAAGAGACAGGATTAGATAGGCTTACGTTCATCAAGCTGACCTGAAGTTCGTCAAGCCTTTGTTGAGGGGTGAGCCTTTTGACGTAGCCACATCCCGAGGCAAGGCCACCATTTTGGCCTGCTCCCGAGCCACCCTAGAAATTGGGCCCGATCATTAATATCGATCGGTGGGGTGGGTCAGAGATCAGAGCTCCCCGAGGTAGAAGGAACTGGAAGGGGGTCAACAGACAGCCGACCCCAGGGCACATCCTGCGACCCTGCAGACTTTCTCTCCTCCTCGGGAGTGTATTTTTTATCACCTCAAAAATTTAAGTGTTAATTCAAGACACTGAAGAAAGATTAAGGAATGGGAACAATTGAGGTCGGAGTGTACTTATCATAAGAATTGATAAGTTGTTTGGATAGGGGGACATTGCCAGAGCCAGTCCCCGGGGTCCGAACCCTCGCTATTGGAACCATGGACCTCGGAGAGCGAGACTGCATGAGGGGTCATGGCGGAAGAAGCATGACCCTCCCTGAGGCTAGCAGCCTCCTTTGTCCTCTTCCTTGTAACCCGAGTTGGCTCGGGTTCGGTGGGTCGAATAGCCAGAGTAACTTCCCCGTCTTGCCTCCCAGGTGAACTGGCAGCCTCAGTTTGATTCAGGGGTACAGAGGTTGAAGTTGCAGCCTCGGTACTCCCTGATGGGGTGTTGATGGTGGCGGATGAGGATCCGCTTGCTGATGAAGAGTGCTGGCTTGAAATACCCGCACCGGTGGCAGGTGTGGTGGACACCTGCCCCCTGAGGAATGCTCCAAGCTCTGCAGAAGGTGAAAGGTCAGAAAAATAATATAAAAAAAATATAACAATATTAAAATATATAAATAAATAAATAAATAAGAGATAGAGGGAAAAGTAGGAAATAAGCAGGAAATGGTGATAGTGACCTTGTTGAGGATCGTAGCTCGTGGGGATATCGTGGGTAGGAAATAGTCCTGCCCAGGCCAAAATATTGTTCGATAGGATGGCATGTTGGTTATTGAAGTTTCTTCGGAATTCTTTGAATTTGCTCAGCCTACTGAAGCACCAATGGCCGCAGAGACAGGGGACCCTGTCTGTAGTTTTAGCCATCTTTCTTGTATAAGGTTCCATGGACCCCGGGGCATTGGAGGGTCAAGGTACTGCACGAAGAAAAATGACTTTTTGCAGTCATGGATTGATGATGGGTTACCCGAAATGAGCAATTTGGCCGCAGTTCAGGGGGAGATGTAAAAAAATCCCTTTGTGGGGATAATTTCAGCCTCATCCTAAATGTGTCTAAGGAAAGGGGGATGTCGTGTAACCTACATAAGAAAGTAAAACCAGCGATGACCTGAAGTGCGTTTGGGGTCAGCTGGGATATGCTAATATCCCAGTGGTTCGATAGGTTGACTAGGAGAGGGGCTATGGGGAGCCTCAGCCATGCCTCGAGTTGTTCCTGGTAGACTGTTAGGTAACCAGGTGGGGGCAAATGGCCTCGGTCCTCCAGGGTCGGGAGTTTGATGTGCACGTTCTTAGGAAAACGGCACTGATCCCTAGAGGATTTTCATATCCTCGGGGTCAAGGGAGTTTGAGATACTTTGGGTTTGAAGGTTGGGGTGGTCGTTTTGTGGAGGTTCGGAAAAGAGTGGATCGGGAGGAAAGTTTAATGGCACTGCTGCCAGAAGCGCTTCGTCGAAAGGATTTAACATCCTGTCGACGGCGTTTACCGGGGAAGGAGGAACCGGTGTGCTAATAAGAGAAGTGGGAGTGAACGTACTGGCCATGATCTTCTGTTTTGAGGGCGTGTGGGAGTTTTTAGAGTAAGCTCCTAGTGGTGTCCGCTGGTGGCGTAGAACGACGGTCAAGAGTCGGCAACGGTGAAACGGCAGAGGGTGAAAGGAAGAAAGGCTATGTACTCTGGGGGATGAGAGTAAAGAAAAAGAGGGAGTGTAAGTCTCTGGGAAAATAGGGTAAAGATAAGTAAGAAGAAGAAAAAAGACTTGGAGGTGAATGGGGGTATAAATAGGTGAGTTTCCTTCCAGAATGTTCAGTGTTGTTAGGGGGAAAAATTCTACGGTTTCGAAATGTAAAAAGGCGTTTAGGCGGGAAAGGTGAGGCTTTATGGCGTGATAAACGGGATATGGCGTAAAAATCGAGACGTGGTGTCGGCGTTACTGCGCGTAAAAAGAGGCATTTTGCAGCAAAATCGGGGTGAATAATGCAGAGTAATAAACACGAATTCAGTGCATGGGGACTCGGCAAAAACGGTACCCTTGAGAGTTAATGCTGTGGTTATGACTCACCGAGCATCCAATGGACATTACAACCTCGGGTCGGCAAAGGTTACGAAAGTGCTCCGAATCCTTCATCTCGGCTCGGTATGATAATTTTGGTTGTAATCCATTGGGACTGTGCACAGTCGTTGTCGGCTCGGCCCCTAACCGTGAGGCTCGGCACCCAAGCCGAGGGGACTACTAATGATGTGGAATAATGACACAGAGCGTAATTACCTAGATTGTTCTAGAAGTGCCTACGTGGCCGCCTCATTAAGGGCAATTATGTACTTCAGCTTCAGCTGAACTAGATTCTGTCTTGAAGAGATAGCCTTGTGCCTCCTTATGTAATTCTATAAATAAGGGGCTGGGGTGTTATTAAAAAGGGATCAGAATTCAGATAACCAAACACACTTCTGACATTCAGCTCTTCCGCTTTCTCTCTCCTCCTAGAATCGCTTTCTAGCTTCTTCAACACACATACTCTCTCTCACACATATTCACACACACACTTTCTCTCGCTTGCCCACACACACTTTCTCACACAAACACATATTTCTCACTAACAAAAACACACACTCCCTCGCATATATACATTATCTCTCTCTCACACATACACACTTAGTCTTTCACACACATTCTCTCTTGTACTTTTTCATACTCATATTCACACATACGCATATTCTCTCTCACTCAAATACACTCTATCATACATACAGATTTTCTCTCACACACATGCATACTCTATCACACACACATTCTCTCATACACATTTATACCATCCTTAATTATTCATTTTCCTTTTTTACGCATATATGACAAATATTAGGGAATATAATAAATTAATATATGTATGAAATGACATATTTAATCTAGAAATTGAATTCAGTTGATTATCAAACAGAAATAAATTTATTAATTCAGCACTTAATATTATCAGAACTTATAATTCAGACTTCTCTAAAATTCAGAATTCAGTATTCAGCATTAACAAACGGCCCCTTAGTCCCACGTTGAACTTGTCTTCAGGACCAGGCTGATAGTTGCCGAAACTCCCCTCCAAGGCTTATTTCTATTGAAGTTCCTTCTCTGTGGTTCATTTTAGCAAGTCCTCATCCAAGGTTCGTTGTTTGTATTAACTAGAACCCCTATCCGAGGCTCACTTCCTCTGGAGTCCCCATTGTGATGCTCATTTGTGTAGGACTGAGGTCTCCGAGATGGATCTTTTAGTCTATTACAAGTTGTGCCTAGAGGTTAAGCTTTTAAGCTAAGACCTGTGACCGAACCTTTAATCGAGTTTTCTGACCCGAAGTTCAAATCAACTTAAATGATTTCTAGTCTTTCCATCTATCACTTTTTGCCCTTTTATTTTGCCTTATTCCATTTTCAAATCATTACTTCCCTCGTAAATTATTCCCACTTTTAATTGCTTACTCCACTCCCCACATTCTCACTAATTTCAAGGCGACTACACCATCCGTTTCTATAAAACCCAGCCCATTACTCCAAGTAACTGATCCATGCACTTGAGTAAATACCTCGCATTAGGCTCCGAATACTAGGGTTCGTGACTTTTAGTTGTAATTTAATATAAATTCTCATTCTTTAGGCAAATTCTCACTTTACTTTTTTCCTCTTTGCAACTTTGAGATTTTTCAAATTCTTTTTTGTAAATCAACCCATTTTCCTCAGCATTCAAGTAATTCCCAATAGCCACTATCCTTTTCCACTGCCTCCTTTCTATCCCTACTCTTGTGGCCTTCTTCATTCGTTCTTGTCACTGTTTCTTTCCTCATCAACCACTTTTTTTTCCATTAATTTCAATTTTTCATCTCTTAATCTTTCAACCTTATAACTACAACAAATGGCTTATGGAAGCGATTCCGGTACATTTTCTTCTTCCTCTTTCATCAGCACACCACTAGCCACACCAGTAGTTCCCCTTATAAACATTTCTAAAGACCCTATCGATTTAATTTTGAACCCTTCTGAGGCATTTTTTTTTGCCAGAATCCCCTTAGTTTTTCTAGGAGGAACCATTGCTAAACCACCTTCTCCCATTAATGGATACCTATACTTATCCATCCTTTTAGTTTAAAACACTCTTCATCCTAAAGAGATTAAGCAGCTTAGGGAATATACAATTTTTTCGAGGAAGTTCATCTCAAACTTCCCCAGGCTGAGGATCAAGGTCATAATCCCACATCTAGATACATGACCATATATGAGGACCAGCAAATGGTTAGGATTGGCTACCCATTCCTCCAATTTTCTATCAAATTTCAGAATGCTAGAAAATTAGTATTTCCTATCTAACCCCAGTTGCCATCCAAATTGTTGTAGGGTTCCGTATTCTCATGCTGGACAAACTGTATGAGCTCTCACTGACCCTCGATACCTTCTGGGTCATTTTAAATTTAGCCCTCACCACAAATTCTTCTATATCTCTCCCTGAACCTCAAGCCGTCAAATAGTTGTAGGAAACCCCTTTGCCATTCACGATTGGAAGAAAAAATTCTTCTTTGCCAGATACCTATCCTCATCCTTATCCCGATGGCAATGGAATTTGCTTAGAGAGTCATTGTCGGCTCAGAATGCAACCTCCTAAAAACTGATGAGGCTCTTAATCTTCTTAAAGTCAAAACCAATGTTGACTTCCATAATGCTTCCTGGCTAGAATGTTTTTGAGGATTTTAACTCCATCACGGGTCTTGCTTCTTATTTATTATTTTCTCGCTTTTTGTTTTTCAACATATTTAATTCCTTATTTGCTTCTTTTTGTGTGTCTATTATATCTCAGGTGGTCTTAGTGCTTTTCTTAGCAAGTTGGACACCTCTGAATCCGTCCCTGCTACCTTGACTTCCATCTCTACTGCCTTTACTTCAGCCCCAATTGCAGCCCCATTTTTATCCCATTGGAGATAGAAATGCCTCCTAGTGCAATTGAGGCATACACCGCTCAACTACCAGTTGCGGTTGTAGATGTTGAGCCTATGTTCACCTTAATTGATGTGGACAAAGCCATTTTCTATGCTTTGACCCCGCCATCTCAACCAATCACGTCTGCATCTATCCCTGCCCGAGCCGTTCGCAAGAGGACTCCAGCTTTAATAACTTCGTCTCTTGGGCTCGCAGCAAATGTTGAAGAGATATCTCAAAACCAACTAGCACTAACTACCGGACTTGGATTGAGCGGAACCTAGCACCTCGGCCTCCCAAAGTGATTTCCATTACTTTTCTTTTAATAAAAAAATTAGAGAATCTTTTCTTTTTTTTTTAGTGGTAAATATTTACATTGAGTATTTAATATTTGAGAAGGGACAGGTCACAAACTCTTTGTTTACTATCTCATTTTTTAGCTAATAAATATATAACATGTCAATCTTCCTTAATTAGTTATCATGTAAACCATTCTCTCTATTTGCATTCCCTACTTTTCTTCGTTCAATTAGCTTTCATCTTATTAAAATAGAAATACATAATTTTTCACTTCTCAAATAAACTTATCTTTCCAATAGTTTTTGTCCTATCTCTACCAATTATTATATCTTTATTTACAATCAACAAACTTTTTTTTAAAAAGATATTTAATTTAAGTTTAACTCTTAGGTACATATTATAATTTTATTTCATCTGTGTTCATACATTCCTTTGTATCTCAATATTCTCAAGTCTACTTGAGGCAATCTCCATCTCTGTTTCATCGTTATTGTACAATATGATTTCCCCTATTTAGAGATTGAATTTAGTTATTTAATTAGTTTTACTCACTTTAGGTGCATAATTTTTAAATAAGACACCAGTGCATATCTTTTTTGTTTTTTATACTTATAGCAATTAATAAAATATGTATAACTATTTACATAGACATATAACAGTCAAAAAGTTTTCTATCCCTTAGATAACATTGATGCAAATAATTCATCATTATTAACTTGAGTATTTATTCTTTCTTTTTTAAGTCTCTTATAGACACTCTAGATGGAATATAATGTACTAAAAGATTACTAAAGAAAGAAGGGTAAAGAAAAAAATTCTCCAAACTTGAGTAAGTGTTAGTAGAAAGATAATATTATTGATATGTTTTTCTTCTTTATTTAATCCAGTCAGTTTATGTATATGTAGAAAATCATACTCTTCTAGAAGATCAAGATTATATTTGAAGGCATAATCTTGGCTAATACAAGGGTAGACGCAGGAGTTGAAATTTGGGAGGCAAGATTATATTTATATATTTTTAGAGGGACTACTTTTTATTTTTGTAAAATATTAGGAAAGTAAAAATAATTTTTATGTGGATTCAATAAAATTTTTAAAAAATCTCAAAGGATAATTTTGAATATTTTAAGGACAAGACTATATAAACATATATCTAAAAATTACTTTTTATACTTTTTGAAAATTTTAGGAAGGCAAAATCTAATTATTATAAGATTATAATAAAAAAATTATAAAATTTTAAGGAAACAAAAAACAATTTCTAAATTGATCAAGGCGGCCTGATTAATACAAGTACTAGATGTATAGGGTGTCAATGCGCATGCTCTTGTAATGCTTGATTACATGGTATGTATAAAATGTTTATTGTACTTTTTTAAATAGTTAATTTTACAGCTTATAATGATTTTTTTTTCCTTTGAAAGTGTATCTATAATAGATCTCCAGCTATCCCATGCTCAAACCCATGACTTAGGTCACAGGTAAGGGTGTTCAAAGTCAGTCAAGTCAAACTATTGAATCAAGTAAAGTCAAAGAAATTTTGACTTGACTTGTTTGACTTTCGACTTGACTTTGACTTAAAGTCAAATTAACTAAGCGACTTCTTGACTCGATTTTGACTTCAACTTCCAAGTCAATTTGCTAGTCGAATACCAATCTACAGATTCACTGGTGTTTTGTTTGACTGGTTTACCGGTCAAATAAGTCGTTCGACTTTGTCAATCAAACAAGTCAAACAATACACATACACACACACACACACATATATAATATTAACGTGTTTGTGTAATAATATTTTTAATTCTTAATAATTAAATATGTCAATAACTAATAATATTATTTTTCGTAATACTTAAATATCTTCTTTTATAATTATTGGTGTTATGTACAATTTATGTACTTATATATTAATATAAATGTGCATGTTATTAATGTAACACTTTTGTTTCAATAACTAATTAAATAAATTACTAATTTTCTTTTAATACATATAGATACAAGAATTAAGTAATTATATATACTTAAGTATCTATTGAAGTATCTATATTTAATACATCTATACATAAGTGTTCTTACGTTCATGTACTAAGATTTGTATAACTTATAATTGTAATAAAAATATATTTTACATAACGTCTAATTTATATACTTATACAGTTATACTACATACTTTATTTGTTTAACATATTTTTATTATCATTAAATATATTAAATGTATTACTAACTTAATATTAGTATAAATAGAATTAGGTAATAATATATATTCCTTTATACTTGTAGAATATATATATATATATATATATATATATATATATGTCTGTGTGCATATATATATGTATATGTACAAACATACATACAAAGATACGTGTGTGTAAATTTGTACATATATTCTATTTAAAACTTGTATATATGATATATTATGAATTATATTTTTGTACACATATTATATGAAGATGATAATATGGAAAGACAGAATAATTAAAAAAAAAAAGATATTTGGAAGAGTGGAACAATGTGAAAAATGTAATATGTTAAGAATATATA
Source organism: Cinchona pubescens (assembly GCA_025175665.1). Taxonomy (NCBI): domain Eukaryota; kingdom Viridiplantae; phylum Streptophyta; class Magnoliopsida; order Gentianales; family Rubiaceae; genus Cinchona; species Cinchona pubescens. The sequence continues at coordinate 189,831 of JANKKI010000358.1, forward strand.
ATTTATTTTAATCTTTCATTTGTTTTAAATACATATTTAATTCTAATATTCTATCATTTCTAGATTTAGTGAAGGTTGGAATTGAATCAACAATCATCGACCTGTGAAGAATTGACTAATCACCTCTCATGAAGCTTATTTTTAAGTTGAATGATGTTATTATAATTTAGTTATGTATTTTTTTTCATTATCTATGAACTTGTATTTTGAATTTGTAGAACTTGTATTATCTTGTATTTCTATTATGTGATATGTTGAATTTGTGGAATGATATGGAATTTGCGAGATAATGTACTAAATTTTAGAATTAGAATATGGAATGGGAGAATATTAAAAGTTCGACTTATTTGATTTGTTTGACTTACCGGTCGAACAAGCAGAATTTAAACGACTCAACTTTAATCGACTTTGAGTTTATATAATTTGACTTTGACTTTGATATTTTCAAGTCGAAAGTCAAACAAGTCAAATCGAACAAGTCAAAAAGTCAAATACTGGTCAAATGAACGTCTCTAGTCACGGGTGAAGTGTAGTTTTATCAATTGGACTATACTTTATTATCAACTTATAATGATATTACATTAAAATTTCTAATAATTACAATACATGATAGTGCCAAAATATGCACATGACTGTATTAATTAATACAAATCCTCTAAGTTTTTTTAATTGTAGCTTCTATTGACAATTTATATTAACAAAATTAATTTAATTTTTACTAAATAAAACAATACTTCTATATTTTGTATTTTCTTGACCATTATAAATAAAAATATGTTAATTAACATTCAATAAAATGAATTTTATCTTTTTTTTTAGCATGAAAATTAGAAGTTGGTTATGAATACAATAATATATCCTGGTGATAGTAACATAGTTACTATATATACATATCTAATTTAGTTTCAACTAATAACAAAATTATATAGTTTACTTTTCAATTATTTGTATACGATAGAAATATAAATATTTTAAATGAATATTTAATAGTTACTATATTTTTAATTGTTGCCATAAACTAAAGTATATTTTTAATTTATATTTTCTAATTTGTAAAATTTATTGATATGATTATTTAGTTTTGTTTGTATTTATATAGTTCAATTAGTAAAGGTTCTATGTCATTAATATTATTTTGTTGTAGTAGTTGAATTTATTGATATTCGTCCTCCCGTGCATAGCACGGGACATTCTGCTAGCAATAATACATCTATAAAATTTAAGGGTACAACATTGAATTTTAAAAATCTTGGGGTAGCAACACCTCACATCCGCCCGTATTGATACGTATGATTTTTTTTTTTTTCTTCTAAGAATTTATATACTAAGAAATAGGGTTACACTTTTTTGCCAAAGGTGAACTTTAAATCGAAATAGAATTATATTCTACAGTAGTAATTAATATGACTAAAAACATATGTTTTCGTAAAGGATGAGTTAGATTTTCGAATTTTCGTCAAAGGACGAGTTAATTCCTATATATTTTCAAAGTAGGAATATAAGAGATGAACTTTCTAAGTCGTTTCTGAGATTTCTAAGATGAACTTTCTAAGTCATTTCCAATGTAAATTCAAGGTAATGTTCCTGGGATTTTCTGAGTCATTTTCAATGTAAATTCAGGGTAATATTTCTGGGATTTTCTGAGTTATCAACAATAAACGAAACACATCTAGTCACAGTGCAAAACACATCTCTTTTTCATCGACGAAGACGACGTCCGGATGAAGACACAATGCAATTTGTCGTTAGTTAGAAGGGAGCCATTTGGGAAGAGTTATTTCTTTCATAGTTTGCAACTCTCTTGGATTGTTTCTTTGTAGTCTCAATTTGGTTCTTTTGTCTTTCCTTTTCTGATCTATTGAGTTAACCATAAGAATTACCCACTAAAAAAAATTAATCAGCATCTCTATGATCTATTGGTTATGGGTTCGAATCACTATGATCTACTGATAGTAAGACGAAAAAATAGGAGAAAAATGTGCACGACAACGAAGTACAATTTTGGCAATAAGACACTTTTTCTATAATTTATTGGTCATGGGTTTAAATCACCAAGGGATAGAGGGAAGGGTGGTTAAAAAAAAGGAGAAAATTGCACGTAATTTTCTCATATAAAATCTTGTGTGCTATAAAATCATTTGATATTTTACTCGATCCTTTCATCTTACTAGAATTGTTCAAAGGGTCAAAATAAAACACTAATTACGTGGTTTTCCGAGTACCCTTGTTTTCATTTTCAATACATTTAGAGCACACGTATGTACGGTTGGGATTCTCTTCATTATTTTTCTTTCTAATTCCCTCCAATGGTCATTTATATTTTGATGACTAAAATTCTTAAAAATTATCAGATTATATCAATAACTTTGTTTTGACAAGTAAATTAAGAGCTAGACTCCTCTCCATTAATTGGAGAGAACTTTTATCTAATACATCTTACAAAAAATATACTTTTAAATTATTTTTAAAAAAGCACAACCATTCATAATATAATTTATTATATATGTTTATTATACATAAAATTTGAAAATAAATAAATTAATTTTTTTTTGTTTGATTAATCTATTTAAATTTTTGTCTTGATGGTGACAATATTCATGAAATGGTGAGATTAATAAACAAAACTGTATGTCATGTAGGCAAACAGTTGTTGCTCCGCTCGTGCTAATTTTTCATCGACATAGTGGAACTATTCCAAAAATTTGCAAAATGAATGGTGACAATATTAATGAAAGGCAGAGATTTGAAATGCAACTGTTCTTAGTTGACTGACATTGTGGAAAATAGATATTAATCATTTGTCTATAATTTTTTTTTTCGTGTACGCCTCCATTTTCAAATTTCTTATGTTGATGAGATTTTAGGATATGATTTACGTCGACAAAATCCAAATATTATATTAGATAAATTGTTTATCTCTAAATTCTACAATCTTTTATATATAGGATTAAAAATTTCGTATTTTTTAAACTTTGTAGTGAATTCTCCAACATTGAATTACAAAAAATACTAAAGTAATAGTGTTGAAATACCTTTCAAAAAGAAGTACCGGAGGATGTCTACCAAAAAAAAAAAAAAAAGTGCCTTTTCAAATTTATAATAAAGTTGAAGGAAAGTTTTATTTTTCCTTGCAAATTTAATACCAGAGGATGTAGATCCGATATCTATTATCAAAGAACTACAAAGAGTGAAAGAGACTTTTTATTACCTCCCTTCTCCCATCTAATAATCCAATTTCAAAATTAGAAAAAAAAAATCTCAATAAATTTCTCAATCCACTCATCCATCTATCTTTCTCAAATTCTAAAGATTTTTTATGAAAGAAAAAAAAAAATCTCAATCCATCTTTCAATCTTTTCTCAAATTCAAAAAGTTTTTTTTTTTTTTAATGAAAGATTAAATTTTTTTTGTCCCTCTCATCCTCGCATCATGCCTTATTATTCCTGTTCAAAGAACAGGTTAAAAACTAGTTGATTATGGGTTCGAATCACTAAAAAGTAGCGGGGAAGAGGTGGGCTTTTGAAAAAATAAATAAATAACTACATCATTTTAATAATTCAAACTTCTAAACTAGATTGATTCAAATTTATAGATTAGGATTAATCTTGTATAGGACTTTCTTTTTTATCGTGTTAAGTTGTTACATATTTTGTATATAAGTAGTTGATAACACATCTATTTTTTTGATTAACAGTCATGGTCTGATTATCAATAAGGGATTAAATTAGTCTTCTATAATAAATGAAGGATCAAATTGATCTATACCCTAAAAATAAATAACTAAATTCAATTTTTTCCCATTTTGTTTTAACGAACGACTTTAGGATTTGTGGTACTGAAGAATAGACTAATGGCTTTCTCACCTCAAAAAAAAAAAAAAAAAAAAAAAGAAAAAGGGTTAAGCTTTCTCGGTCTCACCCAAAGAACTTGCAACTAGGGAATTACGTTCAATTTAATCAAGTTTTTTCTTAAAACCAATTTATTCGAGTTATATCCTCTATTAACAAAACAATATTATTTTATACGATAAAATTCTTAAATAATCGAGTCCTAAAATATTTTATCATCTCATGAAGTATCTACCATAAGATAAAAGAATGGCTCTTCTACTATAGTACGTTTCATTTGCTTGTCATGTGGCTTCAATTTGACAAGCAAGATTGCATGTGTGTTAGTAAAATGACTGGTACACTTATGGAAGTTTGCCATCTGTTCATAAAAAAATAGTGTCGTACTATTGAGGGACTTTAGTGTAAATACGTACTTGTATTTAATTTATTGAATTTCATACTTCCCGCAAATTTTTGACATTCACTATATCACCCTTGCAAAAATAACTACTAGGTTAAACAGGGTCTAACTATTTGTGGGCTTCATTGTAAATAAAGGGGAGTTTTTGTATTAAGAAGAATTAAATGTGAGCTATCTTTTGGTCGGGGCCCTTTAGCAGAAAGGCAAATATTCTGGTAAATCCGGTTTTTGATCCTACTTGTAAATCCTGTGGTATGGATGAAATTTCAGAAAATCTATGACATCAACTGATGTAAGTAAGATTTTTTAATATTTAATCTTGATTATAAGCTCTACAAGGAAAACTAAAAATTTGGTTTATATAAATATTTTCCTAGTCGAAAAACTGCTAATGGACATGGTGGAAAAATCTTCAAAGATTGCCCGCCTGGTGAAAGCAAATATTGTGCCATTTGCTATACATATCATGGTCGTTGCCTATTGGGTGTTAGCCTGTTAAATCTACTTCATGATTTGTGGGGTTATGTTACCGTTAGATCATCATTCCATGTGTATGAAAATATTTCTATGAGAAAATCGGGCTCGCTTTGTTTTGAATTTTTATTTGCAAATTGGTGTTAACCTTTATTCAAAAACTATATGTATAAACTACACTTTAAGAAACATTGAAGTTTTTGTTTAATGTATATTATGTTTTGTATTCTTTTCTTGAAAAATATATCTCAACTTCTAAGTTATGTATTGTTAAATGCTTTTCAGGTTACTCTACTATTTTCAGCTTGTTTGAGTTACAATTTTTTTTTTTAAATATGAAATGAAAAAAAAAAATGAACCAGAAATATGATATGATTGATGATCTGTTTTGTGATTCATATCATGCTTCTTTTGCATCATAGAAGAAAAAGACATGTATCAAAAATAATGATTCTACTGAAACTAAATGTGACATAACAAGAGAATCTGATGAACCATCTTGTTTCTATAACATTGGGAAATCATTCTTCTTGGATTGTAATGTTATGCACCAATCTTGTGAATAATAGTTCTTTGTTAACTGATATTTATTTTCTTTGTGTATTTATCTATACTAGTAGTTATCTGTTGTATTTTAGCTTATCTTATACTTAATTTTCAGACAATATATAGGCTCGACTATTGTATTTGAAAAGGTATCTCATTAAATATATAATTCAATTCACTTCTTCTACTATGGTATCAGAGCCTCACCTCCTTCAGGCCTGATGACAAAACGTTTCTGCCATAGCAAATTCGCTCTAATCTGTTAAGATATTATTTATGTGTTAGTTCCAAACAAAAACGAACACCAGAATCCAAAAGAAGACAAGACGATCACAACTGTGCAAAAATCTAGCCAGAAAGAAGCACACATTTGCCCCCACACGCCACCAAAAGCTTCTGCCGGTCCAAACACGCCGAGAGTGTAATACACTCGCCGATCACCATCTCAGCCATACGTACATTACACATACTATCGCCATAACAGCGCGTTAGATGTTTGTGCAGATCAACACACTGACTCAGCACTACTCAGCGGCACGTCATCTCCACGTCAACGCCACATCATCGGCACATAAGCGACACGTCAGCTCTACTGCCTTGTTCCCAGTCTTGACCAACTTGGCCGGTTCAACCGACAAATTAATATTTCCACCGGTTTGGCCACATTCTGACTAGTTCTTTTAGTGGTAAGACCGGTTCCTAAGGTTTTTCAATGTTCTAAATTCATTTTTGGCCTCTGTTTGTGCAAATTTTGCTCAAAAATTGATTCTTTTGTACTTTTGTCTATTGTCTATAATTTTTCATCATCATTATGGCTTCTAATCCTACTTCCGATGTCACCCATCCAACAAATGTCACTCTTGATAGAAGTAACTATGAAATTTGGATACAAGCCATGCGATGTTTCCTCAAAGGTCTTAAGTTTTGGCGATATATCACTGGAGATCGGTCAAACTGACACAAGATATTGAATCTGAGTCATCTGATAAATATGCTGATAGATTGGAGGATTGGGATTGCATCAATCACAAGATCATTTCTTGGTTTATTAATACATCTACTCCTTCCATCGGATCTCTTCTTAATGGATTTGAGACTGCTAAAGAAGCTTGGGACTTCCTGCAAGAACGATACACCATAGTTGATCTTGCTCATCAATACCAGATTATAAGCAACCTGTAACTTCTCCACCAAGAATCTAGACAATCTATTGATGATTTTCACTCTAAAATGAATAATCTTTGGGATCAATTGTCTGAGCCTGTATTCCCTCATGCCGAAGATGTTGCACTTTATACTGCTCACAGAGATAATCTTCGATTGATTCATTTTCTTATGGCTTTGAGAAATGAGTTTGAACCTACTAGAGCTAGTCTTCTACATCGTCGGCCTTTACCTATACTCCGCTCAGCTTTATCAGAAATAATCTCTGAAGAAACTCGCTTACAGAGTTTACATCCCAAAACTACTGAAGCAGTCATACGGCCTCTACTTCAAAAACTCAACCATCTTAGCGAAAGGAAGAGCAACTTAGAAAGAAGTGTGATTATTGTGGACGTTGGGGACATAATTTTGTAGAATGTCGCAAACGTATTACTGCTCAACGCCGAGAAGGTTACAAACCTGTTGCAGCTGTGCAAGTAGATTCTGGTACAACATTAGTCATGGTAATCTATATCTTTCTATGTCAATATCAGACTTGGAGGGGTTAATCAATCAGGTCCTATCTCGTAGGGACTCTACTTCATCTTCTGTTCTTTTTGCCTTACCAGGTAGTTCTTCATGGCTTATAGATTCTGGATGTTTTAATTATATATCATCAAATTCAATATTATTCACCAATAAAACACCAGTATCTAATCCTTTGCTTGTGCACACTACTAATGGCTTATCCTTACATATTAGACATATTGGTACTGTTGTTAATTCTGAGTTTAGCATTCTAGATACTTACTATGTCCTTGATTTGTCTTTTAATTTACTTTCTGCTGGACAACTATGTGATCTTGATCTTGATTTATATTTTTCTAAACATGGTTATACTATTTAGGATCTACAGACAGGCAAGCAAGTTGGGATAGACCGTAAAGTTGGTCGCTTGCTTGAGTTGACATCCCTATGTCTTCCTCTTCATACTAGTGCTGTTGCTCAAAATAAAAACTATTCTTCATTACAGTTATGACATTCTCGTCTTGGTCATGCTTCATTATCTCGAGTTCGTCAGTTAATGTCTAGTGATTTTTTAGGTCCCGTTCAGGATGAATCATTTGATTGTATTTCCAGTCAGATAGGAAAACAACATGCTTTACCATTTAATTTAAGTGAATCTACTTCATCCAGTCCTTTTGATATTGTTCATTCTGATATTTGGGGTCCGTCTCCTACTTCTACTATAGGAGGATCCCGATATTTTGTTATTTTTATAAATGATTATTCTCGCTTTACCTGGATTTACTTGATGGAACGTAGGTCTGAATTTTTGCAAATTTATCGTGAATTTCGTAAGCATGATTAGAACTCAGTTTTCTAACAATATTAAATCTTTCGCTCCAATAATGCTGTAGAATATAAAGATTCTTCCTTTATTTCCATTCTTCATGAGGATGGAACCATTCCTCAAAGATCTTGTGCAGGTACATCTCAACAAAATGGTCGGGTTGAACGAAAACATCATCATATCCTAGACACTACTCGAGCTTTATTGCTCTCCTCAAATGTTCCTGAATTCTTTTGGGGAGAAGCCGTTCTTACAGTAGTTTTCACAATCAATAGAGTTACTTCTCCTATTATTGAAAACAATCTCCTTATGAGCGTCTTTATGGTACATTTCTAGATTATCAAATTCTCAAACTTTTTGGATGTGCTTGTTTTGTCTTACTTCCTTCTCATGAGCGAACTAAATTAGAGGCTCATTCTAGACTATGTTGTTTTCTTGGCTATGGCATACAGCACAAAGGCTATCGCTGTTATGATCCCATAGCTAAACGTCTACGAGTATCTCGTCACTTGTGTACTCTTTTGGGAGCATAAACCCTTTTCCAGCATGTCCACATTTCATGTCCCATCTTCTAGTCCTTTGCGGTTCTTTACTAATGAACTCATAAATCTTTTTCCAGATGGAACTTCTTCTGATGCAGGTTCTGTCAACCTTCCTAGAGACTTTCCAATGGCCTTTTCCGAATCTTCTCAGTCTATGGATCATTCAAAACCTTATCTTTCTTCTCCTCATCGTTTAACTAGGGTAAAAGTTCTTCCCAATCATCTTAATGACTATCATTGTTATTTATCTCTTGCTACCCTATATGAGCCTCAAACCTTCTGAGAGGTTTGTTCTAATCCTCTTTGGCAGAAAGCAATGACAAAGGAATTAGAGGCTCCTACAAAAACTCATACTTGGGATCTAGTTGATTTACCATCAGGTAAATCCACATCTGGGTACAAATGGGTCTACAAGAACCAAACACGATCTGATAGTTCAGTTGAGCGCTACAAAGCCCGATTGGTTGCTAAGCGATTATACTCAAGAATATGGAATTGACTATGAAGACCCTTGCTCATGTGGCTCATATAACATCTGTGCGATCCTTACTCGCAGTTACTGCTGCTCGCTGTTGGGATCTCTTCCAAATGGATGTCAAAAATGCTTTTCTCAATGACGATCTTATTGAGGATGTGTACATGAAACCTCCTCCTGGGTATGATCATCCACCCAACAAAGTTTGTCATCTAAGAAAAGCACTTTATGGGCTCAAGCAAGGTCCTTGAGCTTGGTATTCAAAATTCAGTACTACCTTGGAAAAGATGGGCTTCTCTATTAGTGCATATGATTCTGCTTTATTCATTAAACAATCTTTGTCAATTATTATTTTTCTTCTTCTTTATGTAGATGACATGATCATCGCAAGAAACGATAACTCAGGGGTTCAACAATTGAAAGAGTTCCTTAGTACACAGTTCGAAATGAAGGATTTGGGATCACATTAGCTTTTTTTCTTGGTTTGGAAGTTTCTAAATCTTCCACAGGCCGGCTATCATTTGTCCCAGGCCAAATATATCTTCGATTTGCTTTCCCGTGCGGGGATCAGGGATGCTCGAACTGTGGATACTCCACTTGAAAAAATGTCAAGTTGCGTCCTAATGATCTGAAACTTCTCATAGTCCTCCAACATGATATCGTTAGTTGGAAGGTAGTCTTGTCTATCTAACTGTATACTCGACCCATATAGCTTATGCTATCTCATATAATGAGTCAGTTTATGTCTACTCTGCGCTTTACCCATTTTGCTGCTGTCCTTCGGATTTTAAGATATGTGAAAGATACAATCCTTCATGGATTACATTTTCTGTTTTCATTCTCATTAGAATTACGGGCATATTCTAATGCTAATTGGGCTGGAGATCCTACTGATTGTCATTCTACTACTGGATATTGTTTCTTTTTGGGTGATTCTCTTATTTCCTTGCACGGTAAGAAATAGTCTGTTGTTTCTCGCTCTAGTTCAAAATTTGAGTACTGTGCTGTTGCTGATACTACATCTGAACCAACTTCTTTGGTTGCGATGGCATCTTTATGACATGGGTGTTTCTCTTTCAAATCATACATCTATTTATTGTGATAGTAAAAGTGCCATCCAAATCACTCACAATGACGTTTTTCATGAACATACAAAGCACATTGAGATTGATTGTCACTTTGTACATCATCACTTCCTACAACAGACCTTCTCTCTCATCTCTATTTCTTCTGAGCATCAAGTAGCTGATCTTTTCACTAAGACACATTCACCTGCCCGTTTTCATGCACTTTTGAACAAACTCAAGTTGTTGTCAACTTTTTCACCTTGAGTTTGAGAGGGGGTGTTAAATGATGTTTATCTTCTTTGTGTATTTATCTATACTAGCAGTTGTCTTAGACTTAGTTTTTAGCCTATATATAGGCTCAACTATTGTACTTGGAAAGGTATCTTATTGAATATGTAATTCAATTCACTTCTTCTATCAATTCTCATTTGCCCAAAGAGTATGCTGCTAGGTTTGAGAAAAGAGCTTTTCCTGATGAAATCTGCTTTTCAGAGCCAGATTAGAAGTTCTTAAAATTTTGACAAAGAAATTAGATGTTATTCTGATATACAAAATATAGGAGTAGTTGATATTTTATCTGTACTTTCTGAGAAACATTGTTTCATACTAATGAGTTCTCAACCTCTTGAATTATTCGGTATCGACAATTCTTCTTTATGGAGAAGGATGTATAGGAGAGAAGCATTTCTGAATAGGAAATTTAAAAGATTGAGCATTAATGCTTTACCTATGAAAAATATATCCAGAAACATAAAAGTAACTTTACAAAGAACAATAAGTAAACCATTTTCTTTGTTTGAACAACCTCGTGTGGTTGTTGAACAACGTTTAGGTAATAACTAATAACAAACCTTTTATTTTACCTAAGAAATGAGTGTCTTTGGCTTAACTAACAAATTTTAATCATTACATGCTACTTATAATTGCACAAGGTGAAACTCTTCATGCATCTAATGGTACGAATATCGACCTCTGCAAAAGAAAACATTAAAGTTTCTATTATGCCCAAAATTAATTAGACTCTTTTGCTCATCTATACTTGTAAAATAGTTCTTAAATTTAGTTTAGAAATTGATTGTATAAAAATATATTGGTTTACCTTCGGAAAACTTTCTTCAAAAGGAAGAGGCCTTTTGGAATTCATTACTGAAGAAAGCGATATGCTTCCACGACAAAAGAATTGTCCTCATTGCAATGCAAAAAAAATTCTATTCTGAAATAGTAAATTTTTGCTGTTCCAATAGTGATATTACTTTAGTTCAGAACAAAATTCTAGATATTTTAAAAGAACTTTTGACTACATCAATAGAAGAGGACTAGTTGTTTAGAGCATGTATAAGAACATGTAATAATCAATTTGGATTTACTTCTTTTGGAGTCAGAAGTGATAACAACTTGTCTAGGAGAAATAATGGGATTGAAACTTTTAGAATTCAGGGTCAAGTCTAGCATTTTCTAAATGATTTGGTACCAGCAGATGAATTGTACAATGAGCAACCTTAAGTTATATATTCATGACACTGAAAATGAGTTATCCTATCGCTTGGTATCACGTCCTAGATTATCAAAGAGCATAATAAAAAAAAAATTACGAATGTTTTGGAGCAAATACCTTATGTTTGCTTCTTTAGGAGTTTAAAAGATGTTCCTAATTTAGTGAATTATGAAATTATTTTGAGAACCCTTCCTGATGTTGATCAAAGAGTTTACAATAAACCCATAGCTTCACAAGTGGCAGCTTTGTGGGTGGAAGGGAAGAAAATGATGAAACAAGAAGGTGTGATATCAGAGTTTATACAAGTGGAGGTAGCTCTAAAAATATTTAGTACTACTATGGTAGCTATGATCCATTTCAATACCTCTTGCTTTTTTCGTATGGAGACTTTGGTTGGCATCAAGGGATTCCGAAAAATGGATTAAAAGCACAGAGTAGAAAAAGTGTCAAGCAAAAAGTTGTAGCAGATTCTATTTATCCAGAAAATGTTGCAACTGTACTGAATTTTGATCAACTATTGCAGCATGAAGAACATGGTCAGTATGATACTAAGTGCTAATGACCTTTCAATATGCATCCTATTTTTCAAACCTGATTTTAACTGACTAGTCAAACATTTTACTCTATAGTGATGTCTGGATTAGAACAAGATCCGAATTTTGTTTCAATTAGACAATATTATGCTTACAAGCTGCAAATGAGAGACAACTATGAATCATTCTAGTTGCATTTTGGATGATTATTGCAGCAATACGTCGTTAATATGTATGTGAAGCTCAAGAAACAAAGGCTAGACTTTTACATCACAGCAAGTAGAGATTAGGAAAGAATTCCTTCAAGGACTTATGGATGTTGTGGCAACTGGGGAGACACAAGGCGCAAATGTTGGCCTGAGAGTCATATTGCCACCCAGCTTTATTGGGGGACCAAGAAATATGTGAAGGAAGTATATGGATTCAATGGCACTGGTTCAAAAATATAGAAAACCTAACATTTTTTTTAACAATGACTCTTGTAATCCAAATTGGCCTGAAATAAAGGAAAATTTAATTGAGAAAGAAGAAGCACAAAATAGGGCAGACTTGCTTGCTAGAGTTTTTCATGCTAAACTAGAACAATTAAAAGATGAGCTATTCAAAAAGTGCATTTTTGGCGAAGTAGCTTCTTACTGTTATTAGTGGTGACCACGATTCCGGTTTCGGACTGCTCAAAATCGACGGTTCCAGAATCGGAACCGGAACCATCCAATCCGATTCTTGGAACCAGAACTAGAACCACATACAAGGTTCTGGTTCTAGTTCACTATTTTTTTGGAATCAGAACCAGAATCGAAACCAAAATCGGAACCAGAACTAGAACCGGAACAGGGTAAATTTTTTTTTAAAAAAACTAAGGGGTCAAATTCAAAATGATTGTTGGTGTTGCTGCCACAGCAGACACACCAACAGTGTACTTGACTGAATTCTTATTCAAAATGGTAAGTTATAAGTTATTTAAGTGAAAAATTTGGCCATAAGCTATTTCTGTCCTTTTTTTTTAAATTTTCAAAATTTATCCTTAAATAACTCTTTTTCTTACCATTTTCAATACACAATTCTCTCAACTCAATCCCTCTCATTCTTTCAAATACTCTCAATTTTTTCATAATCTCTAATATTATTTATCAATTTCTATTTATTGTCTATATATTTATAATTTCAATTTATTTCTTATTATACTATTTTCAAGTGTCATTTATTTTCTCTAATTTTCATAAATTCTATTAGTTATTTTTATAATAACTTTTTTTCAAAAGTTCAAATTACTATTTTCTAATGGATAGTCAAAATTCTAATGAATTTTTTATTAACCTTAGAGATGATGTTGAAATAACTCTCGATTCTGGAAGTAAATCAACAAAACCTCCTATTTCTAAGGCTCCAAAGGCCGAAATATTTACGAAATATTTAACAAAAAAATTAGATAACGAATGGAATCCTACTAATGCAGTGTGTAATTATTGCAAGGCTAGCTACAGTTGGAAAAAAGGGAGCGGATACGGACACTAGCGAAACACTTTACAAAGGAACATCCAATGGAATTTGGCATTGACAAGACTTAATCTCAAATACCTAGATACGCATTTTCATCCTCTAATCCTATATTTAATTTTTCTGATCAACAATATAAAACTGGATTAATTAGTTTTGTTTGTGGAGAACATTTACCATTTACTTTTGGTGAGAAAAAGAAATATGTACATTTTCAACAAACGTATGTGAATCCACAAGTTAAAAGTATCCTAGAACAACTTTTACACGTTTTCAAAATGTTAAAAAGAACAAAAAAAGATTTTGATAGATATTTTTTCAAAATTAGAAGTTCGTATTTCAATTTCTAGTGATAATTGGAATAGAATTCTTATATGGGTGTAACTGCTCATTGGATTGATGATAATTAGATTATGCAAAAAAGAATAATTGCTTTTCGTATATTTAATGAAAGTCACATAGTCATAAATATAAGTAATATGATTAAAGAGATTTTAGACAAATATGGCTTGGTAATATAAAATTTTTTTAATCGATTTTGATAATGCTACTAATAATACTGCATCGATTAGAGATTTAAAAAATTATTGTGATCCACAAGTAAGTGGTAAATTTTTTCATATTAGGTGTGCATTCACATTTTAAAGTGTTCAAGATGGTTTGAGAACACTTAATGTTTTGGTTGAACCTATTAAGGATGCAATTAGTTACCTAATTGGCCATCCAAAAATAATGAAAGAATGGGCTAAATTTTGTATTGAGAAAGGAAGAAAATCTAAAAAATTTGTTCATGATGTTCCTAATCGTTGGAACTCAACTTATGATTTACTTAATAATTCTTTAAAATATAATGATATTTTTTAGAAACAGATATCCTAGTAATTTTGACTTGTATCCTAGTGACACGGTCCGCACATTTTGACCAAGAGGTTTGGCCCAAAATGAAAGTAAGTCCAACTGCTTGGCCCAGAAGATAAAGGAACATTCTAGAATTCTCCAGAATATTCTAGAAGGTATATTCTCTTGTATAGAATTCTCTAGAATCATGTAGATTTGGAATATTCTCTAGAAGGAATATTCTTTGTATAGAATTCTCTAGAATCTTGTAGATTTGGTAGGTTCTAGAATTTTCTCTTACAAGTATAAAAAGGGGCCAACCCCCTCATTTGTAACACACCTCAGAAGTTGAGCAATTGAATATACAGAGTTATATTTTCTCTCAATTCTCTCTCTTCTTTTGTTGTTAGTGTGAGAAAGGCTGACTTAGGGTGAAAACCTAAGTGCCGCACGGGTTGGGAGCACTAAAAAGAGTGAGCCCGTGACAAGTGGTATCAGAGCGAGTTTTGTAGCAAGTGCTTGGCAAGAAGACACTATGGCTGGAACTTCATCCGACGTGACCCATGAGGAGATTCCTCAGACAAAGAAGGACAGGAAGGGGCGAGAACCATCAAGGGATGTGCTGACAGCTGCCATTGCTCGTGTGGAGAAACTCGAGTTGGCCATGGCAGAAACCCGCGACGCTGTTGAGGATGCAGTCGTACGCCTTCCTGGGTCGAGTCCAGGGACGAAGACCTTAGGGGAGAAATGCAGGGTGCCTTGAATGCTGTGGCAGATGGTTTGGCCCAGAGGTCCGAAAGTCTGGAGGCAAAATTGGTGTCCATCAAAGATGAGATCGCGGCCATACGTACGGAGCAAGACCAAGTTGCTACTATGCGGGAGGAGTTTGAGGCACTCAAGGCAGAATTGATTGCCTTGAGAGGAGCGATTGCCGGCGGGACGGTGATGCTACCACACATCTAGATGTGTATAAGAGACATCTCATCTATTGATGTAGACTACTTATACACATCTAGATGTGTATAAGAGACTCCATGCACACTAGTCTAGCTACATCTACCCTCAATATGCAGAGAGGGACGCTCGTGCAAAACTTCGCTGACTGGAGATGAAGGGTGAAGTCAGGGAATACGTGAAAAAGTTCTCCCAATTGATGCTGCAAATACAAAGCATGAGCGAGGAGGATGCCTTCTTCCAGTTTATGGATGGACTTAAGCCATCGACCCTGTTGGAGCTGGAGAGAAGGAATGTGGATAGTCTATCGTGGAGTTCAAGCCACGGGAAAAGTCAACCCCACCAAAGGAAAGGCCTAATTTCTTCAAACAAAAGGGTAAGGAAATTGTGAAGGAGAGCAACAACGAATTTGGTAGGGGAGCAAGGGAGAAGTCTCCTTCCAAGAACGAGGGGAAGTCGTTCACCACAAAGGACAAGGGCAAGCGACCGATGAAATGCTTTTTCTGCGACGGTCCACACATGGCGCGAGAATGTCCTGCGAAAGCAAAATTAGCAGCCATGGCCATGGAAGAGGAGAAAGCAGAGGAAAAGCAATTGGGTGCACCTACGGATCCTAAATACCATCAAGGTGAAGAAGTCGCAAAAGAAGAGGGGCTTGATGTTCGCCGACGTGGAGATAGCGGGCCACAAGCTCAGTGCTCTAGTGGACACTGGAGCTACCGACTTCTTCATCTCGATCGAGGTCGCCAAGAAACTCAACCTTCAAGTGGGGAAAGGCATGGGCACCTTGAAGACCGTCAACACCAAGAAGGTCCCTGTCCATGGGTTGGCAAGCAACGTGGATGTAGCCATGGGGCAATGGAAGGGCAAGACTTCACTTGAGGTAATCCCCCTTGATGATGTATGATGTTGTCATAGGACTTGACTTCCTTGATCGTATTAGTGCCATACTACTTCCTTTCGCTGACTGCATATGCATTTTGGATTCTCAATACCAATGCGTGGTACCTCTAAAGAGGGATCTTGGATGATAATCAAAAGAACCTATCTGCCATACAACTGTGCAACGGGTTGAAACAAGGGGATCCAACCTTCCTTGCGACCCTAAAGGTAGGATGAGGATGATAACCAAAGGGAGCCTGAGTTAGTTGCGGCAGTACTGGGGGAGTACAAAAGTGTGATGCCGAAAAATTGCCTCCAAAGAGAGAAGTAGACCACGAGATCGAGTTGATCCTCGACACCAAGCCACTTGCGATGGTCCCATATGGCATGGCCCCTCCGGAGCTCACAGAGTTAAGAAAGCAGGTGGGATGGCAACTGTTTTTGGCTAAGTTCGACGATGTACTGGAGTATAAGCTGGGAAGGGTCAACTCTGATGCTGACGCCTTGAGCCGAAAGACGACGCTTGCGGCCACTAGCCAACTGGAGAGTCTGTTGCCCGACAGGGTCAAAGAGGGATGGAAACAAGATGCAGCTGCTAGAAGCCTTCTTGAATACGCCAAGGAAGGAAAACCTCGAAGGTACGAAGGCCCGTTCAAAGTGCTAAGCCGGGTAGGGAAGGGGGCGTACAAGGTGGATCTTCCTCCGGAACTAAAATTTCATCCGATGTTCCATGTGAGCTTGTTAAAGCATGTACCACAGGGACGACGAGGACCCCAACCTGGTCTATCACGACGGGCCCTTATGGGAGCAAAGACCTCGTATGATCATGAGGTAGATTGCATACTAAAGGTACGAGAGGTACGCAAACGGTATTGCAAGCCCAGGATCAAATACAAGGTACGATGGAAAGCAAGGATAGTTGGGAGCCGGCCGAGGCCCTTTGGCAGTTCAAGACTACAGATTGACGCATTCAATACTGCCAAAGCCAACGAGGACGTTGCCAGAATAGGTGGGGGAGAATGACACGGTTCGCACATTTTGACCAAGAGGTTTGGCCCAAAATGAAAGTAAGTCCAACTGCTTGGCCCAGAAGATAAAGGAACATTCTAGAATTTTCCAGAATATTCTAGAAGGTATATTCTTTGTATAGAATTCTCTAGAATCATGTAGATTCGGAATATTCTCTAGAAGGAATATTCTTTGTATAGAATTCTCTAGAATCTTGTAGATTTGGTAGGTTCTAGAATTCTCTCTTACATAAGTATAAAAAGGGGCCAACCCCCTCATTTGTAACACACCTCAGAAGTTGAGCAATTGAATATACAGAGTTATATTTTCTCTCAATTCTCTCTTCTTTTGTTGTTAGTGTGAGAAAGGCTGACTTAGGTTGAAAACCTAAGTGCCGCACTGGTTGGGAGCACTAAAAAGAGTGAGCCCGTGACACTAGTCTATGGGAAACTTGTAGAAAAATGGTGGAAGTTTTGCATGTTTTTAAAACTGCTACTTGTACTTTATCTGGTGTTTATTTTCCTACATCTCATTTATTTATACCCCAAGCATATGATATAGTTAGTATTTTAGAAGATAGTGTAAATAACATTATTTTGCAAAGTGCTGTTATTGATATGTTACAAAAATGTCTTAATTGTTATTATCATATTCCACCTATTTATTTAGTTACTTCTATTTTAGATCCTCGTGTTAAAAGTGATGGTTTGATGTAATATTTGGAAGCATATTATACTATAATAAATAAAATGTCAGAACAAGATATATTGTTCTTAAAGACAATGTAGTGGATCCAATTGAAATTGTTGAAATGACTAAAGAGTGTATTCATACATTATATAGTGATTATCAAACTCAAGTTTCGAATACTCATGCTGGTAGTAGTGATAATAGTGCTAGACGGAATACTACTAGTACTACTAGTCCACGGAATACTACTAGTACTACTAGTACTATAAATATCCCCCCGTCTAAAAAAATATTATATACTATGAAAATGTCAAGGGGCGGCGCTAGTAGTACAGAAGTATGGAACTTGATATTTATCTAATTACTTCTTTTGAGTTCCAAGATGATGATATCCAGGAGCTAGTGGAAGGCAAAGAATTCTCTGTACTGGAATGGTGGGGTAATAGGTCAAAGGTTTACCCCATCCTTTCTCTTATTACAAAGCAGATTTTAGCAACACTAGCATCAACTGTAGCGGTCGAACAAGCTTTCAGTGCGCAGGGAGCATTTTGGACGAGAGACGGTATCAATTGAGCCCCAACGATACATTTGGAGATTCAAGCATTATTAGTAGATTGGTACGATGCGAGTATAAGGGATCAGGAGATCGAGATTAAGATCGAAACAGATATAAACGAGAGTGATAAGAGTACTATAGTTGCTTCTTCAAGTAGAACAAACTCGGATGTTGAAGAAATTCTTAATGACCTTAGCCTATTATAGTCTTATAGGCCAATGTAATTGATACATTTAAATTTTCTTTAAATTATTTTTTAGTTAGAGATTAGTCAAAATGTATCTTTACTTCAATTTTTAATGGTTCAATAAATAATCTATTAGTATACTTTTTATTTTTCTAAAAATAAAATCTACAATTGCCATAAAATAAAATATAATACATGAATCTCTTATACACATCTAGATTATAATTTTTTATTTTTTTTAAAAAAATTTGAAATCAGAACCGGGATCAGAATTGAGAGCGGAACCATGATCGGAACTGGCCGGAACCGGAACCAGGTCCCATGGTTCCGGTTCCGGTTCTGCCTTTTCTCCGAATTGAGAACCGACGATTTCGAAACCGTGGACATCAGTTACTGTTATGTCATAGAGTATCAAAAGAGAGGTCATGCACACTTTTTGTTAATCTCAAAGCCTAAATTTAAGATGTATAACCCGGAGGAATATGATAAAATTGTGTGTGTTGAGATTCCTAATAAGGAAAAGTATCCACATTTATACAAAATAGTTATCAAGCATATGTTACATGGTCCTTGTGATTCCCTTAATCCATCAAATCCTTTCATGAAAAAAAAAAAATATGCAAAAATGGATATCCTAAGGATTTCTGTCAGAAGACAACTTAATCAACTAATGCATATCCTTTCTATAGAAGAGATGATAATAGCATTAAGGTAAAAGTGAGAAAAGCTATATTGGATAATAGATGGGTAGTACCTTATAATCCTTACTTCTTGCTAAATTTGATTGTCATATTAATGTTGAGATATATTATATTATCAAATCAGTCAAATACATATACAAGTACATCTGCAAGGAACGTGATAGAAGACAAGTTTTTGTGTTGTTAGTGACAACGATGATGATGTGGAGAATGATGAGATAAAAAGATATCTTTCATCTAGATGGGTTTCTCCTCCAGAAGCAGCTTGGAGAATATTCAGATTTACTTTAAGTGAAATTAAACCTACTGTTATCCATCTGCCATTGCATTTGGAAAATTATCAATCACTCAGTTTCAAAAAAATAAAAATAAAAATCCAATATGTTCATTGTTATTAACAATGTCCACTTGAGGAAAACAATCCTGACAGCATTCTTCCATATGAATTGAGTAGATACACATGCATAGGCATTGAATTGTATTTACTCAGAGTTTCAAACTTACTTTGTTTGGAAAGCTAAAAAGAGATGTTGGAAAATTAGAGAAGGTGAAATATACTACTTGAGGCTTCTATTATCAAAGGTTAGATGTCCAACCTCTTTTTTCTGACCTAAGAACTTATAATGGAAGACAAGTAGATACTTTTCATGAAGCAACTTTACTAAGAGGACTGTTGAACAGGATGATAACAGTCAGGAACTTTGTTTAGAAGAAGCCTTATTGTTCCACATGCCTTATGAAATGAGAAGGCTTTTTGCAACGCTCTTAGTCTATTCTTATCCTAATGATCTAATCAGTTATGGTCAAAATTTGAAAATCAATTGTCAGAAAAGTTCCTCAAATGTTTTGAATTAATAATTAGAGATGTGAGGAAAAGGGTGTTTCAGCAAATAAATGGTTTTCTACAGCCCATAGGAAAGGATTTAATTCTTACAATCTAATACCCAAGGATTTATCTTCACTAGATGTAGAGAATCAGGCTGGGGAACTAAGAGCAGAAAAGAACATAAATGTTTCAGAAAGTTATTTGAATGTAGTTTATATGCTTAATGATAAACAAAAAGAAGCATTCAACATTATTTCTGAAATAATTTATGCAAATAGATCTGGTGCTTTTTCATTGACGGACCTGGAGACACCAGAAAAACATTCTTGTATAGAGTATTACTAGCTGATGTGAGGTCAAAAGGCCTTATTGCATTAGAAACAACTACATCAGGAATAGCAGCCTCATTTTACGAGGAGGAATAACTGTTCATTCTAGGTTTAAAATCCCAATAAATATTTTAGAAGGTGCTACTTGTAGAATCAGCAAGCAAATATCGTTAGCAACTTTGATCAAAGATACTAAGCTAATAATTTGGGATAAAACTCCAATGTCAAAAAGAGCTACCATTGAAACATTAAATGATTTGTTAAGGGATTTAATGAGCACACGACAACTTTTTGGAGAAAAGGTAGTTATTTTTGGAGGAGATTTTAGACAAACACTCCTAGTGGTTCGAAAATGAACTAAAAAAGAAACTCTAAATGCATGTTTAATAAATTCTCCTTTGTGGCCACATCTTCAGAAACTGAAATTAATAAAAAAACATGAGAGCTAGGCTTGATCCTTTATTGAATAATTTTCTTTTAAGAGTCGGAGATCTCAACTGTCTCTTAAGATGATAATGTCATACTAAGTTCCATCTTTCATAGCATTTGTCTAAATAGTGATCTGATGTTGATGCTCTGAATAAACTTATAGATGTAATTTATCTTATAACATTAGATGTGTTTTAGAAAATATTTTGCCTTCAATGAATAGAACAATTTTGACTACAAAAAATAATTTTGAAGATGAAATAAATGGCATCCTCATAGAAAAGTTCCCAGGACAAGTTACAAAGTATGTCAGCTTTGATGAAACATTAAATCCTAATGACCAAAGTCAGCATATTTATATTTAAAATAGCCTTGCACCCAGTGGTTTGCCTCCACATTGACTATTGTTGAAATCTAATGCACCAATAATCCTTCACAAGAATCTTGATCCTACTGAAGGATCATGCAGTGGGACAAGGATAATATGTAAAACGCCGAGTGCAAAAGTTATCCATGCTGAAATAGCGGTTGGCAAATTTGCTGGAAAAGAAGTTTTTATTCACAAAATTCTTTTGCAGCCAACAAATGATGAATAGTACCCAGTGCTATACAAACAAACAGTGCTACAATTTCCTGTTCGTTTGTGTTTTAGAATGACAATAAACAAAACTCAAGGACAAACATTGGATTTTGTTGGAATATATTTAAAGGAACCTATTTTTTCTTATGGACAACTGTATGTAGCACTATCAAGTGCCAAGACATTGGCTTCTGTGAAATTAGTCATTAAGCCAACATATTTTGATGCTGCCAAAATTCACCAAACTAAAAATATTGTATACAGAGAAGTTTTACATGCTTCTCAAATTTTACCACCAAGTAATGTTTGAACTTTTTTTTGCATGACATTCTTTTATGTTATTTTTTTAATATATGACATGCTACATTGCACTAAATTCTTGCCACACAATTGCAATTGCAGCGCGCAAAAAGTACCTAGACACATTTCTTTAGTGTTGGAAATTTTGAAAAGCGTGAGAAGATGGACTGTGCTTATGCAAGTTGTTAAAAGAGGTCATGTTCATACCAGCCAAGGAAACCAAACCAAAAAACTGAGGCGGTTTCGTTTCATTAGACTCTGAGGTTAGTTATACATAAAAAACAAAATATATAAAATAGATGATTTCTTCATACAATTCAATCACATGAATACACAGTAAACAAGATCACATATGAATACAGGCAATAAAAGTCCTAGCAATCCTGTATGACAACTACATCAGACTTTTCTTCAACATGCTATGGCCATTCAAGGGGTATTTCATCTCTAATGCAGGTCTATTGGACACACTTCTTGCATATAGAGTGAGTGAATATCTATTTACTTGGGTTATCAACTCAACTACTTTAGTCGAGTCACATCCAGATCCTATCCCACCAACTTTGTCATATACTTTTGATCTTGCCCATTTTAGTGAACTTCACAAAGTTGTTGATACTGACACTCTACGAAGTAAGTCAACTATCAAAAAATATTTTCAACTTTTTAATTAACCAACAGTATACTGCAAGCTTATATATATAAAGAAACTAATAATTGCTGTTTTATACTAGATGTGAAAGGCGTTATCATACATGTATGTTTTTCCACAAAAAAAAAAATAAAATCAAGGCACGGATACAATAAGAGAATTAGTGATTGTTGATGAAGAGTAAGATATCTTATGTAAAATCAGATTTCCTATTATATAGGATGACTACACTTTAGTGTTGACAACCATTTTGTTACAGAAAAAATTGATGTTGCTTACTCTATGGAATGAGTTTGATGAAAGTGAGGGAAACAAAAAACCTAATTCAATTGCTACTGTCCCAATGATTATTGCAATGAGAGTCAAAGTGACAACATTAAACTATAAGTAACAAACAATCTTCATGTACCTTCACGTATTAAATCTTTACATTCCATGAACATAATTAACATTTGACACTCCCTACACTACTTGTATAGCATTGTCTTTAACTTTAAGGCTATCTTCAGCAATTCTCATCAATCCTCCTCTACCTGAAGAACTCCAACTCAGAGAATGATAAGTTGAAAAAAATAACATATACCTTTCTCTTTTAAAATTTACTATCTATTTAGACTTATATGCAATATAATAAAAGTCATTCATCTAAATTCTTATTTAGTCATTGCCAAAAATGTTTAGCATAAACATTTTCATAACCAAACGTAATGTAAATTACTTCAACACTTTATGCAGGTATTTTGACAACAAAGACGAACTGAAGAACTTGTTTGAAGCCAAATCCTACAAAGATCCAGCCATGCTCTTGAGACCTCTAAAAGAAGAAGACATTGTTAACATAGATACTGCAATAGCATCTATCAACACTGTAAGTTTTCTCTCATATTACAATAATTATACATTCTATTACAACCATAGGATAGCATTATCAAACTTTATATATTAATTTAATAATTTGTCATTAATCAGCAAAAAATTGCATGGCTTAGAGAAAGTGTAAAGTTGAGTCGTGGCTAGACAAAGTATTGGTACACAACATGCACTAACTACCTCAAAGCAATTGATGCTAAAACAGATTTCAATATAACATGTCCTGGTTGTAAAGAAAACACACTTGTTCGAACTTAGGTACCACATACTTATTTACCTTACTTTTAGTACACAATTATCCCTAACTGTAATTTTAAATTGACATTTCTGTTTTGTAGGTGCCGCATTGGTATTGTACAATTTTATTTCACAAACTCTATGAACTGTGTTATTTCTGATGAGGATCTTGAAAAAATCATACCATGTACTGCTACTCAACTTAAAGAAGCATATGACAATGTAAGACAGATTTAATATTCTACACTTACTATTATTATATTTATTTTTAATGAGCCAAGTATATATGTGATTACAATTTGTCATCACAGCATGTACCAGTTGAGGAAAAGCTTGCAAATGCCCTCACCAAGCACAAAATAGTCAGCTTCGTGCGATCCTATGATTTTGATTTTCAAGGTCAGACACAAAAAAGATTCAGCATTGTGAAAGCTTATAAAGTTGAAGAAATGACACAGCACTGGAGCACTAACATATCTTGCATGGCACTTCAAAGGAACAGATGTTCACATCAACAACAAAAAATATCATTGAACAAATTGCTCAAACCACTGGTGATTCCTCTGTAGTTGGTGTGAAAAGACCACTGAATTTTGAGGATGAAAACAATATCAATCTAGTCATCACTGCTGAAGCCACTACAACTTCTCTGAAAGGAGGAACTTCTGACAAGATCACTGAAAACAAGTCTGCATAGGCAAGCCCTCACAAGAATACTGCAAAACCAAGTCCATCCAAAAAGATCAAAGATAAAGTGAAGAATTACTAAAGCCAATTTAGTCTACCTTAAAGCCAATTTAGTCTACCTTCTCTTTTTTGTATCTAAAACTGCAATTACATTGCTTGAACTCCCTCTTTTGATCCATATTATGATCCATTATTTTTCTCTCTACAAAAATTTAATGAAACATAATATGTGATGTATATAAATGTGCAGATTAGCTATCTTAGGAAAAACATTGCAATGTTTAAGTTATCTTTTGTTAATTATGTAACAACTATGCTCAACTCTTTCTAGAAGCTTATACAAACCAGCACTGAAGAATTTGGAGTATAGACTTGTGTAAAAATGTTAGCATTACTTAATCAATGTTTAAGCCAATCTTTTGTTAATTATGTAACAGCTATGCTAAACTCTTTCTAGAACAAACCACCACTGAAGAATTTGGAGTACTGACTTGTGTAAAAATGTTAGCATTACTTAATCAACAAGTGATATTATATATGTATTCCTGCAGTCCATCTAGCACTCCAATGCTTAACCATTTCAGTTAAGCTCTAAATTTGCTACTAACCTCCTAAAACAATCTTAACCACTAACATATCAACCAAAAATAATTCACTGAAAAAATCCCAAATCAGACATTGATATTGATATATTAAACACGCCAAATTACATTTTATAAAACATAACTTATTAAATAAATGATAACATTATTACACCTCAATGTTCAACAAGTGTTACAAACACTTGATACAAAATTTCTCCTACCAAGTTATCTAATACAAAGCATATGAAAGTAAACAACTAATCCATAATAGCCATGACATCAAAAACTATTACGTAGATAACTAACACAGCAATTTCTTCCAACTATTACATATAGCAAGCTTAACAAAAGACAATATTTAACAACTGTTTACAAACACCCAGTCCAAAAGATCTCTCTACTGTCTGATCTAATATCAGACATACTAAAACAAAACCTAACAAATCACATTACATAAGATCCACAGCTATCACAAATTCACATCTTCAGTTGCTTGAACAAGCTTCAAACTCATTAACACGAAATATAGTGAGCTTCAACATCACGTCAGAAGGTTGAATCAATTTAAAGACACAAATATCTCCAGCTGCAAGCTGGTTATCATACTCAATTTTCTTCCATCCACTGCCCAAACTTACTGTCTTATCATTCTTGACAATTGTACTCGTACTCCAATGTCCATTCTCAAAATCTCAAATACCAACAAAAACAGGACACCCATGCAAGTAAGTTCTCGAAAATGCAGCTGGAATATATACTGTGTGTATCTGTGGCTGCACAGGAGACCATGAGAATGCATTGATGCCATGAAGTATGGATATTTAGAATCAAAATTCTTCTTAACATAAAGTTCATGCTCCTTATGCTTACTTGCAGATGTCATTTTTTTGTTCACTGAATTTTCATTGCAACACCTCTACTAGAACCAGCCTTGCAAACAGATTTGCCTGCAGATTTCTCGACTTATTTTCGCCTCAAAGCTGCAGTCTGAAGAAGCTGAACTTACTATAGTATCTAGATGTCTCTTATCAACAGTAAAAGTTTCAGACAAATGCTTTAAATTTATACTTACTTTTTTACCAGTCACTCTTGAATAATAAAGCCTCAAATATACATACTATGACCCTCAAATATGCAAACATCAAACTCAGAGTTACACTTACATTTAAAAAGCATAACATAAGTAGGGAAAATATTATAATGATTCACAAATTTATCCCAACCATCATAAAGCCAATAAGTCAAAATAGTTTTTACTAGTTTTTTTTTCAAACACCTATTGTCCAACAATCACCAGAAGTAATAGCATCAAAAATCTCATCGTCATAATCACCCATGAAACTTATCTGACTCTTATACACTTAGATTTCATCAAGAGACAGTTTGAGTGTTTATTGAAATGACGAATTGCGGAAGGTTTGCAACAACTCAATTATCCATTCATAGACATACAATTCTTACTATGAAAAAAGAAGAAGAACAAAATCATAATATTCATAAAAATACTAAAAACATTAACCATTTACTTCAAAAAATCAATATATAAAATAAATATCAAAATCATTATATAACAACAGAACAAACAAAACAATATATATCGTTGATCCATAAATTATACTTCATTTAACATTAATTTTCAATAAAATGTACCCCCATAACAAAAAATTCATACTCTTGAATCTGCAAAAACAAAGAAATCTAGAAAGCATTTCTAAAAAACAATACATACATTATCTCATCCTAAACAAAACCTATATACAAATATCTAACAAAACATAATGTTTTGTGTGCAAAATTTTTTTTGTAGGATTTAACAAAAACCTAAATACATTTGTTTTATAGCAAAACAATATTGACAATTCCAATCTACTAGATGTATTTTATGAGACAACATTAGATGTCACAGATATACAAAACTAGATGGATTTTAAATAACAAGATTCATAAAATAGAAGAGGAAAAAAAAAGAAGAGAGCGAGAGACAGGTAACAGATAAAAATAAAGGAACAACATTTAAGCTTGGATAAAAAACTTTCTTAAACTAACAAAACCAGATCAAAAATACTTGGGCTTTATTAATACCACACACAATGGGCTTTCAATTTTTCATCACCAATAAAAGGTCAGTAGGGCCTGGTCTATGCTTGGCACATCCAAGTCCATCTAGTTAAGTATTAAGTCTACATAAAAGTACTAGAGTAGTTGTGCATATTTTTTTTTCTTCCAAACGGCAACAATTTAACCTACTCCTATCTATCTAAATCTAAGGAGAAAGGGAGACTCAACTGGACTAAGGGACAGAAGATAGAACCTAACCTATATCCTAACAATACGAGGAGATTCGAACTCCCAACCTCACACCCAAGCAAAGTGTTTGGTGGCCAACTCACCTAATATGAGTTGGTTAAGTAGTTCTGCACCTTGAATTCTGTATAACTCATAAAATATTTATATTAGTTGGGTAATGAAGGAAAAATTATGAGAGAGTCCACTAGAAGAGACTCAATATTTAAGTCTTTGTAGCCATTAACCTTTTGTGAATAGAGTGGAGAATTTCGCTTTGTGAAAATTTGTTATTTTACAAGGATTTATTATGCGATACGTGTCAAGGCGGAGATTTATTAGTGTGGCTTTATCCTACATTGGTCAATTTAAGGAGAATTGTGTAACATTGGTCTTATAAAAAAAGAACTTAAACTTTGAGTTTTGTATACTAAGCACTAAATATAAAAGAATTTAGTAGGTTATTGGGCCTTGCTGGTCATTAAACTTTTTGTCTTATTTTTTGCTTTCTTATGTTTTTGTACTAGTAGAAGCTTTTGTAGGGTTAGGAACATCCTCCTAAAACTTTTGTATTCTTGCTTTTGTAGGGTTAGAAATACCTTCCTAAAACCTTTGTATTTTCTCATATAGGCTTTTGTATTCTTCTCAACCGTGAACGTCGATTTTTTTACTGAACAACGTAAATCTGGTATTTTCTTTTGTTTTATTATAGTTTGTTCTTTTATTTTGTCTTTTGTTTTGTTGTAGTTTATAACTTTTATCAATTTCTTAAAATTCTACCTAATAGGTAATAATATATGTAAACTTTTAAATCATTGACAATTTCATTCTGTCCTCATTATAGGAAATCAAGGTTTGACAAGAAAACAAATCAATTAAAATTTTCAGTTTGTCTATGTAGTTGAAGTCCACTTTTCATTTTAATTGATTTATGCTAACAAAGCATGACATGGGAAGCACATAACCATTGAGTCAGCAACTCTTCAGATTTTTCTGAGCTAGGACCAATTTTATGGTTAGAATTAAATTTTACAAGTGAATTTTACTTATTTAAGTTGATGTTATAGATTACATAACTTTTTTCATTTTCTATTTTTCTTTTTGAAAAATAAAAAGTATACATCAATTCTTTTTTACTATTATTTTGGAAATCAATTAAAGTACATAAATTATCATCAACCCGTATTTAAGACATATTGCAAAAAAATTAATCTGAGGTGCCTTTAATTAATTATTGAAAGGTTTAATCTTTCAGACAACGTCGGTGTAGAAATTTTTTTATACCATTAGTTATAGATGCATGACACATATATAAAAAATTCATTTAAATAATGCACACGTCTTGGTCAAGAAATATTTTAATTCACCTTACAATATGTTGTGCTACATGCAGATGCATCTGCATTTTTATTTCCCTAACATGTATTTTAGGAATAAATAACTCAATTATTGGTCAAAGAATACTCCATTATTGGCTAATATATTGATTAGGCCGGCGAATTGCCTCAACAAACAACAAAATTGACTAATAAACTATGAATCACCGAGATGGGCAAATCATCATTTGGCCAGGTCAACTCAGAATTAATCTAAGAAATAATCGCCCATTTTTGTAGAAATATACAAAGTGAAGACAAATTTTTTTCTATAAAATCCCAATTTCCGCATTACATAAGCTCAAACAAAAGCAACTATAGCAAGTATAGGTAGCATTCCAAAATGATATCAATTTCTTCAAACATTTTTGAGCAACAGATCAGCTTATTTTTGTTGCATCCTTTCATCTTCACACTTCTTCCTTTGTTACTCATTTTATTCCTTCTAAAATGGCAAATATTTGCTTCAAAAACAAGAAAAAAACATCCTCCATCACCCAGAAAAATCCCACTTCTAGGCCATATGCATCATCTTGGTATATATCCTCACAGATCACTCCAAAAATTGGCTCGAAAACACGGGCCAATAATGTTGCTTCAACTCGGAAGCGTTAAAACACTCGTAATTTCATCCGCTGAAGCTGCTCAAGAAATCATGAAAACCAATGACTTAAATTTTCTCAACAGGCCTGAATCCGAGGTTAATCGAAAACTGCTGTATGATTTCAGGGACGTCTCGGTTGCGCCCTACGGAGAATACTGGAGGCAAATGAAGAGCATTTGTGTGCTCCAGCTTCTCAGTAACAAGCAAATTCAATCCATTCCTATATAGCGTGAGGACAATTGCTGTCTCTTATACACATCTAGATGTGTATAAGAGAACAGTTATGGTTGTACAGGAGGTTTTCTGAACCTGAGCGAAATGTTTAAGAGACTGACGAATGATGTGGTGATAAGTATAAAAGATAATTTGGGAGGAATTATAGTGAAGGAGAGAGTGGGAGGAAGTTCAGGAAAATGATGAGTGAATTTGTGAGTGTTTTGGGTGGATTTGATTTTGGAACTTTTTTGCCTTGGTTGGGATGGATTGATCGTGTTAATGGTTTGACGGCTAGAGTGGAGAGAATTGCCAAGGAAATGGATGAATTTCTTGAGACAGTTCTTGAAGAGCATAAATAGATAGTGATCGTAGGAAGAATTATTCAGAGAGAGAGGTGACTCGTGATCATGAAAATGATGGCGATCAAAGTGGGGAAGATTTTGCTAATGTTTTGCTTGGAATTTATAAAGATAAGGCGGCTGGCATTTCCATTGATCGGGATAGTATAAAAGCTCTTCTTGTGGTATGTCTCTCACTCTCTCGCGCGCTCACACGTACTTTCTTCAAAAACATAAATACCTGAAATCTTATATGGTATATGGTGCACATTATATCTTGGAGATGTGTATAATTCACTTGTATTTATAGTTGTATTAATCTTCTCAAACGAAAAAGATTTTCTTTCTATTTTATAATTGTGAGAAAGTAAATCAAATAACATGCAACAAAATTTAAAATTTTTACTTCCTATGATGGATCACCTTAATTAATTTATGCATAATATAAGAAAAGTATAGATATTATACATTAAAATCGTGGTAAAATCTCTAATTTATTTGGGACGTCGATCCATAAGTCGCACAAATGTCTGGCCTCTAATGGTGTCCACATAGATAATTAACTCAGAAATCTTCACAAGATTGATTGTCCCAAATCATAGAGAACTAGTTCCTAAATATCTCAAACCTTTTTCTAAAATGTGACTTTCACGTTTTTCTTTTTAAAAACCCGTAGAAGTACTATTTATATCTTTATTTATGAGTACTACTCATATATATATATATATATATATATATACACACACACACACACACACACAAACAAAATAGCCAAGAATCCTAATCACATCGACTTTAGTGAATCACAATAAGCCTAATCAGTTTGGGTTAAGAGCATATCTATAAGTATAAAACCTTTAGGAGCTCTAATATGTTACACATTAACCTCTAAGATTTATAACTTATTATAATTGAGCCCAAAAAGGTAATTTATCTCATAAATTAACCCATAAATATCTCATACTTATCAAAAATTAATTTAATTCCGAATTAATTATCCTTAACTGTGTGACCCTTTAGGTTCCCTGAATCACGTTGGCAAAAAGTATAAATTATAATCCTAAATTAATTAGGATTAGATAAATTAAATACCTTTAATTTATCATTAATTCATTGATTAATTAATTTACTCCTATAGATCAAGATTAGCTTCTAGTAAAGCATACTGACCACCCAAGTATTGAGGCGTATCAAATGGTTCGACATCAATCATCCATGATTTAATTAGTTCCCATGTAATTGTTATCCTTTCACCACATTATATCCCGATTAATTCAAGAGTACAGATACAATGTTAACTCTTATTGAATTAATCAATTTACTTCTTTCCAATATACAACTCACTTGAAATAGAACTTAAGACACTTAATTTTATTTCCAGTTTGCGCAAAAATTTTCAAATCGTATTTGAAGAATGGCCATACTGAAACATACTCTCCCACTATAAGGAGTGGTGAATCCTATATTAGTTATATCTTATATTTTTATGATTCACACTATACTCGAACTCTGTAGTATGTGCGATTCCTTAAGTGGAGTAACAACTAATAGAACCAAAGCATAGAAATCCACAGTCAAGATGAACTCATGATCTCAAATCCAAGGATTATTATATTACTATCACAAAGAGATTAATCCACTGGCATTTGATTAATAATCCTTGTGGAATATTCTTAGCGGATCAATCTAATCTCCATTATTGTGTATAAGAGACATATACAATTATGTGTTAATCAACCCATGTCAAATACTGCGATTAGGGATATTTATGATAAAGTATAATCACATCATAACTTTATAATTTCACACACACACACACACACAGAGATATATACATTATTCAAAAAATATCATATTACAAAATATACATAAATATAAAAGTATAATTTGTCCCCAAAACAAATTAGTTTTAGGGCAAACACTAACAAACTCTCACTTGAACTAAAATCAATTATTCATATGTTTAAGACCGAATGATTTAACATGACTTTCTTATTTCTTCTGGACAAGGTTTTAGTGAACGAATTAACAATGTTATTGTGATTTTGTCAATGGGGATCTTCTCTATTTTTACTTTATTTCTATCAATAATTTCTCTAATCAAATTATAGCATCGTAACACATGTTTGGATCGTTGATGAGATTTGGGTTCTTTCACGTGTACAATAGCTCCATTGTTATTACAATATAAAAGTATAGGATCATTAATGGACGAAACCATTCTAAATTAAGCACACACTTCTTGATCCAAATCGCTTCTTTTACTGCTTTTGAAGCTACAATATATTCAGCTTTTGTTGTAGAATCAGCCGTGGTATCTTCTTTAGAATTTTTCTAACTGAATACACCACCATTAAGAGTAAATACGTATCTAGATTGTGACTTGCTATTGTCCGTGTTAGATTCAAAGCTAGCATTTGTGTATCTGCAAACTATCAACTCTTGCCCACCATAAATCAAGAATAAATCTTTAGTCCTTCTCAATTAGTTAAGAATATTCTTGACTGCTATTCAATGACCACTTCCTAGGTTAGATTGAAACCTGCTCGTAACACTTAGAGTATAGGAGACATCAAGTCTAGTACATAGCATAGCATACATTATAAAACGTATAGCCAAAGTATATGGGATCTTTTTCATGCTATCTCTTTTGACATCTGTCTTAGGACACATGTCTTTAGAAAGGTACACACCATGAAACATTGGTAAGTAACCCTTCTTTGACTAATCCATTCTAAATCTCTTTAGCATCATGTCTATGTACATTGATTGAGTAAGACCAAATAATCTCTTAGATCTGTCTCTTTTATACTTATTCCCATAATGTAGGTCGTTTCTCCGAAATCCTTTACAGAAAAATTCCTGGACAACCATAACTTTACTCTTTAAAGTATGGATATATTGTTTCCTATCAACAATATCACATCCACATAAATTATAAAGAAAATAATGGCACTCGCACTGACTTTCTTGTTTACACAAGGTTCAACCTCATTTTTGATAAAATCAAACTCTTTAATTGTCTCATCAAAACGGATATTCCAACTCCTATGGAAGCTTGCTTTAGTCCATAAATAAACCTTTGTAGTTTGCATACTTTATTGGGATTTGTGGATATAAAATCTTCATGTTGTATCATATACACATCTTCCTACAGATTTTCATTAAGAAATGCAATT
This sequence comes from Cinchona pubescens, assembly GCA_025175665.1. Classification (NCBI taxonomy): domain Eukaryota; kingdom Viridiplantae; phylum Streptophyta; class Magnoliopsida; order Gentianales; family Rubiaceae; genus Cinchona; species Cinchona pubescens. Next base: position 222,513 of record JANKKI010000358.1, read on the forward strand.
TTTACATCTATTTGTCAAATCTCATAATCATAATATACAGCAACAGTAAGCAAAATTCGAATGGATTTCAGTATAGCAACTAGTGAGAAAGTTTCATCAAAGTCAACTCCTTATTTTTGTGTATAATCTTTTGCTACCAATCGCACTTTATAGGTAATCATATTACCATTCATGTCAATCTTTCTCTTAAAAGACCCTTAAAGGGTTTAATCCTTTTAAGTAGATCAACTAAGGTCCAAACCTCATTGTCATACATGGAATCTATTTTAGATTTCATGGCTTATAACCACTTTTGAGAATCTTTATCAGATTAGTGCTCATTCGTAAGATGTAGGTTGATCATTCATAATGATTAATACATTATTGTGCCTATTTAGACAAGAAACTCATATTTCATTGGAACACAACATATGTAGTAATCTTACGAAGAGTTTGTGTATTATTAACTTCATTTCCTATCATATCATCATGTGATTGAAACTCTTATTCCACTTGTTGGTCAATGCCAAATTCTATTTCTTGAACTTATTCAAGAATAAACTCTTTTCTAGAAAGACGGTATGCTTTGAGACAAACACTTTCTGCTCAATGGGATTACAAAAATAGTATCAAAATGGCTTCCTTGGATACCCCACAAATTGGTATTTAGTTGACTTAACTTTAATTTTGTCAGATTCTACCCTCTTTACATAAGTAGGGCAGCCCCTAGCTGTGCTATCGCAGGCACCCAAAATTAAACAAACTCTCAATATTAATGCAATAGTAATGAGTCCAAGTCGTCCCACAAAAAACGAAGTATATTCTTGTGCCCAAAAGAAAAAGGGGTTTTGAATACTTTTAATCTAAAAACTAAAGCAAGGAAGTAAACTGAAGAGAATTAAATTTGTGAGAAGAATGTTGGTTCTGGTCATATCCACCACAACAATTTTACTAGTCGATTCTTGACACCGAAGATAATTCAATTTTTATACAAAGCACTAATTGAAGAAACCTAAATTCTAATTCAAAGTTGATTTTTATTTCTTTCTAAAATTGGCTAATTTTCAACACGCAATCCAATTAACCCTAACCGTTAATTTAACCCAGACACACATCAAAAATTAATTAATAGAAGCATTAAAATCAACAAGAACAATTAAACTAATTAAATCTAAACACACGCAGTTATGCTAATTAGTTGATTATTTTTCCTAAATTCAATAACATTAATCGAGCAATTAACAAATTTAGTTGCTTCACAAATTGAAATAAGCACACGCGGTTAAAACAATCTAATTGTAGATTAATTCTAATAACTTAGTATTATACAGCAATAGCAAGTTAAAAAGAATAATCATCAAATTAATCTCACAAAAATAATCAATACTTGATATAAAAGTGAATAAGTTCAAGAACAAAAGGTCTCACAACGCAGTTCAATTAACCATGGCTTCAATTCCCTCAACCAAGAAGAAGGATTTTTAGAAACTAAGTGTCATGTAAGAATAAACAAGAATTTTCTACTGAAAACCTTAGCTAAAATGAGGAATAAAATTGTCGACTCCCATCTAATCACCCTGCATGGGGTATTTATTATGAATACTAGGGTTACAATTCCTATCCCAGGATAAGAACGTGAAATCGGTTGAAAAAGAGTCTAACCGAATGAAGAAATCTGCTGAAAATTAAAAATCACGTAACTCCACTGTGCCGGGTGCACATGCACAGGCTACTCAGCATGCATGTGTGCGATAGGAAGTCCTGGAATTTTGCTTTCTGGAAATGGCGCACGCGCTCTGCTCAACCATAGTGCATGTGCGCTGGACCTTTATATTGCACTTCACTTCCGTCCTCGATTTTGACCTCGATTCTCTTGGAATTTGGGAAAGTATAAAACACAAAAGTTGTAAAGAGTCTCCTTCTTAGCTTTCCAACGCAATTTTAATCAAATTGATTGGAGCTTGTACTTAAAAGTTGTGCTTAAAATACAAAACAGCATCCAGAATAGCTCCATACTTATTCGCATTTCACCCTTAGAATTTTCTTTCACCTTTTCCTTCTTTTTTAGCTCTTTTTCACTTTAATCCTTCACAAAACTAAGAATAACCAAATTAAACTCAATAATAACTCAATTTTTTCTTACAACACAAAAAAAGTGGTAAATGACACATAAAATATAGCACAATTATGAACTTATCAGCCCCAAACCTTTAAGTACGAATGTTTAGGTTTCTTTGCAAACCATATCTCATATGGAGTGGAATCAACAACTTTTGATGGAACACGATTTAGTAAATAGGAGACAGTGTTAAGAGCATAGCCCTAAAATAATTTTGGGAGGTCAACAAGACTCATCATCGATTAAACCATATCTAACAGAATTCGATTACGTTTAGATACACCATTTAGTTGTGGTATATCAAGGAGAAGTCCATTGAAGTAGAATCCCATTCTCCTTAAAATAATGTAAATTTTATACTTTCTTTTTAAGTATTCTCCACCTCGATCAGATCAAAATATTTTAATACTTTTACCAAGTTATTTTTCAACTTCATTTTTGAATTCTTTGAACTTTTCAATGGCTTCAGATTTATATTTCATTAAGCATGCATGACCATATTTAGAATGGTCATCTGTAAAAGTAATGAAGTATGAAAAACCTCCTCTAACATGGATTGACATAGAATCACAAACATCAGTATGTATTGGCCCTGACAATTCACTAGATCTATCACATTTTCCTGTAAAAAGTGATTTGGTTATTTTAACAAGTAAACAAGATTTACATATATCATATGATTTATATTCAAATGATCACAAATAACCATTATTGTGTACTTTGGTAATATGTTTCTCATTTATATTGACTAATTTTACAAAGCCAAAGGAAAGATTGTTTCATATTATCAATTTTAGACCTTTTAGGATTTATACACTAGCTGTCCCTACAGCTAGTGTCTTAAAGACATCTAGATGTGTCCAGAGCACAAGTCCACTTCTCCCTTAGCCAATAGTCTACTTCTCTTTAGCCTATTTATATTTTTACAAATATGAGATGCAGATCCAGTATCTAATACCCAAGAATCTAATTTAGAAGTAGAAATATTGTTCTCAATAATAAACATACCCGAAGTAAAAGTTTCATTAAGCTTCTTCTGCTTCAATGTATCCATATAAATCTTGCAGTTTCTTTTCCAGTTTTCATCCTTTCCATAATGGTAAGACAAGTACCTGTAACCTTGTCCTTTTTTATCATAGGTATTGGTTTCAACCCAAACTTAACATTTATAAAACCAACCAATGATTTCTTTTTCTTCTTATTAGAAGAATCAACAACAAACACTTGTTTCCTTTTCTTCTTGATGGTTGTCTTAGCAATTTTTAGCATATTCAACAGTTCAAGAAAGAGTTGTGGACAACTTATTCATGTTATAGTTCATCACGAACTGTGAAAAACTATTAGGTAGAGATTACGATCAGGTCAACATTTAACTCGAGTTTTTGCTTGAATCCCAATTATTCCAATTTTTGAATCAGTTCGATCATCTTCAGTACATGAATAGCTACTGTAGTACCCTGTGCCATTTTACAACAAAATAGCTCTTTATAGGTCTCATACTTCTCATTCCTTGACTCTTCATCAAACAACTCCTTCAGATGAATAATCATAAAATCAGCTTCCACGTCATCATGTTATTTCTGCAATTCAAAACTCATCGTGGCCAACAGCTCCGATACAAGTGGTAGTATCATTGTTCTCTATGTGCTTATAATAAGTATTCTGAACTGCTTGATCAGCATCATCTGTTAGTATATCAGGAATAGGCTGATCAAGGATATAACCAATTTTCTCATTCTTGAGAACTATTCTTAAGTTTCATTGCCAGTTCGAAAAATTAGACCCAGTGAGTTTCTTATCATTTAAAATGGGATGCAAATTGACGTTGCTACTCATATTCTACAACACGTAAATAAAAACAAAATAAAAATTTGCTATTTATACATAAACAAAACCAAAATATAATATAATATAGATTTTATTTAATTTGATTTTGCTCCTACTATTTTAATTTAAATCAGTAACTCTTATATATTGATTCGGGAGCTTTTACAGAACCCCTTGTGGTTTAGATCCCATCTAATTATTTTGATCATGGGTGTACCCAGTAAACCAAAACAGTTTCAAAATGTAGGTAATATTTACCAATTACAACATTTTGTAATTCTTGAATAATTAGGATATCAACTCTTTGATAGTACATCTTATGTGGCTCTTAACTTTTTCCTCAAAGATATATAACCTTGAGGTGCCTCAGTTAAATCATACCTATTATTCAAATATCTTATCTCATAGCTTAAACATATTCAACGTAGAGTAATCTTGGATTAACCCAATAAATTAAATCTAAGAAAAACTCTCGTTTAGTGCTATAATAATGGAAGGCAACTTATTTATTGACTTAATATTAATTTGAGCGATTTTCCTTTCGATGATTTATTAGGTTTCATCAAATTGCATGCAATATTATTATATCAGCATATAATAAATAAAACATGCACAAAACCATGGATGATTATGGACTTTTACTAAACTAATTTTTTTGAGTCAAAAAGGAAAATAAGTGGTCAAATCCTAAGGGTAATTTTCAACTCTTGAAAATTTTCCTCGTAGTTGTGTCTTTGCACTGTCTCCATGTATCTTATATATAGAGATGTAATTAAATCTACAAGATTTCAGATAGATGTTATAATTTATCTTATCCTTAACCTATTCTATCTATTTTCTGATTATAGAAATCTAGAGTTATAAGAGACACATATTGAGATGTAAGGAGAATTACATTCAAAATAATAGAAAAAGGCAAAACACGTAGGCCCTACTTAAAATTTTACAACCATTGAATTTGAGACAAGTAAACCATACACAATTACATTGGTTTTGAATCCATAATCATCCATCATGATATCAAATAATTCAATAATTAAATAAAAGCATGAAATCTGTATTTTGTATCTAATCATGAATCACTATACATCATAATTCCAATCTCATTAAAATTATCATTTTTTATAAAAATATTTTATGGAAAAATTATTATTTTCCAATCACATTAGAAAATAATCCTTTAAAGAATAGAATTTCAAAAATTATATTAGAAACAAATTTTAAATTTTTTTTGAACATTTATTAAATTCCAATCTCATTGAAAAATAATAAATTTCTAAAATCTAAGCGAATTATCTAATTCTACTTTATCTTCATTAGAATTAAATAAATATTTTCATAAGATTTTGTACTTTCTAAATTTTAATAAAATTAAAATAAAGAAAGTTGCTAAATATATACAATTAATTTTAAACAACATTTGCCAAAATTTAATTGATGGTTTCAAAAATCATATTTAGAAAAACCTTTAATTTGAAAATATAAAATTAAGTGTCGTTAAAAGTAATTTAACTCATTAAATACCTTTAAGCGGCAGAAAGCACTAATATCACTAAAAGTGACAAACAACATGCAACCAAGATGATGTTATCAAGATGACATCATCAAGAATTGCTTAAAACCATGAATCAAAATTCACAGAAAAAAAAAGTTTTTTATATTAAATTTCTCCAATATTTTCAGAACTAAAAAAAAATTATATAGTTTGAACAATTCTATATTTATGAAAACTAAATACAACTACATAAAAAATTAATCATCTTTGGCTTTGATACCACTGTAAGAAAGTAAATCAAATAGCATGCACTGGAATTTTTTGAAAACTTTTTACGTCCTACGATGATTGTCTTGATTAATTTATGCGTAGTACAAGAAAAGTATTGAGATTATACTTTAGGATCATGGTAAAATTTTCAATTTGTTTGGGACATCGATCCACAAGTTGCACAAACGCTTGACCTCTAATAGTATTCATACAGATAATTAACTTAGAAATCTTTATAAGATTAATTGACCAAATCATAGAGCGTTAGCTCATAAATATCTCAAACGTGTTTCCAAAATGTTTCACAAATGTTTTCAAACGTTTTTTTAAATGATTTGCACGGTTTTTTCCAAAAACGTGACTATCACATTTTTCTTTTTAAAAACCCGTGGTAGTGCTACTTATATCTTTATATATGAGTACTAGTGTGTGTATATATATAATCCCAATTAAATTAGGTTTAGTAAATCACAATAAATCTAATCAATTTAGGTTAAGATATATATATATATATATATATATATGTATGTATATATATATGTATGTATATATATATATATATATGTATGTATATATATATTTATTTATTTATTTAGAATCCCAATTAAATTGGGTTTAGTAAATCACAATAAATCTAATCAGTTTGGTTAAGAGCATATCCATAAGTATAAAACCTAAGGAGTTCTAATATGTTACACATTAACCCCTAAGATTTATAACTTATTATAATTGAACCCAAAAATTAATTTATCCTTGATTAAATAGACTGTCTTATACTTATCAAAAATTAATTTAATCCCGAATTAATTATCCTTATTTGTGTGACCCTTTAGATAAATTATAATATTATATTAATTCGGATTAAATAAATTAGATACCTTTAATTTATCATTAATTTATTAATTAATTAATTTACAGTTACACATCAAGATTGGCTTCTAGCAAAATATCATGACCACCCAAGTGTAATGACATGTGAAGTGGTTCGACATCACTCATTCGTGATTTAATTAGTTCCCATATAAATAATATCCTTTCACCACACTATATTCCTTAGTCTATTAATGCAAGAGTACAGAAACAATGCCAACTCCTATTGAATTAATCAATTTACTTCTTTCCAAAATACAACTTACTTGAAATAAAACTTAAGACACTCTTAATTCTATTTCCACTTTGCGCAGAAATTTCCGAATCGTATTTCAAGAAGTGGCCATACTGAGATATATTCTCATATTATAAGAAGAGGTAAATCTCATATTAGTCATATCTTATCTTTTCATGATTCACATTACACCCGAACTCTACAGTATTTGTGACTCCTTAAGAGTAACAACTAATAGAGGCAAAGTATAGTAATTAACAGTCAAGATAAATTCATGATTTCAAGTCCAAGGATTATTACACTAATATCACAAAGAGATTAATCTATTAGCATTCAATTAGTAAGATGTGGAATATCTTAGCAGGTCAATTTGATATACTTAATCCCAATAAGTATCCACATACAATTATGTGCTAATTTACCCTTGTCAAACACTACAATTAGGGATATTTATGAATAAAAAAATATAATCACATTATAACTATTTATGATTTCACACATATATATTCATTCGAAAAATGACATATTATAAAAGATACATAAATATAAAAGTATAATTTATCTCTAAAACAAATTAATTTTAGAACATATACTAACAATGATAGCATATCAGATCCTTGGTGTTAACTACTTTGGAGCTTAATCAGTACCTCTAATAATTTTAATAGTGCAATGTTATGCAATTAAGAATTCAAAAAATAGGGATTTAATTTTAAATCTATGTAACAGTTCTTTCTTGGTGAAACCAAATTGGCATTAAAAAATTTAACATCGAGGATCTCGCTTGATACTTTCCTGTTGATGTCTATCGAAATCTTTCATTATATTTCTACAAATTCAAAGGAAACTGTTTTTGCATATCTTTCATTAAAAGAAACTGCTTTTGCACGTCTCTTCCTAGTAGGCCTTACTCCCCTCCCCTACCAAATATTGCAATTTGACTTGCCCCTACATAAATTGTGCCCCAGTATTTGGGGTTCATAGTGAGTTCCAAGTAGGGTCACATTTTATGTATCTTGACGCGTATAAATTTTGATTCATATAAAAATTTACTTATATATTAAATAAGACATTTTTTAGTTTTCAAGGCAATAAAATTTCTTTTCAAATTGTTTATCCTTCATCTAACTTTGTTTAGAATATAAAAAGAAGTATATTCATTGAAAAATATTGATAGAGAAATAGCAAATTTAAGTTGATTTGCAAATATTATTTTCAAATTGGAAAGACCATGTAATTAACCATGGTCCATGTCCTGGTGATATTCATTTGTAGGACATTTTCGCGGGTGGAACAGACACAACCTACACAGTCTTAGAATGGGCAATGACAGAGCTTTTAAGGCACCCAAAAGCCATGAAGGATCTACAAACTGAAGTAAGAGAAATTACCAACGGTAGAAATGAGATCACCGACCAAGACTTGGAAAAAATGAAGTATTTGAAAGCAGTAATTAAAGAAACACTACGTTTCAATTACATCCTCCAATACCCTTATTGGTCCCGCGCAAGGCGATTAAAGATGCCAAAATAATGGACTATGACATTTCCGCCGGAACAATGGTAATTACCAATGCCTTTGCAATTGGAAGAGACCCTTTATTGTGGGAAGATGCAGATGAGTTTAAACCTGAGAGACATCTTGAATTCTTGCATAGATTTTATAGGGCAAGATTTCCAATTGATTCCATTTGGTGCCGGAAGAAGGGGTTGCCCTGGGATTTCTTTTGCAATGGCTACGAATGAGCATGTTTTGGCAAATCTTATGCTTAAGTTTGATTGGAATTTGCCTAATGGAATTCAGGGTGAAGATTTGGATATGACTGAATGCACTGGTTTGACAATTCATAGGAAAATTCCTCTTCTAGCTGTTGCAACTCCAATGAGTCGATTTTAGTTTTAAAGTTAATTTTCATAAAGGGTTGTAGTAACATGATAAATAAATGTATAATTTCATCTTTTTTTTCCTCTATTGTTTCAACTATTTCTTGGTTTTATTGTTATATTTGTTGTAACATTTAAATATCTATGGAAAATCTTATCGATAGCTTAATTAGGACACTATTTACCAATGGAATTTCACTGACTCGCGTTCAATCAAACGATAATGAAAGAATAAACGAATCTTATAAACCCCTCGGTAAAAGGGGTTAGAAATTTTGTCTCTGATTACTGATTCTCTGGGATTCCTGGATGTACGAGTTAAGTATTCTCTTTAGATATATTAATTAAATGCAAATTTCCAATTTAAATTAATTTAAATTTAAGTAGAAAACGCTTTTTATTTCTTCGTTCATATGTATTTCATACATTCTATTCAAGATATGGAGTTGAGTAAAATTTCATGTGATTCAGTAAACAAAACATAAATTCTATCATTGCTAGATCATCTATATAATTTGGAATGAACTAATAGTGGGATTTTTTGATAAATCAAAAATTAAAAATACTCGGTGATGGAAATGAGAGAATGGCTACATCATTAATATCTGGATTTAATCAGGTACAATTTAACGGATTTTGTAGGTCTATTGATCAGGGTTTGATTGAAAAACTTTATAAATTTCCAAACATTGAAGATGTAGATCAAGAAATTGAATTTCAATTATTTCTGAAACCACACCAACTAGTAGAATCATTAATAAAAGATAGAGATGTTGTGTATGACTTACTCACAAATTCTTCTTAATTATATGACAACAAATTATGACAATTCACTGGGTTTAGTTAAAAGACGACAGCTATTGTCTCCATATCATCAGTTTTGTTCTGAATTTTTAATTAGTTGCTCATGAGGTAGATAAACATGCGAGTAAGTATCATGGATGGTCCCTAATTCTAGTTTGAGTATGTTAAAATGTTATTGAGTTCCACTTCAATCTCGATATTAAAATTATATTTGTATCGATAGATTTGGGTAAAGATGTTAAATTTATTTATTTTTTGGATAAGATTTATAAATTTAAATGGATGAATTTCAAATTTACCAAATTAAAAAGTATAAAATAAAAGATTTCAAATTATTTTTTAATTTGAGTAGATTTGAAATTCATCCATTTTTGAATCTACAAATTCCACCAATTAATAAGTGTATTTTAAATCATTTCTCAAATCCAGCTATCCAAATACAATATAAAAGTTTGATCGAACTCAAACTCATTCACGGTAAAACTTGCTTCAGCCAAACTCTAATAGACTCGTTACTTCACATTCTTAATCCTAAATCTGCTATGGAATGCAAGATGTAGTTACTCTGTAGAAAGGAACAAAAATAAAAGACATATCATACATTTATTTAAAGTATAAATATCATACCTTATTCTCATCAGATGATTTTCCAAACGTTTTTTGAGTAAATAAGACTGAATTACATCTACAGACTTTGAGAAAATTAAAAACGCTGAAGCGATGAGACATAAGTTAAAATGAAAAGGGAACACAACAAAAAGAAAATTTGTGGTTTGCCAGACTTAATATTTTCATTACAAGAAATAGGTAAAGTCATAAGGGAAAAAGACCATTTCGGTCCTTATTTTTTGGGTGTGCCCTATTTTAGTACATTATGTATTACAACAAACCAATTTAGTTATTTATGTGTTCAGAAACATTACAGTGTAGAATTTCTAACGAAAAAGTATTAACAGGTGAAAATTACGTAAATATTACATTATCTTTAAACACAAATGACTGGAGATTAAAAATTTAAAATTGATGAAATTTGTTTTATTAATTTCTATTATTGAAGATTGTTTAAAGCAGATGAGACAAAATTAATGTTAGGGAAATGAGAGGGGAAAAAGAAAAAAGAAAAAGGGATAATCAGGAATAAGATTTTTTAATATCAAATTGTTTGTGTTTTAACGGCTACATGATATTTTCGTAACTTTCATTGTTAATTTGTCCAACTTTTTTGTTAAAAACCCTATATTAGATGACATTTTGAAAGATGAGGGACAAAATTTACTTCGCCATACATAATGGACTGAATTAAGGCACACTCTAAAGATAAGAAATCAAAATAATCTTTTTCCCAAAGTCATAATATTGTATCTTTTGCCCACCAAAAAATAAAGTGATTAGGATAAGAACATGAAATAACTGAATTTTTATCGTTATTGTAAAGAATTCTGAATAAAGCCATTTATAGACGCACATGGATCCTCAATTTGCGTCTTCTCTATTTAATTTTTATCTATTTATTATCTATTTACCTATCTATACATCTATATATATAGTATAGAAAAATTACAAACTTTGTCCTAAATTATTTTCAAAATCTCAAGGAGATCCCTCAAATCATTTTTAAATTTTTTTCATCCTCAACTATTTTTTAAACCTGCATATTTCTCCTAATTTTTTTCATAATTTTTTTTTTATTCCTCAAGTATCAACGTAAAACAATGGTGATAAGATAATGTCACTTTTTATGATATGTCACTTTTTATTCACATCACTGAGTCAACCATTATATTTTCTTTCTTCCCTAATTAATCCTCTCCAGCAACTCGTATAAGAGACAGGGTAGAGCATGGTAAATGTGTATTTGAACATCAAAAAGCAAATTAAATTGTTCTGCATTTAGAGGATCCCTCTCTTGGTTTGCAATTGATTTAGCCCAAATACACATCTCATGAATTTAATTTTTTGGTGATTTTTTTATAGAAATGGTTTATTGTGTGATTTGATAAAAAAAAAAAAAGGATCTTTAAATTAGAAATGTCAACAAGATCGGAATCCCTTATTATCTCTGTATGAATGTATAAACATAAACTAAATTTTGGATCTTTAACTAATAAATATGAGTTTCATTTTTTCTTTTGATAATTTTATTTTTATTTCATTTTTCTCTTTTGAGTTGTAAATAAAAGATGTATTCATTGGATGCTTTATCCAGTACATTAGTGCAGGCTTTATGCCCCTACCGGGACCATTTTGAGAGACGGATACGGTGGTGGTATTGATGGCAGCCCGGTAGAGATAAAAGAGGTTCTGAATTATATAGGCTAATACAAATTTATGGTCAGACAATTTGTTCTATTTTCTTATTCCGTTTGAGGGATTTAACAGAATTTATTTTTTATGGATGTATTTGTTATTTGACCAAATTTCAGGTTTGATTGGTAGGTTGGCTAAAACACAAGGGAAGTAAATATAATTAATCTAAATGAAAAGATAAAATATCACAAAATTACTATTTTTAAAATGATGATGTAGAATTATAACCAAGTAGTACATATAAGTAGTGATAAATTGCTGATATACATAATGGTGATACATATCAGCCCTCATCAGTGTAAATCTATAGAGGTCTCCCGTACTTTTTTTTGATTTAACTCTTTTGTCCCTCAAAATTTTTAATTTATTTTGGTACCATAGTTAGATGACTACTTTGAGTTTGATAGGTAAAGCACTTGAGGGACATTCATGAATTACAAAAATAGTTTAGGGACAAAAAAATATAAATAAAACTTGAGGGACATTCTCCTATGACCCGTAAGTCATAGGATTCGAGTTACCAAGAGGATAGGTACCAGATCAACTCTAAATCCTCTTAGGAATAAATAAAAAATAAAAAAAAAACCTTGAGGTACTTTTTTAAAATTATAAAAAAAATAAAAAATTCTTTTTTTGGTATTTGGGGCTTTATCTTCTTGACCTCGCATTCGAGGAATGCGAGGTCAGTCAAGAACAATTTTTTTTTTTTTAAATTTTCTGGAACTCGCATTCTCCGAATGCGAGTTCCACTGGTCCGGAATTGCACATTGCAATAGGCACAAAAATAGAAGAAATTTGAAAAGTGGCATATTTTTAGAAATTTTCCTTACTTTCTTCCTCTTTGCAACTTTGAGTTTTTTCAAATTCTTCTTTGTAAATAAACCCATTTCCCTTAGCATTCAAGTAATTCCTGACAGCCACCATCCTTTTCCATTGCCTCCTTTCTATCCCCACTCTTGTGGCCAATAATTTCAATTTCTCATCTCTCATTCTTTCAACCTTAAACTACAATAAAGGGCTTATGGAAGGGTATGTTTCCTTCTCTCTCTTTTCATCAGCACACTACCAGCCACACCAGTAGTTTCCCTTGTAAACATTTTTAGAGACCCCATCGATTTAATTTTGAGCCTTTCTTATGTGTTTTCTTTGGCCAGAATCCCCTTAGTTTTTTCGAGAGGAGTCACCCCAGAAATACCTTCTCCCATTAATGAATACCTACACTTATCCACCTTTTTAGCTCAAAACACTCTTCCTCTTAAAGAGATTAAGCAGCTTAGAGAATATACAATTTTTCTAAGGAAGTTTTTCTCAAACTTCCCCAAGCTGAGGATCAAGGTCATAATCCCCCGTGTGGGTACATGACTATATATGAGGACCAGCTAATGGTTGGGATTCGCCTACCTATTCCTCTATTTTTCTATCAAATTTTAGAATGCTGGAAAATTAGTGTTTCCCATCTAACCCCAATTGCCATCTAAACCATTGCAAGGTTCTGTATTGTCGACAAACTGTGCAAGCTCTCTCCACCCCTCGATACCTTTTGGGTCATTTTTATATTTAAGAGCCCTCACCACATATTCTTCTATATCTCTCTTTGAACTTTAGGCCGTCAAATAGTTGTAGGAAACCCATCTACAATTCACGATTGTAAGAAAAAATTCTTCTTTGTCATTTACCTATACCCAGCCATGCCTTGTTGGCAATGGAATTTGCTTAAAGAGTCATTATCGACTCGAAATGCAACCCTTCAGATACTGACGAGGCTCTTGAACTTCTTAAAGCCAAAGCCTATGTTGACTTCTAAGACCAAAATTTCATCATTAATAATGACCTTCTAGCCTGGTCCATACTGCTCCCTAGCTAGAGTGTCCTTGAGGATTTTAACCCCATCATAGGTCCTCCATTTTATTTATTATTTTCTCACTTTTTTTTTTCAAAAGATTTAATTCCTTATTTGTTTCTTTTTGTATGTTTTCATATCTCAAGTAGTCTTAGTGATTTTCTTACTTGGTTGGACATCTCCACATCTGCCCCTGCCATCTCAACTTCCACTGCTACCCCTACATCATCATCAGATACCTCCCGAGTTACAGCCCCTTTTTTTATCCCCATAGAGATAGATGTGCCTCCTAGTGCAATTGAGGCACACACCGCTTAACCACTAATTGCAGTAGTGGATGTTGAGCCTGTGTTCACCTTAATTGATGTGGACAAAGCCATTCTCCATGCTCTAACCCACTACCTCAACCAGTCATGGCTGCCTCTATCCCTGCCCGAGCCATTCGCAAGAGGACTCAAGCTTTAACAACTTCGTGTCGTAGGCTTGCAATAAGTGTTGAAAAGGTACCTAAGAACCAACTGGCACTGACGGGAGGATTCGGCTTGAGTGGGGCCCAGTACCTCCGCATTCCAAAGTGATCTCTATCGCTTCGGAGAACGATAATAGAAAACCCAAGGCTTCAATACATCACCAGCTGAGGTAAGAGGTTCTACCTTTGGGCTTAGATGGTAGCCTTTTTCATTCTCAAGAATCCTAACATGATTGAATGGTGTCTTTGTACAGGTGAAAAGGAATATACCCCCGAGGATGAGATCTCTTATACACATCCAGAGAGAGCCTCGGCTGGGAGCCAAGATCTGTCCTGGGTCTCTCTGGCAGTAGGTCCCACACCCAGCACGGCTAGTCGGGTAGTACCAAATTACGTCTCAGCCATAAACGTAAGTCAACCTCCTCTGCTTTGTATATATCGTGCTTCAACTGCTTTGCATTCCATCTAATAACTGAACTTCCTTCTTATGTAGATGTTGAACACGTTGGTGATCGAAGATGAGGAGAAAGCCTACGCAGCTGAAGTGAAAAAACTATATGATGAAATAAAACATTAGAAGTTTGAGAATAAGGCTTGGACAAAGGCCTTGATTAATAAGGCTATTAAAGCCAAGGATATTGAGTGTCAACAGACGGCACCTGTCATGTATGATAAATGGGCTACCAAGATGAAGGAGTTGAAGGACGAGCTAAATTTGTCCGAGACCCTTAAGGCCATTTTAGAGAAGGATTATAAAGTGGCCAAAGCCAAAATCAATGGGCTCTAGAAGCAACTAACTAGGTCTGAACAAGAATATCCAAGAATTGTTAGAGAACATCTCAGGCAAAATAGCTGATGCCAAATCACAAGCTGTGGCTGAAATCAAAACTCTTCAAACTGTGCATTCAAGCTCATGAAACTCATCTAAAGATCATGTGCCGAAATAAGTTTTTTGCTTTTTCTGATATTACTTCTGATCTGAAGGAGTTTGCCAAAGCAACGTATGTCCGGGGGTATACTGCATCTTATGATAGGTTCGTGAAAAATCCAAGATTATATCCAAGCACTCCTTATGGTGACAAATGCAACACTAAAAAACTGAATGAATTGGAGGTTCAGTTTAGGACTGCCCTTCCGTTGCCTGAGCTTCCTGGTGGGAGAACACCAGTCAACAAGTAGAAATCCTTCAAGAGGTTGGGACAAGTAGGCCTATAAACAGGACAGATTTGGGTTGGAATTGGTAAGTTTGAGCCCGTCTCCAATTGAGAATTTTGATTTCGGATTCGATCCGGTTACCCGATGGACTTAGATTATATACCCATCTTCGGCGTCCGATTGGATCCGGATCTGGATCCAAATCGGATAATATCCATTAAAAATAATTCCAAGTGAAGATGCAATCTTAATAGACAACAGTGATGACAAGGATGCCAACTACTAGACAGCAATAATTAGATTTGTGACGTCGACAACGACATCGATATGATGTCCTCAGTCTGCACTCTTTTTCACATCTAAAAAATTGAAAGGAAAGGAGCCGAAGAAGATAAAGGTGATGATGAGTGCGACAGATAAAGTTTAAAGGATGAAAGATGAAATATGAAGAAAAAGATGGAGAAAACAAATGAGAAATAAGAAGAGAGAAGATGAAAGATGTATGTTGCGGCTGAAATAAAGATATCGATTATAACCTAAATTCTATTATATATATATAATTTAATTGGATTCGGGTTTTAAACGAGTCTGATAAATCTATATAAGGTCCGTTTATATATGAGTCTAATCGAGTCTAGATCAAATTCGAATAAATAGATCTATACTTAAAATTTGGCATATCCGAATAAATGACTCAGAACCAGATAGGATCCGGGTCCGTACCTGGTCAGCTGACAGGCCTGGGGACAAGCCTTGAGGATGCAACTAACTTTTGGATCCTCCTCTTAACTTGTTATCTTTCGACTTTAGTGTTCAAGCTTCTGAAGCTAACTTTGACATTAATTTATTATTTGATTCAGGCAACTGAACCTGTGGCCAAGGCTCGTTGACCCTTCATCGCACTGCTCATCATCACCTAGCTACCTCTAGAATAGATTTCTTACTATAATAGATAGGGATTTTTTTGTAGTCAGAAAAATTCTTCGGTAAAAATATAGTTCTTCTTTCTGCCTTACGCCTCTCATTTGTCTTTGTTGAACATGAGCAAAAATTGTGCCAAGCCTTGCAAAAAGGTTAAGTTTTGTATACCCCACACTTTACATACTTCTAGAATTGAGACTTAAAAACTTGTGAAAATTTTCTTTTCTTTTTGTTTCTTTTTTCTGAGCCTCAGGTCTCTTGAGCATGTCGAGTGCAAACCAGCGCAGCTCTTACTTCTTCTTTTCTATTTTGGGGGGATCAATTAGGCTTCACCCCTTTTTCTTTTTTTTTTTTTCCATCTAAACCTATGGACTCTTGAGCACTTCGATAGACCAATGTGGCTCTTTCTTTTTCTTTTTTCTTTTTTAGTAGGGACCACTCAGGTGTCGGCTCTTTTCCTTTCTTTTTTCATTCTTTTACTTTTTCTGATCTTTATGCTTGCCACTTAAGCACTTCAGTGGGCTTAACGTCGCTTTTCTTCTTTAAGCGGGAACCTCTAGGTCTCAGCCCTTCTCTTTGCTTTTTTTATCATCTTTTCTTGGAAAGAGATAAACTTTGTCAAAAAGATGAATGTTTATTAATGCTTAAGCTTAAAGCCCTGTATAATACTTTTTCAAATTAGTAATGTTCCACATTCAAGAAATTGGCTCCCCGTTCATGCCTACCAATCTGTAATATCCTGAAATATGAGCCTCTATTACCTTGTTTGTGTCTCCCCAATTCGGGCATCCAACTTTGTTGTTCCTTCTACTTGGCTAGCTTTGTTTTTCGAAGAACGAAATCGCTAGGCTTGAAGTAACGATGCTTAACCTTAGTGTTGTAATAGTTTGACATGGCTTGTTTGTACTTTGCCTCTTGAATAGATGTATTGAGCCTAAGCTCATCTAAAAGATCCAAGTTCAGCAACAAGGCTTCTTTATTCTGCTCAGGCTCGTATGGAGTTGTTTGAGTAGAGGGCATTCAAATTTCCTTAGTTATTACCGCCTCGGATCCATAAATTAAACTAAATGGTGTATTTCCATTGTCCATTCGATATATCGTTTGGTAAGACCATAAGACACTTGACAATTCTTCCACCAATTTTCTTTTTACGCTGTCCAGTTGAGTCTTTAGATCAGACAATAACGTTCGGTTAGCCACTTCAATTTGTCCATTCACCTGAGGATTAGCCACCGAGGTGAAATGTTGTTTTATTCATAAACATGAATAGAAACTAGCAAAGGGTTCACCCTTGAATTGCTTGCGACTGTCCGAGATGAGAACCGATGGTATCCTAAGTAAGCACACAATATTTTTCCAAAATAACTTCTCAATGGACTTCCCTATTATGGATGCCAAAGATTCATCCTCAATCCATTTGGTGAAGTAATGAATGGCTACGACCAAGCATTCCATCAGTCCCAAACCCTTTTGGTAACGTACCCAATAAGTCAATCTCCCACTGTGTGAAGGTCCATGAACTTTGTTTGGGAACTTTATCAACTCTTAGTCTCCAAGGTATAAGCACGTGAACCTGGCAGTTATGACAAGTTTGGACCAAGCTATCCGCATCTATGTGGAATGTTGGATAGTAATATCCTAGTAGCTTAGCTTTCAGAGTAAACTCCTTGGGCTGACATGGCTTTCATAGATTCCTTCATAAAGTTCTTTTAATACATATTTGGCCTCGTTTCACTCCTAGACATCGAATTCATGGACTTAAATTAGATTTCTTATAAAACACCCCACCTACTAGACTCGTACTTTAGAGCACGAGTATTGGTTCTCCAAGATTTTATCTTGTCCTTAGGAAGCTGATCAGTAGACAGATATTACATTATTGACTATATCAAGTTGAGGTTAGCAACAATATCCATAACTAACTTAGGAGTCTCAATTGATCTCTTTGGTTGAATCTCAACTAAGATTTCTTGGGCTAGGTGAAAATATATTGCGAAGGCTTAGATTTAATTAAATGTCAGCATGCATGTTTTTTGCTCTAGGCATTTTAATAATATCTGCATTACTGAATTGAGATTGTAGCTACTCAACTTTATCCAAATATTATTTCATAATTATTCCTTGAGTCTCACCATTTTCAAGACTCTAATTCATCACCAATTAAGAATCACTATGAATTTGAAGCGATCGAGCCCCTATTTTTTGTGCCAACTTCATCCCATAAATTAAAGCCTCATACTCAACTTCATTATTAGTTGCCTGGAACTCGAATCTTAAGGCATAAGTAAAACAGTGCCCATAAGCTGGGGTTCGAATAATGACCCTTCCTCCAGAACTGGTTTTGTAAGAGGATCCATCCACATGTAGTTCCTATACTTGATCTCCTTCAATTCTTTTGAACTCAGGAATAGTCAGAGTCATTATTTCCACAGGTTGAGCTATATGCACTTTCTTAACCATAAAATCTGAAAGGACGTGTGCCTTTATTATGGTTTGAGGTTTGAACTCTATGTCGAACTCAAGTAGTTTTACGGATTATTTGAGCATCCGCCCAGCTACATCTGGATTTGCCAATGTCACTTTCAATGGGAAATGCATGAAAAATATGATTTTATGACCTTGGAAATATGACCTTAGCTTCTGGGCCGAAGTGACCAAAGCAAAGCCTGCTTTTTCAATAAGGGAGTAAATTTTTTTAGGTCATTGAAGTACTTTGCTTGTGAAGTAAATTGGAAGCTGATTCTCTTTCCCATCATTCCTCAAACAAAACTGAACTATAGCTTGTCTCTTATACACATATAGGTATAGGAGTTTATCTTTCTGAGAAGAAATGAGCCTGGAACATTTACAAGTTATATTTTCAGCTCATTAAAGGATTTATGAGCCTCTTCTGTCCAGTGAAAGTTATCCACATTTTTTTACCAGTTGGTAGAATATGAGGCCCCTTTCAATAGATTTTGAGAGAAATCTATTTAATATGGCCATTTGGCCTATCAATTTTGAACTTCCTTTTTTGAGGTAAGGGGTTTATCTCTAAATTAGCTTTGATTTTCCATGATTAGCCTCTATGTCTAGGTGGGAAACAATAAACCCTAGGACTTTTCCAGATGACACCCCAAGGTATACTTGTTGGGGTCCAGCCTCATTTGAATGGATCTGAGAGTGTCAAATATTTCTTTCAAATCCTTAATGGTTTCAACATAGGTTTTACTTTCATAATAATATCATTAACATAAACTTCCATATTTCTCCAATCTGACTTTTGAATGTTTTGTTGACCAATCTTTGATATGTCATCCCAACATTCCTTAATCCAAACGCCATTCATCGGTAGCAATAAGTGTCTTGGTCGGTGATGAAAGAGGTATTTCCTTTATTTTTCTTTTCCATGTATATCTGATGATAACCTCTGAAGGCATCTAGAAAATGCAAAATTTCAAATCCAACAAATAAATCTACTACGGATCAATTTGAGGCAAAAGGTAACTATTCTTGGGACAAGTTTTATTCAAATTAGTGAAATCTTAGCACATTCGCTATGATGAATTAGGCTTTGATACAAGTATAGGATTACAAAACCAAGTAGGGTAAAAAACTTCTCTAATTATCTTAGCAAGGAGAACCTTGTCCACTTCGACTTCAATAACAAGGCTTTATTCTAGGCTGAAGAGACACTTCTTTTACTCACTACCTTGAGGCTCGAGTCAATGCTTAGCTTGTGCTTAGTGATTTCTCTGGGAATATAGGGCAAATATATCTTCCATGGATCATGCAAAAATATCCTAATACTCGCACAACAGTCGAAGCAGAAGCCCTTTGAATTTAGTTGAGCAATGTGGCACGGATTTTAATTTTCGATTTGAAAGGGTCAAATCTAGTGCTTCCTCCTCAATTTAAACATCCTCTGAAGGCTTTTCCCTTTCTCTTAGGATTGTGAATTAGTGGCAACTTGGGAGCCTTGGAATATTAAGCATATATTTTCCTTGCATTGCTCGAATCTCTTGTGGTTGGCCCCCTAACAATTCTGCTTATTACCAAACCACATTGGGGCCTTGATCTGGCTGAAGGGAAGGTCTATTGTTCTGAGACTAGAACTGGCGATGAGAACCTCGGTAATCATTATTCTGCTCATTCTTGTGGAATTCACCAATTGCCCTTCTAATGAACTCCTGGAGGTGTCCCTCCTGTATGGCCTTTTCTCATATGATTGTAGGCCTTAGTGTTGTAACTGTGCTACCCATGAAATTCCCAGTACTAGGATTTATCTATCTAATCTAAGGTAGCACACATTAGATGAGAAGGTTTTAGCACCTCGGTATGTTGAACTTGATACATGATGAGACTCTCTTTGTGTTTATAAGGGTGAAGTCCCCATCATAAAGCTCTTTGGTTCGGATATGCCTGTCCACAGCAGTATTATTTGGGTATGTAACCCTGCCAATAAGAAACCTATGGCTCGAATAGGCTAGTCTTTCAAAAATGTTTTGTTTTTTGGATGAAGAAGGTTTAGCCTCAGACTTGTCTTTAGGCCTCTTTTGTTCATACAACTCCCTCCTTGTTTTGTTGGATTCTTCACCTCAGATATGTTCCGATACTCTCTCAAGGAGCTTAGTATAAGAGGTGGACATTTTCTTAGCTAGCTCTGCACTGAATGCCCCAGGCTTTACTCCACTGCAGAATGCAGCGATCATAATTTTTTCATCAACGTATTTGATTTGGACAACCTCATTATTAAACATGTCCACATAATGGGTGAAGGACTCCACTGCCTAATGTTCATGAGGTGTGAGATATCCTTTTGCACCACCGACTTACTTCTAAAATAGTCTAAGAACATTTTTTCCAAAGTCATGGAAAGTGGCAATTGAATTGATGGGAAGCTTATGAAACCACTTCTGTGCTAGACCATGAAATGTAGTGATAAAAAGGTTGCACTTTATGGCATCTGTGGCTATAAAGACTGGTAACAGCAACCACATGAGAAATATGATTAGACGGATCCAAATCACCTTTATATCTATCCAGGTTTGGCTACTTGAATTGTCAAAGAAAAGGCTTTATTTTAATGGACATAGTGAAAGGATCTCTGTCCATCTCATAAAAGAAAGAGGTATGAGTTACCGTGTTATTTTTCTTCAAAATTTCCTAAACTATGAGCTCTAGGCTCTGCTCCCCGTGTTATTCAGAAATAGCTAAGGAAAGGCCAGGAACTTTTTGAATTGTTTTTTACTTCAGATTTCGGCTGATGAGTTCATGAATTGAAGTTTTCTTAGGCCTGCTGTTTACTGAGTGTGATTGTTCTGGCCATCAAGAGATCTAGTTCGGAGAATCCTGTACCTCAGATTAGTGCTACTCATGTTGCAAAAGTAGGTTGTTTGCCACGCACCAATCGGCGCAAGGAGTTACAGCTTGATTTCCAGTAAGTGTTGGATTCTTTTTGCTTGATAAAGGCTCTAAAGGATTCCATGTAATCAGAGATGAATTGAAGAACATTTTCATGTTTTTATTCAAGCATTGTGGAAGTTCTATCCTCATCTTGGTTCTTAAATTTGACCAGGAGGTGCTGATTATCACCCTCAGCTTTCTTGCTCTCAGCGATGAGTAGAAGCACGATTCTTTATTTTTCAAAATTTGAATTGGTAGAAAGTATAGAAAACTCAAAAAAAATAAGGAAATCAAGTGTGAATAAGAAGAAATCTCAAGAGAAACACGGGTTTTTTGGTCACGATTTTACACAGACGGTGCCAAATGATGAGTATGGAAAACTAGAGAAGGAAAGTAGATATGAAAGTCTTGGATGAAGTGTAATTTATGAAGGGTTATCTACAAGTTTGGCCTAAGGACCCCATATTTATAGACATTACCAAGCTTGAGGAGTGCCTTAGTTGCCTTGAGCTAACTAAGCATAATATCTAATTACGTAAATGTTCTTAATGAGTTGTGCAATGTAAGCACTACATATATGTATTATTACTCAATAGTAGGAATTGGACGGCAGATAAGGGTGAATGAAACAATGTTACGTAGAAATGGTCTCGCAGTTGACAATATTCTCGATGCACGAATAGTCGATGATAAAGGCCAAATAATTGGTAGAGAAGCTATAGGTTAGGAGTGGTGGTAGACCTGATGGTGCTAGGTTTGGTAATATATTTTGGCGCACAAAATCAAGTTAGTCCAAGTACCTCAAATTGTGACATATTTGCGGGTTCAAAGGACCATGGAACAGAATGCAACGGAAATTTTTTTATCGTTGGCAACATATAGCTGACAATATTGACAATGATCTATTTATGAAGATTATTTTGCGGCCAATTATTGAACAAATTAAGGGCCAGAATCAGACTATAATTGGATTAGCATTTGTTGCTGCCATTGTCTCAGAGAATCCACTAGGCTCATATCTATTTGAAAGAATATAATTCTTCAATAGATTCCTCCGAGCCCTGGCTGCCCTCCTCTAGCCAATTATTAGTTCTTGATGTATATGTAATATGTATAAAACGCGTGCAATGTAGATATTCTACAATCTCTATTTAAATTATTTTTAAACTTCCAGAAGAAAATCAAAGCAAGAAATATATATATATATATATTAACGAAGAATACAAGTGGGTGCATTAATGCTGTTCTTTTTTATGGTGCAACCAGTTCGGCCTTAAATTTAAAATGACTAGGGTGAACTTTAGGGTTAATTCCACTTACCCCTTAAATTTTTGCATCCTTTAACACTTTACTTTTTAATAATATCTATACTATATATAAAATAAGAGACTTTTTACTGTAATGTCATTATTTATTTTGCCTATTTTTACTTTTGATAGTAAAACTTCCCCATACAACTACTCCTAAAAATTCTTCCTATTTTTTTAGGTAATAATATTTAGAATCACACACACATTAGTGTGTGTCTTCTCCACTAGTTTTTTATAAAGTTTGTAGACTAACAATAAATTACTTAACTAGAAAATAACTAAGGTGAACTTCATAGTTAATTCACTTATCTCTTTAAACTTTGGCTCTTTAACCCCTTTTGACTCTATGTTATTTTTGTAAAGTCTCTAGACTAACGGTAAATTATAACAATATCTCAAATTTTAACTAAATGGATAAATATATCCATGGGTTAATTACCTTTTACTTCTTTAAACTTTAGCATCAGTAATATTTTAGACACTAACATTATTTTTTGAGTACAAGTTAACCTCTTCTTTTATGTCAACTCCATATTTTGATATATTTTATCTATTCTTTTTTTTTTTTACACCTTCATAGCTGTCCATCCCTCCACTACCACCACTAACAAAACACTAAAATATGCAATTCCTTTTTTTTTTTTCAAAGAACACTAATTCAACTTCTAAACATATATTCAGATCAAATTCGCTACATGAATCTAGTCTTCTATTGATGGAGAAATGATTCATAAGACCAAAATAAATAAAACAACAAAGAATAGAATAAAATAGGGATAGATACTGATCAATTGGCAAAAGACCTTTGTCGCACCCCCCACAACCCGCGGTCTGGCCGGCACCTTTTTGGACCGGCACCTTCGCCAATGCGGTGCTCGTGAAATAGGTGATTAAAGCACAAGTCTTATTTACTATTACAAATATAAATTACCATTTACTATTACCAATTTAAATGAATCACCTATTTACTATTACATAACGGGGCTTTAAATGCGACTATGAATTGTACAAAAATAATCTAAGTTAGGGGACACAGGATTGGAGTAAGCCACCTGGTGTGTTGGTGCGCCGGGACACAAAAATACTTCAAAATTTAAAGAAAAAAATAAACCCTAGTCTAGATTCACTCCTGGTCCACGTAATTCAAAAAACATGAGTTCGGAAATCCTGTTGTAAAATGGGAAGGTTTGGAATATATTTGTATACAATTTCCCTCGGCACCCACTTTACCCGGCGTTGGACCGGTTGCATGATTTTATCGCATTTTCCTTTATCAATTTTAGTATTCATTATTGCCGAGTTTGTAGCGTACGTGTGCTTAAGATAGTTTAAAAGTAATAAAAATATATACATATTAATGAGGAAATAAAAATAAATGGTTTGCATAAAAACATTGACAAGTAAATTTAGCCCGGGGTCCAATTTAAAGTTGTACACATTTAGCTTGTAGTGCCCTTTAACTCCCAAGGGGCAAAACAGTCGTTTGTCATGCACGCCAAAGTTTACTTCTAGCCCGATTTTATATTATTGATATTTTTATTTACCATGGATAAATTGAGTTTGATTAAAATATTTAATGTCCAGTCGTGCAATTAAACAAAATTTGAGGACAGAAGAGTAAATTCACATCATTTAACAAGTAAGAAAAAGCATAAATATTATATAAAGCACAAATCATCACAAAATAAACTAATCGAAAAATATGTGCAAAATCGAGCCTATTTACAATTTAATACTCATAAGGGCAAAACGGTAATTTCACAATCAAAGGGTAATTAAACATATTAAAATGTCAAACAAAAAATCAAATTAAATTTTGGTGGTTATTGTCATTAAAAATGTAACTTAGAAGAAATTTAAAAAATAATAATAAAAAAAACGAAAATTAAGTCATAAATAATGCAAAAATAGTAAGATAACCATTTTGTCACCAAAACAATTGATTCAAAAGGTCATTTAACTCAGCTCAGCCTCAGGAATGTGGTGGAATTGGTTATGCTCGGCTTGGAGTGCGTTTGAGCCGAATTTGCTTTCGGCACCTCCAAGCTTCCGGTTGATGAACCGGCCATCTTCCACCACGTTTTTCACCTAACAGATGAACGATTTTTCTTGATCTTTACAAAGAGAAGTTGTAGTCCCAAGTACCCTCTAAAACTTTTATTCTTTGAATTTAGCCTAATTCCTCTTATATCGTTTGGAATTTTCGCTCAAAGTTGGTGCTGTCTGGAAAATTTTCCAGACTTAGAAAATCTCTTTTTTTCTGCAGATTTTCTTGGCCACCAGCCTGATTCTACCGCGTTTTTTACCCTCAAAATGAATGATTTTAGTTGATCTTTATAAAGAGAAGTTTTAGATCCAGGTACTATCTACAACTTTTCTTCTTTGAGTTTAGTCTAATTCCTCTCCGATCGTTTGAAATTTTCGCTCAAAGTTGGCTATCTGGAAAATTTTCCAGACTTGGAAAATCTCTTTTTTTCTGCAGATTTTCTTTCCCACCAGCCTGATTCTACCACGTTTTTGACCCTCCAAATGAATGATTTTTCTTGACCTTTACAAAGATAAGTTGTAGTTCCAGGTACTCTCTACAACTTTTCTTCTTTGAGTTTAGTCTAATTACTTTTAGATCGTTTGGAATTTTTGCTCAAAGTTGGTTGTCTGGAAAATTTTTCAAACTTAGAAAAATTTCTCTTTTCTTTTCTGCAGAAATTTCGTTTTCTCCACTTTAGACTGATTTTTTTGCTCTTTAAAGAGGTGGATTGAGTGTAAAAATGGTCAAAGACAATTCCTTGTCATGTTGGGAGTATGGGGCATCTGAAATTTGGTGAGAATGGGTGAAAAATGCAGAGAAAAATGTGGCCAAAACAGCTCTGTCGAGCTGACTGTTCGGCGCGTGAACAGTACGCGCGGTACTGTTCACGCGCTGATTTTTTTTTTTTTTTTTTGAAAAATCTAAAAACTTAATAATATTAAAACTCATTCTTTGTATTTCAAAAATGCATAAAACACATAATAATTAAACACCATAAGACAAATTAAAAGAGAATTAAAGGATAAATTAAGAGGAAATCAAAAAGCCTAAAGTTTCTTTGATCCTCTTCGACACTCTGGCAAAGAGGAGCAAGCTGTAGACACCTATTCCTAATAGACTGTCTCTTATACACATCTAGATGTGTATAAGAGACTTGCTCTTATGTGTTTGCCAGAGTGTCGAAGAGGATCAAAGAAACTCTAGGCAAAGATTGTAGATGCATCGCATGATTGGATGATTCCAATCATGCAACAAAATTTGCCACATGTCAACATTAAGCTCATGAGGTCGTGAAAGAGGAAATTTACCATATTGACAAACACATCGGGGAGATTAGGTCTATCTATTCATCTAGAGCGGAAAAGTCTTCATTGGGGGAAAGAATTGAATAAAAAGACTCCCAGTGAAATGAACCATAAGAGACATAAATGAAACTTGAAAACAAGAATGAAATCCCAATCTGGTGTTTATCGGGAGTACAAGGACTTACAATAAAACGTAACTGTGAATGACAAAGAAAACTAACTTGCCATAACATGCAAATGCCACTGGTGATGAAACTCAGCAAACAATGTGAATTAAAAGCCAGACTTTGTATCATCAAGGCAAGGGTATGTATACACAAATGAACACTCGACTTTATGTCATCGGGGTAAAGACATGTAAATTAAAATGAAAACCCGAATTTGTGTCATCGAGGGAATAAGAGTGAAATGAAAACCCGAACAAAGGTGAGTTTGTCGGGTAATGCAAACTTGAAATGAAAGCCGAAATTCGTTTATCGATTGATACAGAAATGCAAACCTGTATCTGTCTCGATACACAGGTTAATAGAACAAGTTAATAGAATGGAAACCCAAAATTTACACATCGGGAATGAAAATGCAAACCTGAAATTCGTTGATCAGGTTATGAATTTCGGTTTGAGAACCTGAAATTCGTTTATCGGGAGTGCAAATGCAAACCTGAAATTCGTTTATCAGGTTAACGGAGATGGAAATGAGAACCCGAAATTCGTTTATCGGGTGAAGATGCAAACCTGAAATTCGTTTATCAGGTTAGTGAAGATGGAAATGAGAACCTGAAATTCGTTTATCGGGTAAAAATGTAAACTTGAAATTCATTTATCAGGTTAATAGAAATGGAAATGAGAACCCGAAATTTGTTTATCGGGTAATGCAGAAATGCAAACATAAAATTCGTTTATCAGGTTAATAGAATGAAAACGTGAAATTCGTTTATCGGCTGAAGGATGAAAATGCAAACTTGAAATTCGTTTATCAGGTTATGAAAATGGAAATGAAAACCCGAAATTCGTTTATCGGGTGAAAATATAAACCTGAAATTCATTTATCAGGTTATGAAAATGGAAATGAGAACCCGAAATTCGTTTATCGAGTAAAATGCAATAAGTATGATACATACACGGAGCCATGTCATGGGGCTTACCCATGAAATAAAGTGTAAAAGGCAATTAGTAGTTAACCCTAATCATGACTGGATTGTAAACTGGGACATTAAGCCTTAAACGGTAAATGACAGCATTATTTAAACTGAGAGGTTTGACTAAAAACTTAGTGTACCATCTCCCAAGTGGCGATCACCTGTGAGGTTGATTGCTTCATTAGGGGTTGGCGTGAATCACCCCTTTCAAAATGCGAAGAAAGACATTTGGGTATCAAGACAGTTCTCGGGATTAGTGTATCCCTTGTGGTTTATGAAGGATATCCAATCAATAAAAATTTGCCCCAGTGTCTGTGCATTTTAGCATTCATTTTATTTTCATGTACCTGCAGGTACTCAAAACAATGCGATATCAAGCAAAGAAAACTCGAATTGGTCAATGCCAAAACATACGAAATGTCAATCATAGCGAACATTTCTATAAGCAAGGTGACCGAGCTCGCTAAGAGCTGCCTACGTATCCCACCACAGGAATCAGGTCGAACGTAGTTCAATTAAACAGATGGTTTGCACGTATTTGACAACTAAAACATCAACAACAACAAGAACAACTACAAACAAACTGAATGGCAGCATGTGAGTTTGATAGAAGTACATGAATAAATAATACAGGCACATCAGGAGCAATCTTAGTAAAAATCGTGCCATCACCGTATTAACACCGCTTTGACTTTCATTCCAAGTGATTTGGACCCGATCAGGCAATGCTTTGGATCCATCAGATACGTGCCTTTTAAAGGCCAATGACTGTGTTGAGAGAACGACATAGAGGCAACCAATAAGCCTAACTTCAGTCAACGTTAAGCTGCCTTCCCTGTAATTGGGATAGACATGTTAACATCAACTGCCGAGACCGCACAAACTGCTCCCTTTAAGCCTATGCAGAACTTAGGATAGTTAGGGTCAAAATGGGTTAAGTCGTGTGATTGGTAAAGATTGGGATTATCTTAAAAAAAGCTTGCCCCAGTTTAAGATAGGAGCTTTGGTTGGAAAGAATATAGCTACAAAGGTGGAAGAGCGGGTTTGTGATCTGAGAAAACTGATTATGTCCCTTATCTAAAAGAATTGCCCCAGTTTTGGGTTGAGAGTCTTACTTGAAGGCAACTGACTGAATTGGGGAAATAGATTTGAAAAAAATTGTCCCAATTTTATTATAACAAACTGAGTTTTGTTGGGCATTTGTTTTGGTCAGCCTCTCAAACTTTCTTTTTTTTTTTTTTTTTTGCCACCCAAAATAACAATTTGCCCCAACATTGCAAATGAGCTCATTTCCAATTTGTTTTATAGCAAAGGATAGGGACTTGAAACGAAAGATAGGCAAATAAAGATAAGAGATATAAAAGAATTTAGTCCAGATGTGGCTGAAAAGGGAAAGAAAACAATAGGAGGAAGACTATCCGACGTTCTGCAATGACTTAAAGGTTTAGTCTGCCAAATCAGATGAAAAACTTTTTGACCATATCCGCATTTATCGGTTGGGGGATTACCCGACAACCTCATAAACGAATGTCATGATTGCATTTCTCATTCCTGATATAATACTTTGTGTTTCAATGAATGGACCCTGCCAGTTAGGAGCAAACTTGCCCTTTGCTTCGTCCTGTATTGGCAATATACTTTTCAAGACTAGATCGCCAACCTGAAAATGTCTGGGCTTGACTTTCTTGTTGTAAGCTCGGGCCATCCTCCGTTGATAACATTGGCCATGACACACAGCTGTTAGCCATCTTTCATCAATGAGTGCAAGCTATTCATGTCTGAGCCTCACCCATTCTACTAGAATCCAACTCAGTTTCCATAAGAATGCATAGAGAAGGGATCTCTACTTCCGCTGGCAAAACAACTTCCATTCCGTACATGAGGGAGTAAGGCGTTGCCCCAGTAGATGTCCTGATACCAAACGTCCGATAACCCAGCAATGCATATGGCAGCTTTTCATGCCAATCACGCTGACTGTCAACCATCTTTTGAATAATTCTCTTAAGATTCTTGTTAGCTGCTTCAACTGTCCCATTCATTTTTGGCCTATAGATGGTGGAATTCCTATGTTTAATCTTGAATTGGGCACAAAGACCATCTACCATGTCATTGTTCAGGTTCTTAGCATTGTCGGTAACCAATGTATCCTAGATCCCAAAGCGGCAAATGATGTTCTTTCGGATGAACTCCGCCACTACATTCTTTGTTACGTGCTTGTAGGATTCAGCCTCGACCCACTTGCTGAAATATCTTAATCACTACCAGAATGAAGCAATGACCATTAGAAGCTGGCGGCTCGATCAATCCAATGACGTCTATTCCCCAAATTGAACAGGGCCATAGAGTAGTGATGTTGTGCAATTCAGTTGGTGCTGCCCTTATCTCATCGCCGTGCATTTGGCACTTAACACACCTGCGGACAAATTCGAGTGCAATCATGCTCCATAGTAAGCCAGAAGTAGCTTGCTCTCATTATCTTCTTAGCTAATAAGTGCGCGTTCATGTGTGGCCCACAAACTCTCCTATGAACATCCTCCATAATGTAAGCGGCCTCTTTCTTATCAACGCACCTTAGAAGACCCAGATCTATTGTCCTTCGATAAAGTACATTGCCATTTAAAAAGAACTTGATTGACATTCGGCGTAGGAACTTCTTATCCGAAGTACTAGCCCCTAGAGGATAGTTACCTTTATCCAGAAACTTCTTGATATCATGAAACCAAGGAAATCCATCAGATTCTGCCTCAAGAGTGCAACAGTGCCCTGGCTTTTCCAACACCTGAATGGTAATGGGTTCTATCACTGTGCTCTCTGGATGACTGATCATTGAAGATAAGGTAGCCAGAGCATCGGCAAATACATTCCTGGATCGGGGTATGTGAGTGAATTCCAAAACATCAAATTGTCGACCTAGTTTGAGAATACTACAGTGATATGGTATAAATCAAGATTTTAGAATCCCTGGTTACCCAGTGTCCAGTGTCTGATGGACGAGTAAATCTGAATCACTAAACACAGCTAACTCTTTAATACCCATGTCCAATGCAATTTTCAAACCAAGTATGCAAGCCTCATACTTTGCCATGTTATTCGTACACGGAGACTGTAACTTGGCTGTTGTTGGGAAGTGTCTGCCCTATGGTGATATCAAAACTACTCCTATCCCGTACCAAAAGTGTTGGATGCACCATCAAAGAATAGCCTCCAATGTGGACATTCATCTTTCATGTCTTCGGCAGTGCCAATGAATAAGATGTCTTCGTCCAGAAAGTATGTGTGCAAGGATTGATAATCATTCTCCCTTGGGTTCTCAGCAAGATGATCCACTATCGCTTGTTCTTTGACAATCTTTTGAGTAGTGAAGATGATATCGAATTCTGCTAACAACATCTGCCATCTAGCCAAACGTCCAGTCAGCATAGGCTTCTCTAACAGATAGCGAAGGGGATCACATCCTGGAAATGAGATAGGTGGTATGACCCAGTAGATAATGCCTTAGCCGTTGGGGTCCAAACCAATGCACAGCATGTTCACTCCAAAAAAGAATAATTAGCTTCGTGGACTGTAAACTTCTTGCTTAGACAATGGATAGCCTGCTCTTTTCTGCCTGAATCGTCATGCTGCCCCAAGACACAACCCATGGATTCGTCCAAAATTGACAGATACATGATTAATGGCTTCCCTGGCTTTGGGGGGACCAACACAGGAGGGTTCAAAAGATAATTTTTGATTTTGTCAAAAGCCTGTTGACAGTCATCATTCCAGTACATCGGTGTATTTTTTCTCAACAGTTTAAACAAAGGTTCACAAGTAGCTGTCAGCTGAGCAATGAAGCGACCAATGAAATAATTTTTCCCAAGAAGTTTTTTACATCCTTCTGAGTCTTTGGCGCAGACATATCACGGATAGCTTTGATCTTTACTAGGTCTATCTCAATACCCCGCTTACTAACATGAAACCTAAGTTAACTTTCTGGAAGGAGCTCCAAAGGAGCACTTTGCTGGGTTCAATTTCAGATTATATCTCCTCATCCTCTCAAATACCTTCTTAAGATTGGTCAAGTGATCCTCAGCCTTCTTGGATTTGATAATGATGTCATCGACATAGACCTCCATCTCTTCGTGTATCATGTCATGAAACAAGGTGGTCATAGCGCGTTGATATGTTGCACTAGCATTCTTGAGTCCAAATGGCATAACTCTGTAGCAGAATGTCCCCAAGGAGTAATGATTGCTGTCTTTTCCCTGTCTTCCTCGTCCACTAGGATTTGGTGATACCCAGCAAAACAATCGACAAAAGTCTCCATCTCATGGTAGGCAGCACTGTCTAGAATGATGTGAATGTTTGGAAGGGGAAAATCATCCTTGGGACTGGCCTTGTTTAAGTCTCGATAGTCGATGCAAACTCTGACCTCCCCAGTCTTCTTCGGTACTGGCACCATATTGGAAAGCCAAATAGGATACCGGGATACAATGATGACTCTTTGTGGCATTAAACTGCTTGATGATTTGTTCTTTGATCTTTAAACTCATTTTCGGCTTAAACTTCCTTGGCTTCTGCTTTATAGGCGGGCATTTAGGATCGGTGGGGAGTTTGTGAACCACAACATCTGTTGAGATGCTAGGCATATCATCATAAGATCAAGCAAAGACGTCTTGGTACAAAATAAAAAATTCTATCATCTCTTTCCTCTACCCTCTAGTCAAATGTATGCTGATTTGAACCTCTCTTACGTCCATGTCTGTCCCAATGTTTACCATTTTTGTTTCTTCCAAGTTAGGCTTTGGTTTTTCCTCGTGTCGCCCGAATTCATTTTCAATATCACACTCGTCCTCACCACTCTCAGACTGTGTAAAATTAGGGTTGGGTGTGATATCAAAATTGCACTCATCGACCTCATAAACTGTAGTATCTGAAGGATCAAAAGCATTGATTTTGGGCCATCTAGGAAAAAATAAAGCATGAATTGAAAGAAATTGCCTATGGTCATCTCCACCTCTAAGAGAAAGTCTCTTTAACATCTAAAATTTGTATAAGTGATCCTAGAGAACATAAACTTAACATTCATTAGCCATCCTATAAAATCAATTGTCTTCAGAATTTACCTCCAAAATAGATGAATAAGATGAATCATGAAGCCAATATCATGATTGTACTTGCTTTACTAATCAAATTGTTTTCAAGATTCATCTCCAAAATAGATGAATGAGATGAATCTTATACAATACTGAGAATGCACCTACTTCTTGACTAGATGGCATAAACAAAACGACTTAAGAAATACAAAACATGCATACAAAGATGAAATTAAAATGAGCAAAACTAAAAACCATATCTATTCAAATTTACCGAAACTCCCTATGACTAGGGAGATCATCAGATGTCCAGTTGTGCAGTTGGTCGATCTTAGCAAATGGCAGCTCAGTGTCATCCTTCTCCGTATGCTCTTGAATAATTACTCCCGCAAATAATTCGGCTACCCCTTGGATAAGAGCTCCTCCTTTTCAACCTCATCTGCATCAGGAGTCATAATGACGGCAGAACGTGGGAAAGTAATCTTAAGAGGTGGAATGACCATAGGCAATGCTCGACCTTCTTTTTCAACTCTCTTCAGCTCCTTAATCTCCATCAACTGCCTGGCATTCGGGCGAAAACCGAGCCCAAATGTATTCATCTGCGTTGGTAGCTTAATATGGTGTATTATGCCTTACAAATTCATCCCCAAACCTTGGCCGACACGATATCCTCCACGCAGCATTTCCCTTGCAGTCATTACACTCGCCTTATCCAGACAGCTTTCATTGTTGACTGTTCTCCAGGCCAAGATTGATAGAGACCACATCATAAGCTAAGAAAGGCACCGGAGTGTCACTACTCTCCCCGACTTCCTCCTTGACCATCATGGTGTGGTCATCTTCGGCAAATTCAGTAATCAGCTTAAAATTGTAAATGAATTTAACCCTTTGATGCAAAGATGACGGAATAGCCCCAGCAGAATTGATCCTCCACTTTGGATCTCACTAGTAAATTATATACCCCAACAATTGGAAGAACCTGGCAAGTGATCTGATGAACAGTTGGCCCCACTTCAAAAATAAGGTTTATCTCTCCGGTGGCTTGTCTTCGAGCCCCGTCAAACCCTCTGATCACCATGGATGAATTCCTGACCAGGTCATGAGAGATTTTCAGTTTATCCAATGTCTTCAAAGGACAAATATTTAAAGCAGACCCATTATCAACCATGACCCTAGGCAAATGCCGCCCCTCACATCTAACCGAGATGAATAGAGCCTTGTTGTGGTCGCTCCTTCAGACAGTTAAGTCATCAGAGACAGATCTCTATTTATACACATCTAGGAATTGTGTATAAGAGACCCTGTTCTGGGAGGGTTTAGACAGGAATATCACGAGGCAGATATACTGATCTCATTCAAAATCTTCAAGACTGCTCTCCTGACCTGGTCAGATGTTCATCCATGGTGATCAGAGGGTTTGTGAGGGCATCTTATTCAGCTGCTCAACTACTGTGAATATTCATTTTTTTTTATCACATCTTATAAAGTCCTCCACATCTTTGTCTGCTACAGCCTTAGGGGCCTGCATAGGCTCTTTACCTTTATTGGATTGTCCGGCCCCAAAACTGTTGTCATTTGTGATTCGGCCTGACCTTGTGACAGCGGACACTCCCTCCTCAGAAATTGGCCTTCCACCGACTATCACAGCTGAGGGTTGATAATTCCACGGCACTGCATGTGTGCTCTCAATTGGCAATTGTATTGGCAGTTCAATCACAACGGGCTCTTGGGATTCTACCTCAAACGGATCCATGTCTATGATAAAAGGCTCAGATGACTCCAAATCCAAATAAAATGGTTTGGTCTGAGTCACTGTGACTTCTTTGACTTCTCCTTCTTCCTCTTCCGTCTCCGCTTCTATACAAACCATCCCAACATGAGGCTCATGTAGTGGCAACGGATTAGTGTTTACTTTAGGAGCCCTTTGTTCCGGCCTCCTAATGACAATCTCATGTGCATCGATGACATATCCTGCACCTTGTTCTTCAACGTCCAACAATTAGCCGTAGAATGCCCTGGGGCTCCAGAATGATAGGCACAGTGGGCATTGGCATTAAACCTATCCAGAACTTTCCCCGAATACTGAGGAGGAGCTATGGGATTCAATCTCCCTGCTGATCTCAACTGCTCATATAGTTGCTCAATGGGCCGTCCTAAATTGGTAAAATTGCGGAGTGGTTTGCCATGTGGTCTGGCTTGGTTAGAGTTTGGTGAAGTGAATTTGTTTGGCTGGTTGGATCTTTGATTGTTTGGGGGTTGTGGTTTTGGATTATAATATGGGAGTTGTGGATTAGGCATGGATATTTGTACTTGTGTTTGGTATACGGGTTGAGGGTAGTATTGAGGTGGTAGTAGAGGTGGTGGATAAAAGGGTTGTGGGTTATGTATTTGGTATTGATGGAAGTTACGTGGTGATTGGCGGTTGGGTTGGTTGAAAATAAAAGTCACTTCTCCTTCTTTCTTGTCAACCCTTCCTGCTCAGGGATTTCTTAGCCATAGACGTGCTCCCCTGCATGGACTCTATCTGAAGTTTGAAGGCCGTCATGTCAATAATTTTTCCGCTTTTCAAGCCCCTTTCAACAGCCTCTGCTTGTTGGATGATTTCTGAAAATGATTTGCCAATAGACCCGATCAACTTTTCATAATAAGGAGGTTCTTGCGTATCAATAAAAAGTTTGACCGTCTCAGTCTCAGTCATAGGTGGGCTCACTCTGGCAGCTAACGCCCTCCATCTTTTCACATACTCACGGTAATCCTCTGAGGGCTTCTTCTTTAAGTTCATCAGAGCAAAGCGGTCCGGCTCAGGTCGCGGTTAAACTTCAGACATAAGCTAGGACATGAAAGACATTCATCCAAGGGAGTCCAATCCTCTTATACCAAGATCTTATCAAGCATGACTTTCTCTGATAACGCATCTCCCTCCAAGCTTAAGCAAACACCCTCATTGCTATCCGAGGGTCGCTTGTCGGATTCCCCAGGAAGTTGCAGAATATTTTAGGGGGTGAGCTATCGGATCTCCAGTGTGTATTGTACTTTAGAAATACTAGTCACCAAGTAATGACACTCTCAGCATGCAAACTTATACACATCTACTCAGATCCAATTTGGAGATGAATTGAAAACAATTTGATCTAGTCCCTGTTGCTACTTCATGAAACTATCGAACCGCTCCATTCTTTTCAATAGGGCATCATTGACAGCCGGTACAGGAGGCGGTGGTGGAATTAATTCAGCTTTCCCTCTTGAGGTATACTCCAACTCAAGAGGAGGTGGTGGTTGTGAAATTGGATCTGTCAGTGGTGGGACTGGAGTTGGAGGAGGTTGATTCTGTGGTGGTAGGGATAGCGGCACCCCATACCGGGATTAGGAATATGAGGAGGTAGCATCTCCTGATTGGCGGAGTGAAGCCCATAAGTTTGCATGTACCATTGCATTTCTTGGTTTATACTGGCCATAGCAGCCATCATAGATTTCATCTGTTTACGCAACTCTGTCATCTCTGGGTTTTGATCCCCACTGGTCTCTGCTCCACATCTTTTGCTGGTACGGTGCTCATACTGTCTTCAAATCGAAGTTTACGTGCACGCAAGCGGGTATAAATAGGGCTGCGTTGGGCAGCTATTTTAACACTTAATACCTTCATATTAAAACATAATTAAAAAAAGAAAATTCAGATATATATAAACAAACATAATCATAAGTTTACAGCATAAAACGTGGTTCCTTCCCCAAGAACCCTAAAAATAAAAAAAAGCTCTAAAGGGGACGAAGCCAGTTTGAACTTATTCAGCGAGCTCCTTTAGATGGTCTCGTATCTTTCTCATTTGCTCCTTGTACCGTAGAAGCTTGCTACGTGCTGATTCAGCAGCCCCATTGTGCATTAGGCGTCCCAGATCATCGGCCATCTCGGTGCATGCCCTCTTTCGGTTGTATTCCTGCTCTCGAATACAGGATTGCTGTTCTTGAAGTCTTTTGTAAGCTTGCCTGTGCTTATCTAGAGCTATCTCTTTTTTCACTATTTCCTTGTCCTTAGCCTACACCAATAGTGTGGTCAACCGAACAACTTCTTCTTAAGGGTCTATTACAGCTTGCGGTTGCCTGCTAAGCAAATGTTCCAGCCATACATCGTACTGAGGTGTGGTCCTTGAAATTCCACGCTGTTGTGGATCGTGTAACGACTCCTGACATGCACGTCTGGTTGCCCACGCTGACAAAATACTCGACTAGATCTGGTATTGATTCGGGCCGTATCCCTTTGTCGAACATAACATTGAACCGATCAGTCACTGATTTTGGAAGTACTGTCTAAACCCTCCCAAACTGACGTAAGACCTGGAAAGGCATGTAGGGAACAATGCCTTCATTTCCTATCAAGGGTATGAACGGAAGGCTAGCAGATTACAGACTCGGTGCATGACAGGGTACCCATTCTAGAACCCACTGTATCTCTGACTCCTTCAATGAAGACAACCAGCGAATGTACTTCTCCTTGTCTTTCAGCAACTTCGCCCGATTGATGCGTTGATTGTGACTTTGTACCCAATTCACTCGTACCCCAGGAAAAATCATGACGTACAATCTTTTGTAGCCCCAAATGTTCCATGAACCAGACCTGCAACAAAAGGCTTGAACCCTTGAAAATTTTGATTCCATTCTGACAGTTTGTACAAGCCACCAATATGTCAGCTAGAATAGTAGGGATTATGGTGAAGTCTTGACCACCGACGCCATGTATCAAATTGGCTAATATCCGTACCATCTTAAATGCTATCCTCCCATCTGGCCTCGAAAAAAGATATGCGCTGGTCAGTGCTAGAGTAAAAACCTGGACTCGCTTCTGAACCCAGGACTCCTC
Organism: Cinchona pubescens; assembly: GCA_025175665.1. Taxonomy (NCBI): domain Eukaryota; kingdom Viridiplantae; phylum Streptophyta; class Magnoliopsida; order Gentianales; family Rubiaceae; genus Cinchona; species Cinchona pubescens. The sequence goes on from JANKKI010000358.1 coordinate 259,783, forward strand.
GTGGATATGCAAAAAATGAGTCTTGTTCCTATGAAAACCCTGTTTTATGCCGAAGTGCTCGTGTAAAAATATCAAAGTAACCGAACTAGCCTCAGGTCCTCCTGGTATCGCAGCCTCTGATATGCCGGTGAACAAAGAGAAGTCCCTTGTAGTACCTAGGAACGGTAGTATAACAGCCCGGTCCTTGAAGTTCAATCCGAGAAATACCTGCGATCTCCTCTAGTGTGGGCGCCATTTCAAACTTCTCGAATCTGAACACAGCTGCCTCACTGTCCCAAACCTGTACCAAAGCGTCTACTATGGTCCGATCTGGCTCAATATCCCGCAGACATACTAGGTGACCCAAATAACCAGCTATTGTATTCAGTTCTGACAACTGCATGTTTCGTTCCCACTCCTGTAGCAAATAGGGCACTTTGGTCGCCTTTCCAATTACTCGAGCGGAACTCATTTGCATGAAATACATGTTAGCCTTACCTGAGGCTTGTACCCCTTCAGAGCCTTTATAAAATGAACACGCAAGCTTGCAAATTCCATTGTAGGTTATGTACCTAGGGATAGGTATGCAATTCTATACACAGAGTATCCGACAGGGTGTCCCTTCTACGGCTAATGATATGCAATAAGTAGCCTAGGGGCCCTACAATGCTGGGGTTAGCCTAAAGTTTTACAAGGGATAATAAAACTTTAGAAACATGTCGCGGGAGTGGATCTCTTGTTTGGGTCTGGCAACCATATGCCTTTGACCCTACCTAAGACTTATGCAATGCAAAAATCAAAATTTACTCTTTCTTGCGGGAAGTAGATACAAAGTACATTGCCAAAGTAAATCATACGAATTAGAAAAACTAATTACTATTACATAACAAAATTGTAAAGCTATTTACTATTACAAGCCAGATAAATGGGTGGGTCCTACCGCCTCGTTTGTGCGACCTAAACAAGGTCCACACAGTTCTGCCCTATGGTTTAAGCTATATGAATATGAGGCTTGGCTTACTAATGCAATCTAGATGGGCTTGGTTCCCGAACCTTCAGACTTTGGGCCCAAAAATAAAATCCATCAATCCCGTGAGCCTTATCGTCGGTGGTCAGGTGATCGCCAAAGATACCGTTATGTGCACATTGTGTCACAGCTGAATATCTGGGTAGATCGTCTTAATTCCTACAGGAAATGTGGGAAAGACACCCACAAAATAAGACATGCAATAAATGAGACATTGTGTTATGCTGTGTTCACTTGGAGGCGGTAAGATTCACACATTTTAATGCGTTTGGCTCTAAAGGTTTGATGCACCCCAACACCCCAAAAATTGCCCCCAAATTAACCACAAACAAGTATAATAGCAAAATATATTAAAACGTGTACAATAAAACAAGAACAAATCACACCATAGGCAAACAGGGTATGGCACGTAAAACGAGACCTAAATCGAGCAAACGGGTACTCAAGACAGCAAACATAGTGAAATATAGTAAAATAAGTATAAAATAATTTGAAAAGAACAAATAAAGTAACACATAGCATGTGGCACATAAAACGAGACCCAAAATCCATAAACAAGCACACAAGACAGCAAAAATGGTGAAATACAGTAAAATAAGTGTAAAGTAATTGAAAAAGAAAAAATAAAGTAACACATAGCATGTGGCACATAAAACGAGACACAAAAATTCATAAACCAGCACACAAGACAACAAAAATGGTGAAATACGGTAAAACTAAGTATAAAGTAATTGAAAAAGAACAACTAAAGTAACACGTAGCATGTGGCACGTAAAACGAGACACAAAAATCCGTAAACCAGCACACAAGACGGCAAAAATGGTGAAATACGGTAAAACAAGTGTAAAGTAATTGGAAAAGAACAATTAAAGTAACACTTTGCATATGACACGCATAGAGCCGGTAACATAGCACACCAAAAAATCGGTAAAAATTAGCTGGTTTATATGAACGTCTAGATGTGTATAAGAGACAGCGTTAAAATCGTGTGCCCGGATTCTCAAAGTTCCCAGTGGAGTCGCCACGCTGTTGCACCCCCCCACAACCAATGCGGTCTGGCCGGCACCTTTTTGGACCGGCACCTTTTTGGACCGGCACCGTCGCCAAGGCGGTGCTCGTGAAATAGGTGATTAAATGCAAAAGTTTTATTTACTATTACAAACATAAATTACCTACTTACTATTACCAATTTAAATGAATCACCTATTTACTATTACATAACGGGGCAAGATTTAAATGCGACTATGAATTGTACAAAGATAATCTAAGTTAGGGGACACATGATTGGAGTCGCCACCCGGTGTGTTGGTGCGCCAGGACACAAAAATACATCAAAATTTAAAGAAAAAATAAACCCTAGTCTAGATTGACTCCTGGTCCACGTAATTCAAAAAATATGAGTTCGGAAATCCTGTTGTAAAATGGGAAGGTTTGGGATAGATTTGAATTTTCCTCGGCACCCACTTTACCCGGAGTTGGACCGGTTGCATGATTTTATCGCGTTTCCCTTTTCAATTTTAGTATTCATTATTGCCGACTTTGTAGCGTACATGTGCTTAAGATAGTTTAAAAGTAATGAAAATATATACATATTAATGATGAAATGAAAATAAATGGTAAATAAAAATATTGACAGGTAAATTTAGCCCAGGGTCCAATTTAAAGTTGCACACATTTAGCTTGTAGTGCCATTTAACTCCCAAGGGGCAAAATAGTCGTTTGTCATTCACGCCAAAGTTTACTTCTAGCCCGATTATATATTATTGATACAGTTATTAAGTCATGGACTAAATTGAGTTTGATTCAAATATTTAATGTTCAGTCGTGCAATTAAACAAAATTTGAGGTACAAGAGTAAATTCACATCATTTAACAAGTAAGAAGGGTTTATAAAAATTATATAAAGCACACATCATCACAAAATTCACTAATCAAAGAATATGTGCAAAATCAGAGCCTATTTACAATTTAATACTCATAAGGGCAAAACAGTAATTTCACAATCAAAGGGTAATTTACATATTACAATGTCAAACAAAAAATCAAATTAAAGTTTGGTGGTTATTGTCATTAAAAATGTAATTTAGAAGAAATTTAAAAAATAATAAATAAAAAAACGAAAATTAAGTCATAAATAATGCAAAAATAGTAAGATAAGCATTTTGTCACCAAAACAATCGATTCAAAAGCTCATTTAACTCACCTAAGCCTCAGGATGTGGTGGAATTTGTTATGTTCGGCTTGGAGCAGATGCGTTTGAGCCGAATTTGCTTTCGACACCTCCAAGCTTCCGGTTGATGAACCGGCTTTCTTCCACCACATTTTTCACCTACCAAATGAACGATTTTGCTTGATCTTTACAAAGAGAAGTTGTAGTCCCAGGTATCCTCTACAACTTTTATTCTTTGAATTTAGCCTAATTCCTCTTAGATCGTTTGAAATTTTTGCTCAAAGTTGGCTGTCTGGAAAATTTTCCAAACTTAGAAAATCTCTTTTTTTCTGCAGATTTTCTTGTCCTTATACACATCTACCGCATTGTTTAACCCTCAAAATGAATGATTTTAGTTGATCTTTACAAAGAGAAGTTTTAGATCCAGGTACTATCTACAACTTTTCTTCTTTGAGTTTAGTCTAATTCCTCTCCGATCATTTGGAATTTTCGCTCAAAGTTGGCTATCTGAAAAATTTTCCAGACTTATTCTCTTGGCCACCAGCCTGATTCTACCACGTTTTTGACCCTCCAAATGAATGATTTGCTTTCTTGACCTTTACAAAGATAAGTTGTAGTTCCAGGCACTCTCTATAACTTTCCTCTTTGAGTTTAGTCTAATTACTTTTAGATCGTTTGGAATTTTTGCTCAAAATTGGCTGTATGGAAAATTTTCCAGACTTAGAAAAATTTCTCTCTTTTCTTTTCTGCAGAAATTTCGTTTTCTCCACTTTAGACTGATTTTTTTGCCCTTTCAAGAGGTGGATTGAGTGTAAAAATGGTCAAAGACCATTCCTTGTCATGTTGGGAGTATGGGGCATCTGAAATTTGGTGAGAATGGGTGAAAAAACGCAGAGAAAAACGTGGCCAAACAGCTCTGTGTTCGGCGCGTGAACAATACGCGCGGTACTAATCACGCGCTGATTTTTTTTTTTTAATTTTAAAATTCATTCTTTGTATTTCAAAAATGCATAAAACACATAAATTAAACACCATAAGACAAATTAAGAGAGAATTAAAGGATAAATTAAGAGGAAATCAAAAGCAGGTTAAAAAGAACATTAAAAGGGAAATTAAAAAGAAAATTGAGAGTCAAATTAAAAGGAAAATAGGGGAGAACTTAGGGACAAAAATAGGTGTCTACAACCTTAGTATTTAAAAAATATTAGGGATAAAGTGTTAATGAACTAAAGTTTAAGGGGACAAAGTAATTAACCCTTAACTTTAGTCCCTCTCTACCATAGGTCAAAGAATGTTATACCCATTTTATTGCATGGCTACAAGTGTTATTAGTACTCTAGAATCTTAGTTTTGCCATGAAGAAAAGATGGAATTCTATGTTGGATATTGGGCCCAAAATAAAATTTTCAGCTAAAGAAAATTATCAAATTGATAACACAAATTTCTACTTTAATAAAACTATATTAATATTAAAGTAGTGACCCATAATGATAACACTCACAAACAAAATAACTTTTTGTTTGAGCAAATTGTAAAGTTTTACTAGACACTAAACTTAAATACTTAGTTATAAGCTTTGAAGCTTAAAACTTAAACTCTTTGAAACTACTAAGACACTTGAACTTGGGATATAGCTCTGAAACTTGAGCTTGGATGATTGAAGCCGAAGAAATGAAGCCTTATTTATATTAGTAAGCTTCCCGACAATCAACATCCATTTTTCACTTCTCATTAAATGATGGTTGAACTTTTTGGCAAAACCATACGTGAAGACTATTTGATATTCACGCTCAAATCTCCAAAGGATCATGCATGGTTTAAGTTGTCAAGATTTGCAACTGAGTTCCACACATAGGATGGCTAACTCCTTGACTTTAGTTGCAAAACAGTAAGGCAATGATGACTTTAACACTCTTCTCAGCACTGACTTTCCTAGTAGTCATACCGTGCAATTCTCTAAACTTTATAAAAGGGAGTCAAACTTTTGGTGAATATATCTGCAACTTGATTATCCTTATTGATGTACTTCAAGTCGATATCACCCTGTAGACTTTTTCACGAACAAAGTGATAATGTAGTTCAATGTGCTCCATCCTGGCAAGGAAATGGAACTGGATTCTCTACCATGCATGTTGCTAACTGGTTGTCATAGTATAGTTGAATTGAGTCATCAATTGGTTGGTGCAAATCCTTCATAAGTTGCACTAACCACGTGCTCTCCTGTACAGCTGAAGTTGCTGCTCTATATTCAGCTTTGATACTCAACAACGATACTATTTGTTATTTCTTACAACACCATGAAATCGCTTCCAATCCAAGGTTGAACACATAACCTATGGTTGATCTTCGCGTATCATGATCACCAGTATAATTTGCATTGCAGTACCATACCACTTAGCATTCTTCTCCTTTCTTGTGGAACAGACCATAATCAATTAGCTTCCAAGTGTGACTTCTTTAGATTTTGCATAAATCGACTCATGACTCCAACTACATATGATATGTCAGGTCTAGTCAAAGTGAGATTGGTTAAACTACATACCAACTGCCAGTACATAGTAGCATCTCCTAGGTCTTTGCCTTCGGTTGAGCAATACCTGCCATTGACCTTTATTGACTAGAGTTGAAACTGGCTTAAAATCGAGCATGCCAAACTTCTCCAATAAATCTTTGGCATAATTCCTTTAACACAAGAACAAACCTTCATTAGTCCTATCAATTTCAAGACCAAGAAAGTGCTTTAACTCTCCAAGTTCTTTCATCTAGAAATGTATAAACAAGTTTCATCTGATCTGAAAAGTCTCATCTTCATCATCACCTGTAATGATGAGATCATCAAGATACACAAGAACAAAAGCTAACCTTCCTTTAGTAGCTTTCACGAATAAGATGGAATCTTCTGGTACCACAATATATCCACTTTCAAGTAAGAACTCAATTATCTTGCCATAGCATGCTCTTGGTGCCTATTTTAATCCATACAAAGTCTTTTTCAACTTACAAACATAACCTGGTTACCATATCTTCAAACCCCTGTGGTTGGTCTATGTCAATGTCTTGATCAAACTCTCTATGTAGAAAAGCATTCTTGACATCCATTTGCATGAGCTTCCATGACTTTCTATGCTACAAATGGTAATAAAACTCGAACGGCGGTCAACTTTACCACCGGGCTAAACTTTTTATCGTAATCTAGACCATACTTCTATGAAAATCGACGAGCCACGAGATACAAGCATGATGGTGTCTCTCTGTCTCTGAAGCATCTGGATGAGTCTTAACCTTGTATACCCATTTACAGGAGATGGGTTTGACATCTCTTGATTTTGGAACAAGATCCCAAGTTTCGTTGTGTTTGAGTGCCTAAATCTCCTTATACATGGCCTTCTCTTTGAGCTGCCTTCTGATAAATGGATAGTTCAATTGCTTCATGATCTTCAGTCAAAGAAGAATTAGCATATCTATGATTTAGCTTTCTCTGTCTCGTTGATTTGCAAAGTTGTTCGGGAGAACTATCACCAACTTTGATTTGCTCATATTGAATGGGTCTTTCATCTTCTAAAATCCGAGAATGCATCCTGTTCTTTAAGGATTTCTATTTTTCTCATGTGAGTCAACACTTACAAATCTTGAGTCGANTCATGGCATTAAAAACTCATCCTCTTCTTGGTTCTCTTCATCCTTTGTGATTTCCTCCATCGCATTGATAAAAACTCCCACGAATATACATCTTATGGCCTGTTCTTATCAAACTTACTATAGAGGTGATATGGAACGAACACATAACAAACAACCCAAATACTCTAAAATGAGTAACATTGGGTTTGACGCTCTATAACTTCTAGAACAAAGAAATAAATTCAAGTTTGGGCTAAAGCAATCTATTGGTGACATGGACTGTCGTTTTCATGCACTCTGACATGGAGGTACATTTTTGACATGTATCATACTCTTACAAATTTTTGCAAGATATTGATTCTTCTATTTAGCTATTCTATTTTACTGGGGTGTACTTAGGCAAGGTAACTGCCACCTTATCCTACACTTTTGTAGGAAGCAGGTGAATTCATCTGATACGTATTCACCTCCATTATCTGTGTAGCCAGCTACCTTTCGCCCTACTTCTTTCTTCACCTTGTCCTTGAACTCTTTGTACTTGTCCAAGGCTTCGGACTTTTCTTTCATAAATCAATCCAAACAAATCTAAAAAAAAATCATCAATAAACGTAATCATGTATCTCACACCACTTATTGATGGTTCCTTCACTTGACCAAACATGTCTGAGTGAACAAGCTCCATAGGCACCTTGGCTCTAAACTTTGACTCTTCGTATGGAAGCTGATGAACTTTTCTATACTGGCAACCTGCATAAACAATGTCATCTTGAACATCTAACTAAGGAAGCCTCTTTAGCATCGACTTCATCATCATGACATTCAACTTGTGGTAACTCACACGTCCTAATCTAGCATGCCAAAAATCAACTGTCTTATTCTTTCTTGCCTTATCAACATAAGCACTTCTACATACATCACGTACATGGTCTTCAGTTGTTTCCCTTGCATTATTGGTGTACCTATTATCTTTTTATTTTGATACACCTTTACATCATCAGGTTCAAACAATACAAAATTTTTAGAAGATGTTAGTTGAGAAACGTAATAGAAAATTCTTTTTCATTCTAAGCACATGGTAGATATGTTACAATTCCACTTGGTATACCAGTTTTATTTGGGTAATATAGTCGCATTACCAATGTGAGTGTGGTAACCTAGAATTATCAGCTATGATCACCACTCGATCTTCTTTGTACTCTGTCAAATTTGTTAGCTTTTTTTTATTATTATTTGTCTTTGGTCATGTGATTAGAGCATCCGGAGTCAATAGTCCAATCAACATTCTAATTGATAGGATTGGTACTTACCATTGTAAGAGTTAACTCTTCTCTTTGAACAGCAATGCAACAAAACGCACACTCTTCAACTACAAAGGATGCCTGTACATCCCAATTTTCATCAGGTTCATTAACCTTTTTGGAAGATCTGGTTGCATTACCTTCAGCTAGTGGTAACCTACAAAATTTGGCATGATGTCCTTTCTTACCACATGTGCAGCAATTGTCATTACGCCATCTTTAGTTGCCTTGTGACTTTTGATACCTTGATACAATTGGTAATTATCTTGGCCATTTGCACCTTGGCTCTGACCAACTTCCTCTTTATTGGTGCTCGTCTACTACTTCTTTTTCATGTCTATTTTTCTTTTTGTAAAGAGTATCTTTTCTTCATATTAATAGACACTTTAAACATAGAACTATCTAAAGCTTTCTCATTCGCAAGTAAACTATCCAAATCAGCTAGAGTCGGTTCCTTGGCCCATCCTCGATTAGCAACGATAAGACCTTTGTATTTTGACTTTAAACCATGGACAATAATTCTTCTCATCCTCATTTCTGTTATTGCATTTTGAGGATCCAATTTGGATATTTTATCCCAAATTGATTTAACCTTGAAGAAATATTGACCTATTGTTATATTTTGTTGTGAAATAGACAATAACTCATTCTCGAGCTTTTGGAACTTTTGCATCATCGGTCTTCGCAAATAATGATGAAAGGGACGCCTCATTCGGTATCTTAGTGCCTTTTATCCTTAACAAGTCATCTTCTATAGCCATTGTGCAATGGCTCATAGATAGCTTTGCCGTCCCTTTAACTTTTCACTTCTTAAGTGCCTCTGCCTCCGTTGGTAGTGTTGTATCATCTCTATCGAAAATAATCCCCAAGTCTTGTCCAAGTAGGTAGAACTTCATATGAGTATTCCAGGGATTGTAGTTGTTGGGAATTGATACATAATTTATCAATATTTCCAACTGAGGTAGAAACATCCGCCATAATCAAATTTCTATGGCTCAAATCACAACCTATGTGTAATAAAAAAAAATTCATGGTATTTAACTATGCTTCTAGAGAATATCTTCTAATGTACCTGCAAATAAAGACTTAACAAGAACGGGTTTAGGATAAACCCACTCTGATACCAGTTTGTTGGATATTGAGCCCAAAATAAAATTCTCAAATAGAAAAAATTATCAAATTGATAACACAAATTTCTAATTTAATACAACTGTATTAATATTAAAGTAGTGACTCGCAAAAATAACACTCAGAAATAATACAGCTTTTTATTTAACAAAACAAATACTGATGTTTTACTGGATACTAAACTTAAACACTTAGTTATAAACTTTGAAGCTTATAACTAAAACTCTTGAAACTACTAAGACACTTGAACTTGAGATTTAGACTCTGAAACTTGTGCTTGGATGATTGAAGCTGAAGAAATGAAGCCTTTTTTATAGTAGTGGGCTTCCTGAAAGTCAAGATTAATTTTCCACTTTTTATTAAATGTGTTAGTGTACACCCTAAAGTCAATTTGTTTTAAAGACAAATTACACTTATATGTCTCATGTATATTTTGTAATGTGACATAAGATACAGAGCGTAAATGATATGATAAAATCCTTCATATGAAATATATATATATATATATATATATATATATATGCATATATGTATGTATATGAGAAATCATAAATAGTTATGATGATAAATTTCTTTAAATAGTTATATTTTATTCGTAAATATCCCAAATTGTAATGTTCGACACGGGTAGATTAGCATATAGTTGTATGTAGATGCTTATTAAAAATGTCTAAGAAGTGCATCGGATTGACCAACTAAGAGTATTCCACATAGATTATGAATCCAAATGTCAGTGGATTAATCTCTTTGTGATGTTAGTGTAATAATCTTTGGATTTGAGGTCATGAATTTATCTTTATTGTGAATTACTATATTTTGGCTTTATTAGGTGTTACTCTTAAGGAGTCGTACATACTGTAAAGTTCGTGTATAGCATGAATCATGAAAAAGATAAGATATAACCAATATAAGATTCACCACTCCTTATAACTGGAGAGTATATCGCAATATGGCCATTTTTTGAAATACGACTCAGAAATCTTTATGCAAATTGAAAATAGAATTGAGAGTGTCTCAAGTTCTATTTTAAGTGAATTTTATGTTAGAAAGTAGTAAATTGATTAGTACAATAACAATTGGCATTATATTCGTACTCTTGAACTAATCGAGATATAGCATGGTGAGAGAATAATAACTACACGGTAACTAAATTACAGATAGGTGAAGTCAAACCACTTGCTACATAACTCAACACTTGAGTGGTTATGATGCTTTGCTAGAAGCCATTTTTGATCTATAAGTGTAGACTAATTAATTAGTGAATTGACGATAAGTTAAAGTTGTTTAATTTTTCTAATCCAAATTATTTTAGGATCATAATTTGTTTAATCCTAATTAATTTAATATTGTAATTTATAATTATACCAATATGATTGGGAACCTAAAGGGTCACACACTTTAAGATGATTAATTTGGGATTAAATTGATTTCTCATAAATATGAGATACTTATGAGTTAATTTATGAGATATATTTTGAGACTTTTTTATAATAAGTCATAAATTTTAGGGGCTAATATGTAATAACATATAAGTTCCTAGGGGTAATAAGTTATATGTGTGTGTGCGTGTGTGTGTGTATATTGAATCTTAGGGTTAAAAAGGAAAGGAAACAACTGTTGGCTATTGATTCTTCCAATAGGAAGAAAAAGAAATCCAAAGTTGGCTTTAAGAAAGCTAGGTTACGGGTGAAACCAATACCTGTGATAAAAAAGGACAAGCCTAAGGGCACTTGCTTCTATTGTGGACAGGATGGACATTGGAAGAGGAACTGCAAGGATTACTTGGATACCTATAAGCAAAAAAGGCTTGATAAAGTTTTTACTTCTGGTATGTTTATGATTGAAATCAATATTTCTAATTCCATCTTAGATTCTTGGTATTGGATACCGGATCTGTATCTCATATCTGTAAAACTATGCAAGGTCTAAAGAGAAGTAGAATATTGACTAATGGAGAAGTGGACCTACACATGGGAAATAGAGCAAGTGTTGCTACTTTAGATGTAGGGACTTATTATCTTTCTTTGCCTCATGGTCTTGTTTTTGAACTTAAAAACTGTTATTATATTCTATATCTTATTAGAAATATTGTTTCTATCCCGTATTTAGACACTGATGGTTTTGTCATTATGCAAAAGAATAAATGTTGTTCTTTTTCACGTGATCGTATTTTGTATTGAATTGCTACTATGATAAGATATAAATTATGGTTTTTATATTCTGGAAATGGAAAATCCAATTCTCAACATAAATCCTAAAATGCCTAAAATTTATAATTAGAAACAATCTTTTCTTTGCTATTATAGACTGTCTCTTATACAATCTAAATGCGTTACTAAATTACAAAATAATAGTAATTTGGGATTATTTCATTATGAATCATATATTAAATGTGAATCTTGTTTACTTGGTAAAATGACCAAATCACCTTTTATAAGAAAGGATGATAGATCTAATGAATTGTTAGGGCTAATACATATTTATGGTCATATGTCATTCCATGCTAGAGAAGGTTTTTTATACTTTATTACGTTTACGGATAACCATTCAAGATATGGTTATGTACACTTGATGAAGTATAAGTCTGAAATCTTTGAAAAGTTCAAGAAATTTAGGAATTTAGTTCAAAAATAACTTGGTAAAAGTATTAAAATACTTCAATCGGATCAAGGTGGGAAATACTTAAATCAAGAGTTCCAAAATTATTTTAAGGAGAATGGGATTCTACCTCAATGGACTCCTCTTTATACACCACAACTAAATGGTTTATTTGAGAGATGTAATCGAATTCTATTAGATATAGTTCGATTGATGATGACTCTTGCAGACCTTTCCAAATCCTTTTGGGGCTATACTTTTAGTATCGCCTGCCATTTACTAAGCAGTATTCCATCAAAATTTGTTAATTTCACTCCATAAGAAATATGGTTTGGAAAGAAATCTAAACTTTCATATTTAAAAGTTTGGGGCTGTCATGCTTATGTAAAGTGTGTAGAGTCTAACAAACTTGAAGCTAAGTAGATAAATGTCAATTTGTGGGGTATCCAAAGAAGACATATGGATACTATTTCTATAATCCTGTTAAGTAAAAAGTATTTGTCTCAAAACATGTCTTTTTTCTAGAAAATGAGCAAAATAGATTTTGAAGAAGTTTCAAGAAACACAATTTGGCATAGATCAACAAGTGGAACAAGAGCTTCAATCACATGATCGTGTAGTAATGTGATAGAAAATAAAGTTGATGATACACAAGCTCTTCGTAAGACTATTAGGATACATCGTGCCCCAAAAAGATATGAATTTCTTGTAAGTGAGTATAATGATGTATTAATCATTGTGAATACGAAGAAACACTATCTAATAAAGATTCTCAGTAGTGGTTACAAGCTATGAAGTCTGAAATGGATTCTATGTATGAAAAGTTTGGACCTTAGTCGTTCCACCTGAAGGGATTAAGCCCATAGGGTGCAAATGGGTCTTTAAGAGAAAGACCAATATGGATGGTAATGTTATTACCTATAATGTGCAATTGATAGCAAAAAGTCATACACAATGACAAGGAGTTGACTTTGATAAAAGTTTCTCACCAGTTGCAATGCCAAAATCCATTTGAATTTTACTTGCTATTGTTGCATATTATGATTATGAGATTTGGCAAATGGATGTAAAAATTGCATTTCTTAATAGAGATTTGCAGGAAAAGATGTATATGATACAACTGATGTGTATAATTTGAAGGATTCATATCCATAGATCCTAACAAAGTATGCAAGCTATAAAGTTCTATTTATGGACTAAAGCAAGCTTTTAAGAGTTAGAACATCCATTTTCATCAGACAATCAAAGAATTTGATTTTATCAAAAATGAAAATAAACCTTGTGTATACAAGAAGATTAGTGGAAGTGCCATTATTTTCTTGATACTTTATGTGGATGACATATAGTTTATAGGAAACGATATACCTATGCTCCAAAGTGTAAAGATACAGTTGTCCAGAAATTTTTTCATGTAAGATTTAGGAGAGGCGACCTACATTTTGGAAATGAGAATCTATAGAGATAGATCTAAGATGTTGTTTGGTCTTACTCAACCAATGCACATAGACAAGAGGTTAAAAAGGTTTAGTATGGATCAATCAAAGAAGGGTTACTTACCAATGTTTCATAGTGTGTACCTTTTTAAAGATATGTGTCCTGAGACAGATGTTGAAAGAGATAGCATGAAAAATATCTCAGATATGCTTCGGCTACAGATACTATAATATATGTTATGTTATGTACTAGACCCGATGTCTCCTATATTCTAAGTTTTACGAACAGGTTTCAGGACAACCTAGGGAGCGGCCACTGGATAGTAGTCAAGAATATTCTTAAGTAGTTAAGAAGAACTAAAGATTTATTCTTGATTTTTGATGGGTAAGAGTTGACAATTCGTGGACATACATATGCTAGTTTTCAGTTTGACGCGAATGATAGCAAATCGCAATCTAAATACGTATTTACTCTATATATTGGTGCAGTCAGTTGAAAGAGTCCCAAACAAGATACCACAGCAGATTTTACAATAGAAGTCGAATACATTACAGCTTTAGAAGCAGCAAAAAAAAGCAGTTTGGATCAAGAAGTTTGTGGCTGAACTTGGAGTGATTCCCTCAATTGCTGATCCTATACTCCTGTATTGTGATAACAATTGAGCTATTACACAAGTAAAGGAACTTAGATCTCATCAAAGATCCAAACATAGGTATTTTGACGCTATCATTTGATCAGAGAAATCATTAATAGAAATGAAGTAAAGATAAAAAAGATTCCCACTGATGATAATATTGTTGATCTGTTCACTAAAACCTTATCACAGAAGAAACATTAGAGTCATGTTAACTCATTCGGTCTTAAGCACATGAATTATTGGCTTTAGTGGAAGTGATAGTTTGTTAGTATATGTCCTAAAGTCAATTTATTTTAGAGACAAATTACACTTTTATATTTATTCATATTTTATAATATGGCATTTTTATATATTTGATATGATAAACTCCTTCGAATGAAATATATAAATATATATATATATATATATATATATATATATATGTATGTATGTATATATGAAAAATCATAAATAGTTATGATGATGAATTTCTTTAAATAATTATATTTTATTCATAAATATCCCTAATGTAGTGTTTGACATGGGTAGATTAGCACATAGTTGTATATGGATACTTATTGAGAATAAGTGTATCAAATATAGAGTGACCAGCTAAAAGTATTCAACATGGATTATTGTCTAAATGTCAGTAGATTAATATTTTTGTGATAGTAGTGTAAAAGCTCATGAGTTTATCTTTATTGTGGATTATTATATTTTGCCTCTATTAGGTGTTACTTATAAGGAGTCGCACATATTATAAAGTTTAGGTACCAATATGAATTATGAAAGATAAGCTATGACCAATATAGATTTATCACTCTTTATAATAGAAGAGTATATCCCAGTATGTCTATTTCTTGAAATACAACTCAGAAATCTTTACGCAAAGCGAAAATAGAATTGAGAGTGTCTCAACTTATACTTTAAGATGTGTAATTGTACTTTGGAAAGAAATAAATTGATTAGTACAATAACAATTGGTATTATATCTATACTCTTGAACTAATAGGGATATAGTATTGTGAAAGTATAATAATTATATAGTAACTAAATCATAAATAGGTGAAATCGAATCACTTGACATATCTCAACACTTGAGTGGTCATGATGTACTTTGATAGAATCCAATCTTGATCTATAAGTATAAATTAATTAATTAATGAATTAACGATAAGTTAAAGTTGTTTAATTTATCTAATCCAAATTATTTTAGGACTATAATTTATACTTATTACTAACGTGATTGGGAAACTAAAGGGTAACATAATTTAAGGTGATTAATTTTGGATTAAATTAATTTTTGATGAGTATGAGATACTTATAAATTAATTTATAAGATAAATTAATTTTTGGGACTTAATTATAATAAGTCATAAATCTTATGGACAATATGTAATAATATATATGTTCTTAAAGTTATTAAGTGATATATACATATATTATCGAAGCTTTTGGCCGTGATTTGACCACGTGAAAAGAAGAGAAAATTAAAAACTTTTGAAACGTTTGGAAAACGTTTGAGGAGCTGGTACTCCGCGACTTGGGTTAATCAATCTTGTGAATATCTTAAATTACTTATTTGAAATGAAAATCATTAGAGGTCGGATATCTGTCGTAGTTTGTGGATCGACATCCCTGATACATTGGAAATTGTATTGCGGTTTTAAGGTATAATCTCTTTACTTTTCTTGTATTACATATAAATTAATCAATGTGATCCGTCATAAGAAGTAAAAATTTTAAATATCACTACATATTGTATGATTTATTTTCTTACAAAATATTGGTTGAACTTCTTGTCAAACCAGATTATTTAATATTCACGCTCAAATCTCCAAAAGATCATGCATGGTTTAAGTTGTCAAGATTTGTAACTAAATTACACAAATAGAATGATTTAGTTACTTGACTTTAGTTGCAAAACAGTAAGGTAGTGACGGCTTTAACATTTTATCGGTCTGAGCCTACAGTACTATTTGTGAACATAATGCAAAATTTGGCATCATTGCCGTTTGGAAAACCCCTTTTGTCTTAATTGAATTTCTAGCAATGCTTCACTAACTGTGCCTTGTGTCCATAGAAAATGTAATAGGCACAACAGACTATACCCAGATCTCTTGAGTAGGACAGTGGGAAGTTATATACACTTTGCAGTGTAAATCCTGAAAATTAATTGGCTATGCCATTTTCTTGCATGTTGAACACGGGTGAAATTAGGACCCTAAGGTCAGTGGGGGGGAAAATTTTTAACATAAGGGCAAAAGTTTTGTTAATAATAAATAAAATGTATATGGATAAATTCAATAACTTAGAAATTAATTAAATTTATAATAAAACAAAGGAAAAATTACAATTTTGATCTCCAAACTATAGGTGGTGCTCAAAACTGGTCCCCAAACTATGATTTGGTCCCCAAACTATGCAAAATTGTAGTTTTGGTCCCCAAACTATCAATTATGCACGAAAATGGGACAAATGACAGAAAAGTCCAAAACCCTGACGGATGTGCTGTTAACTCTAAAAAGCTTTTGTCAAAATTCATCAATTGTGTGTGAAATTGGTCTCCAATATTTATTGATTTTAACTAAATAGGTCCCCACTCTAGAATGGTTTGCCAGATCATTGTATAAATAATTTAAACAAATGTCATTCAACCCATATATTAAACATTACAACAACATCTTAATACAATTCAACAATTAATAATATCCAATAAACCTACCAGAAGGCATTTGTACCATAATCGGCCACCCAAGATTGATTTTATGGTAATCGAGGAATTTTTCGACCTGTTTACTTTGATATCAGGGATTCCTGAAAACCTATCAAAGAAGTCATCCGACATTATAGGTCTCGCATTTCTCTTATATTTTATACCTTCCCTCTATTACAAGTTCTAATTTCTTTGTTTTATGTTATTTCTGATGATAAAAATTGATTAATTCCCCTTTATTTTTAGAAGTTGCAGAAGAATTTTTGCTTTGACATTCATGCAATCCTACAATTATAATTTATTATAATTTTGGAGGCATGTAGTAGTAGTTATCTTTTTATGATATAAAATACTTATATTAGTTATGAATGTGATTTGTGAATTAAGCTAACAAAGATTGCGTGCTAATTCCCTATTGAGAAATACTACTCTTATTTTACTCAATTGATAACCACTGTACTAGTTTATTATATAATCATTGGCATATTTTTTATTTCTCTTCTCTTTTTAAATTTTTTAACATTTTGTTTAACATTAATAATACTCAAAAAATAAATTAGAAGGCATTTATATTAAGATATTGTTATTGTACTTTTTAATATATAGATTAAATGACGTTTGTTGAAGTCATTTATAATCTAGCAAGACATCCTAGAATGGGGACTATTTAGCTAAAATCCATAAAGAGCTAACGGCCATAAAGAGCTAAAATCTAATTTCGCACACAACTACATGAACTTTGTGAAAAATTTTTAGAGCTAACGGCCATGTGCACTGCACATGACCAAAACAGTTAGGTTTTTGGTCTTTTCTGTCATTTATCCAATTTTCACGCGTAATTGATAGTTTGGGGACCAAAACTACAATTTTGCATAGTTTGGGGACCAAAACTGTAATTTTTCATAGTTCGGGGACCAATTTTGAGCACGTTTCCTATAGTTTGGGGACCAAAATTGCACTTCTCCCTAAAACAAATTATAATAAGTATTCATTATGACAACTATGTATTATGAATATATTTTCATGATCAATTAGCATATTTTATATGTGAAATATTTGTTTGTAATAAAAGTGATATTAGACGTATTTAACTTTTTAGGAGTCAATGTTTGTAAAAATATCAATTTAAAAAATTTTAAGAGGGTGCAATTATAAGATAACTATAAAAACTTCTAAAATTTTTTAGGCTATTCTACAAATTTTTCAAAGTTGACGGGGGGCGGCAATTGCCTACCCTCTTGTGCATATAGTACATGGATGATGTGGAAGATGTGTTTTATTCACGACCAAGGATCCAATGGGATCTATTTTAAAATTTTTCGAAAATGACAAAGATTGATGGAACGGAAGGTAAGGAAACATAAATGGTCCAAATTAGTGTAGAATCTTTTGGTCATGAAGTTATTATGAAATTTAAAATTGTTCTAACAAATTATAAATGATCGGGCAGCACGCAATTTCATATCCAACGAATGCAAAGTAAGATAATTGTTACTTCTTTTAAAAATTAATTTTCATAAGAGGTTAATTAAGAAAATAAAATGCAATTCTGAAACGCTATTCGATTTCAATCACTCAGCCATGGCTTGTTGCGTTGTCCGCCGCTCACAGAATTGCTTCAGGGATGGGATTCCCTCGATCATTCGGCACGTCGGCTCCAATTTGTACCCATCTGAAAGGATTTCTTGTAAGATGCCGTCCGCCGTCTCCTCCTTCTTGTTGTATTGATAGCATAATTTTAAAATTTCAGTGCATCTGTAAAGCGATAAAATCTAAAAATGTGTCATTACATCCGTAAAACAAAGAACGAAATTCTATCTAAAATCAAGAATTAGTGATTCATTATAATTTTGTCTGAATTTGTGATTTTATTATTATTTTTCTTAATTTTTATACTACATCATCCAAAAAAAAAAAAAGATTATATTACTTGTCTCCATCCCATTTATATTGTCACCATTTGACTTTTCTACTCAATTCACCAAATTTTGAAAACTCAATATTGTATAGTTTTTTTTTTTTTTTTTACTTTTTCAAAATTTTAAGTATAAATATGTTAATATTTGATATAATTGACTTCATTAAAAGTTAAATAAATCTTAAGGATTTTTCATTACAAATTATTCTGTTTGATCTTAAAAGTCAAGATTTGACAAAATAAATAGAATGGATGGAATAATAATTTTAGAATTTTTCAAGAGGATCTTTTCATCTTCAAGAGTTCGTAGGACGTACTCAAACATAAGAATATCTGCAAACACAAAAATATAGGACACGTGCATGATTTTGCTAGGATGATGTTATGGAGACGACATAAAATATGGTACTAGTAAATTTTCAAATATATTAAACAATTTAATTGTGGAAAATTTGAGAAACTCTTTTGTATTTTAGTGCAGAAGAAGCCTAATACATAGATAGCAATATCCCAAAGGAAACTGATTTCTAGTTATCTAACAAGAAAGAACCTCAATGGCTCTCGTGGAATGGCAGAACAAGGAAGACTTCCTATACTCCTTATTGCTCATTCTACCAATATCACTGGCTCTGGTGATAAAATTGATCTTCAAACAGAAGAAGGATAACAAAAATCTCAATCTCCCACCATGCCCCCCAACACTTCCAATAATTGGCAACCTCCATTTACTAATAGGTAACATGCCACACCAATCTCTTCAACATCTTGCCCAGAAATTTGGCCCCATCATTTTCTTACAAATTGGGGAAGTTCCCACTATAGTAATTTCGTAGCGAGATTAGCAAGAAAAGCACTGAAAAATCTTGATCTTGCACTAGCAAGCCGGCCTCGAATATTCTCAGCTAAACACCTTTTCTATAATTGCTCTGATATTGCATTCTCTCCGTACGGTGCCTATTGGCGAAACATACGTAAAATTTGCATTCTTGAACTGCTGAGCGCAAAGCGAGTTCAGTCATTTAGAAAACTTTGTGAGGGAAGAAGAAGTTGCTAATTTGGTCCATTGTGTCGCGAAATCATACCCAAATGCCACCAATTTGAGTAGTGTTCTTGGAATGTATGCGAATAATGTCGTCTGTCGCGTTGCATTTGGTAAGGATTTCTCACAGGATGGAGATCATGTTCGGCATAACTTCCAAAAGCTTCTTGAAGAGTATCAGATGCTGCTTGGAGGATTCAGTATTGGAGACTTTTTTCCATCTATGGAATTTATGCATAAATTAACTGGCATGGAATCAAGACTGAAAGACACTTTTAAACGGTTTGATCAATTCTTTGATGAGATTTTGAAGGAACATCAAAATCCTGCTGAGAGAAAAGACCAGAAGGACCTTGTTGATGTTTTACTCGAAATACAGCAGAATGGCGATCTTGAAACTCCTCTCACCACTGACAATATCAAGGCGATTATACTGGTTCGTGGGCAAAATTTCTTATTAACATAATCTCAGTTCACACATGGTCTTGAGCATCATGTTAGGGTTTTGCATATATATTAATTGCGTAATATGTGCTATCATATTTAATTACTCTAATATAAAGTAATCTTATATAGTTTAATATAAATGAGTTTAAATTATCTAATTAATATGACCTTTTATAGGTAAATACCTTAAAATCTCATTTCCTGTTTTATGATGGGTAAAATTGGGAAATAAGAAAAGTATCTCTATATATAGGTTATAGTCCCCAAATTCTACGTATGTTACTTTACCTGACATCCCATCATCAGAAAAGTTATAGTAATTTGGAAAATCAATAACCACAATATTCAAAAATCAAACCCGTAGGCTCAAGAATCACATCCGAGTATTCTAGAAGCACATAAATTCTTATGGATTCGGGTATGCTTCCGCAATTAATCTTTAATTTATATTCTTGATGATTAAATATGAAGGATCCGGGTTATGATAACGTTGGTTGTTATGATATTAAAGTTAATTTGGTATCCCAACAATTGGTATAAGAGCATTTTCTAAATATTGAATTATTGATAAATCAATTTTTTATTTGATTTATTATGTGATTTCATACGGATCCAGTTCTTGAATTCAACAAATTTTGTTTATGTGATTTAATTTGTTGTATTTAAGAACAATTGTGGTTATATTATGGATTAAATTTTTTAATCTAATAATTTTTATATTTATCCGGATTTAATTGTTGAATTCAAATATGTAAATATTATTATTTTTAAACTTTTTTTTGGATTCTATTTGGCTTTTGAATTAAAAAAAAAATAAGGAATTAAGGAACTAAAAGTTAAATGTGTCATGAACTTTCATGACTTGAAGGAATTAAGAAACATAGATTCCTTATGGAATCAATTTGGTTTGAAAAAAAAAAGGGGATACGGACCATACGATCCTGTCAGGAACATAAAGTACATGATAGGAAGTTGCATATAGTCATGAATGTTCATGACCAATGAGGTTGCATGGTCATGAACTGTTCATGACCAAATTGTACAGGCTTATTCTTCATACATTTTTAATTTTTAATTTTAATTTTTTTAATATTTGGCAAAATAATTAAATTCAAATTTTGGTAAATTAATTAAGAATGTCTAATGTTCAAAATTTATTGATTCACATAACATGCAATCAAAATAGTCCCTCTTGTGTAAGTCAATTTATTTTAGAATATTAAGATAATTATGTATTTGTCATTCATGCGGATATTTATCGACCCAAAGGAAGGTTAATATTTAATCGAATTACATATACACTTGTGGTAATAAATATGTGATAATTATTCGGTATTTTATGTGACTAATAAGTCGGTCCAAAGATAAATTTATTGTTTGACAAATCTATTGTCAATAGTTGATTGTTACACCAAGAATACCACTTACAAGTTAATATTTCTGTCCAAAAACTAAATATTAATGTTGTGCTAGATATCTTGTGATTAGGTTATACCATTATTTGAATTTATTATTTATGTTATTTGGAACCTATGTGAATATGTTATTTGTTCCATTTTCAAGTATAATACGACTACTTCTATGATATCTGCCAACATTAATTCCATCACTATGTTGAATGGAACTAACTTTAAGGAATGGAAAGAGAACGTAATGATCGTTTTTGGTTGTACGGATCTAGACCTTGCGCTAAGGATTGAACAACCTACTTCTCTTACAGAGAATAGTTCCACAGAGGAAAAAAATGACTATGAAAAGTGGAATCGTTCAAATTGCATGAATCTTATGATCATGAAACATATAATTTTGGAAACCTTTAGGGGCGACGTGTCCGAAAATATAACTACCAAGGAGTTCTTTATGGAAATTGAAAAATGTTTTATGAAAAACGATAAGGTTGAAACAAGTATGATTCTATCGAACTTGATTTCAATGAGGTATAAATCAAAAGAAAATATAAGGGAGTACATTTTAGAAATGTCTCATCTTTAGAAATGTCTCATCTTGCTTCAAAATTTAAAACACGGAAGTTAAAGTTGATTGAGAACTTGCTCGTGCATTTGATTTTGATCTCTCTTCCTACACAATTCAGTCAATTTAAGATCAATTATAATTGCCAAAAAGATAAATAATCTTTAAATGAGCTCATTTCTCATTGTGTGCAAAAAGAGAAAATATTGAAGCAACAAAAGATTGAAAGCGCTCACTTAGTAAGTACCTTTAAGGACAAATAAAAGAAAAGTAAAAGGATAAAGAAGTTGTGGGTGGTCCACTTCAAAAGACATAGCAAAAGAAACAAATTGAGGAATTTAGTTATTACTTTTGTAAGAATCCTAGACACATGAAAAAGAATTGTACCACGTATCACGCTTAGCGTGCAAAGAAAGGTACGCTTCTCACTTTGACTTGTTCTGAGGTCAATTTAACTTCGGTACATAGACACACTTGATGGGTAGACTCCGATGCTACTAGTCACATAAGTGTGTCTATGCAGGGTTGCCTGAATTATCGAAAGCCGAATGATGTTGAAAGATTCATCTATGTGGGTGACAGCAAACCAGTTAAAGTTGAAGCAATAGAGATTTTTATGTTATTATTAAAAATTGGTTATTATTTGGATTTGAAAGAGACATGTGTTGTACCGTCTTTTAGACAAAATTTGATTTCTATTTCTGTTTTGGACAAATCTGGTTACTTTTGTTCATTTAGAAATAGTTAGTTTAATCTTTTTCTAAATTCAAATATTGTTGGTACTAGTTTTTTGTCTTCTCATGATAACCTTTATTCACTCAAAACTATTGTTCATACAATGAAACCTTACATATAAGTTCACGTGATACTAAACGCAAATTAATCAATGAGAATTCTGTTTTACTCTGGCACAAGCGTTTAGGACATATATCTAAACAAAGAATTGAAAGACTTATGTCAAATGAAATTCTTGATCCCCTTGATTTGTCAGATTTTCAAATCTGCGTTGAGTGTATTAAGAGGAAAGAAACAAGCATAAGGAGATTAGGTGTCGATAGATCTTCAAACATCTTAAAGGTAAGACATATGGACATTTGTGGGCCATTCCCTATGGCTTCTTGGAATGGTCAACAATATTTTATTACATTCATAGATATTTTTTCGTTATGGCTATCTTTATCTAATTCATGAGAAGTCTTAGTCACTGGACATGTTTAAGGTTTTTAAAGCTGAAGTTGAGAACCAACTTGGTAAAAGGATTAAGGCTGTCAGATCTAACCGTGGTGGTGAATACTATGACAGATATGACGAATCAGGTGAATAACGTTTAGGACCTTTTGCTAAATTCCTAGAGGAACATGAAATCGTCCCACAGTACACCATGACAGGATCTCTTAGCATGAATGGTGTTGCAGAGAGACGAAACAGAACTTTAAAGGATATGGTAAAATATCTAATTAGTCATACAATTTTACCAGATTCACTCTGGGGGGAAGCATTAAAGACTGCAACTTATATCTTTACTAAAGTTCTAACTAAAGTAATGACCAAAATCTCCTATGAACTATGGATTGGCAAAACGTTTAGTATAAAGTATTTACATATTTGGAGTTGTCCACGTACTGAGGCAAAGCCTTATAGGCCAAATGAAAAGAAATTGGACTAAAAAACGGTCAGTACCTATTTTGTTGTTTACTCTGAACGGTCTTGGGGGTACATATTTTATAATCCCACATCCAGATCCTTTTTGAGACAGGAATTTCCAGTTCTTTGAGGATATTGAATTTGGGGGGAGAGATAAAGTTAGAGGCATTGTCTTGAAAAGAAATCTATTTCTCTTCCTATGATTGTTATTGACAATAATCAGACTTCTATTCCTAACATTGTTCAAGAAGCAATACCAATACTACAAGACAATGTTGAAAATCTTCCTTGTCAAGAACAATAAGAACAAACTCAACAACCTCAAGAACAAATGTCATTAAGGAGATCTACTAGAGAAAGGAGAAGTGCGGTTTCGGATGATTACATCGTATTTCTTCAAGAACATGAGGATGGTATTGGATTGGTGGAAGATGATCCAATCAACTTTCATCAAGCCGTGCATAGTTCTAATTCTCAAAAGTGGATAGTTGATGCTATGAATGAGAAAATTAAATCCATGAAAGACAATGACGTTTGAAAACTCGTCACACTACCTGAAGGTGTGAAACCTATTGGTTGCAAATGGATAATTAAAACTAAAAGGGATTCGAAGGATAATGTGGATAGATATAAGGCACGTCTTGTAGCAAAGGGTTTTACTCAAAAAGAAGGCATTGATTATAAAGAGACTTTCTCTTCAGTATCATTGAAAGACTCTTTCAGAGTAATAATGGCTTTAGTGGTACATTTTGAAAATGATTTACATCACATGGATGTAAAGACTGCGTTTCTCAATAGTGACATTGATGAGACCATTTATATGGTCAACCAGAAAATTTTGTGCCTAAAGATACGAAGAATATGGTTTGTAAATTTAAAAAAAAAAAAAAACCATCTATGGGTTTAAACAAGCTTTTCATCAATGATATCACAAATTTCATCAAATTATCATCTTGTTTGGTTTTGAGATGATGGTTGTATATACCACAAGTTTCCATATAGTGGGAGTAAGCACATTTTTCTTGTTTTATATGTCGATAACATACTGCTTGCCAGTTAGTGGGAGTAAGACATTTTTCTTGTTTTATATGTCGATAACATACTGCTTGCCAGTAATAATATAGGCTTATTGCATGAAACCAAGAGATTTCTATCACGGAAATTTGAGATGAAAGATCTTTGGGATGCCTCTTTTGTATTAAGGATTCAGATACATCGAGACCGTTCTTGAGGTATTTTTGAATTATTACAAAAGAGCTATATCGATAAGGTACTTAAGAGATTTGGCATACAATATAGCAAATCAAGAGATACCTTTATTGCTGAGGGAGACAAATTCTGTCTCGCTCAGTGCCCTAAGAATGATTTTGAAAGTAAGAAAATATGGAAGATTCCCTATGTTTCAGTAGTAGGGAGTCTGATGTATGCTCAAATTTGTGCACGTCTAGATATTGCGTATATTGTTGGGATGTTAGGTAGATATTTAAACAATCCAAGAATGGTTCATTGGATATTGGCAGCCAAAAGATCGGATAAATTAGACACATCATTGGGTATTCTGACTCTTATTTTGATGGATGCCAAGATAGTCATAAATCCACTTCGGGCTATATTTATTTGCTTGCTAGTGGAGCTATCTCTTGAAAGAGTGTTAAACAGACACTCATAGCTGTACCATGGCAGCTGAATTTATAGCAAGTTATGAGGCTCCACTCATGAAATATGGTTGCGAAATTTTGTTACAGAGTTCGAATTATAGATGGTATTGAAAGATCACTTAAGTTATTTTGTGACATAAATTAGCAGTTTTATATTCCAACAATAATAGGAGTTCAACGAATTTTAAACACATAGATATCAAGTTCCTAGTTGTTAAAGAAATAGTTCGGAGTGGTCAAGTATCTATAGAATATATTGGCATGAACTCCATGATTACAGATCTGTTTACTAAAGGATTACCACCCAAGGTCTTTCATGAGCACACTGCTCATATAGGTGTTATGCCATTTGAAGATAGTTAAGATTAGTAGGAGTTTGTATTCTGTTCATAAACTTTTTATTTTTTAAGACATCTTATGTTTACGAATATTTTCTGCAGAAATAAAGAATTCAGTTTTAGAAATAAAGTGTTCATTTTATGTTTCACTCTGACTTCATTTTCAGTTTGATATCTATAAAGAATAAAGTTGGACCAGTTAAAAATAGGCTTGTTTAAGATCACATTACATGTAATTTCTATACTACACATCCATACTTGATCTATGTCATTTGGTTGTGTTGATGTACATGACCAAGAACGGGTTTAGTTATGATTAATATAACGAAAATCGTTTTGATCCTATATTGACGTGATTAGTGAACGAGATTGTTTGGGGATGACTATGGTCATGATAGCTAAAGGTTTTGAGCGCATAAACTTTTATGCAATAATATATATATAGTCCAAGTCGGAAAATGTTGGGTTTTGGATATTTACATATATTTAATTATGTAATATGTGCTATCATATTTAATTGGCCTACCATATAAAGTGATCTTATATAGTTTAATATAAATTTGTTTAAGTCATCTAATTAGTATGGGATTTTATAGGTAGTTACCTTAAAATCTTATTTTCTGTTTTATGATAGGTAAAACTTGGGGAATAAGGGAAGTATCTCTATATATAGATTATGGTTCCAACATTCTACGTATGTTTCCTAACATTTCATCATCAGAAAAGTGAGAATCCTATTCTCTAAAATACATACATAATAATTTGAAAGATCAATAACTACAATATTCAAGAATCAAATCCGTAGGCTCAAGAATCATATCCGAGTATTCAAGAATCACATAAATTCTTATGAATTCAGGTATGTTTTATGCATCTAATTTTTAATTTATATACTTGATGATTAAATACGAAAGATTTGGGTTATGATGACGTTAGTTGTCATAATATTAAAGTTAATTTGATATTCCAACACTGAAATGCTAAAAAAATCTCCATTCTACAGCAATTTTTTCACTCGTCTTCATTTCCTCATGCATGAGGAAATCCAAGAAAGTATATCCTAGGACTGTCAGATTGATGAAAAAGCAAGTAGGTCTCATGCTTTTCCATCAATCTGACCATTTAATCATGGAAGTTAGCATTCTTGGCTTCCTAGGATATACTTTCCTGTCTCTTATACAGCTGATCTATAGCTAATATTAAGAGTTGCAAGACATGTTTGCAGCTGGTACCGATACAAATTTCATCACTTTGGATTGGGCGATGACAGAGCTCATAATGAATCCCAAAACACTGGAAAGAGCACAGGCTGAAATCAGAAGCATTGTCAAGGAAAGAAGACCGATATCAGAGAACGATCTGCCTCACTTGCATTACATGAAAGCTGTTATCAAAGAAACATTCCGACTGCATCCACCTGCTCCGGTATTCCTCCCGAGGGAATCCATGGAGGATGTGACCATTGATGGCTACAAAATTCCAGCTAAAACAAGATTCTTCATCAATGCCTGGGCAATTGGAAGGGATCCAGAATCACCTGGGAAAATCCAGAGATATTTGAACCAGAAAGGTTTATGATCAAGAATAGCCATATCGATTTCAAGGGGCAAGATTTTGAGCTCATACCATTTGGTGCTGGCAGACGAATTTGTCCTGCCATTACATTTAGTATGGCCACTGTTGAGCTTGCTTTAGCTCAACTTCTTCACAGCTTTGATTGGCAGCTTCCTCCAGGAATCGAAGCGAAAGATCTGAATCTGACTGAAGCTTTTGGCATCACAATGCACAAGATATCTCCTCTCATGGTGGTTGCCAAACCATATTTTCCTGAAGGTTCAAGAATTGAAGAACAGAGAAAAATCAGATGAGTTAATTTGCATGATGTCTTTTCATAGTGCCAAACAAAGTTGTGCTTATGTGCAACAAATTGGCACAACATTAAAATATTGTGTTTAATGCCGACAAACAAAAAGGCAACAATTGGACATGCAAGGCAACGAAAATCTTTAGATTCATTGAGTTCTAACTCAGAAAACGAAGACAAACTAAGGGTCTGTTTGGTTGGTTGTAAAATATTTTCTTTGGGAAAATATCTTCCGTGAACGTTATTTTCCATGAACATTAATTCCTTTACATCTTTTTTCAGGTATTTGGTTGATCAACTGAAAATCAAATTGACCAATTTTCTATTTCCTCCAATTATTTGACAGATTCACAAGCTCTTCCATCCTCATCATTCCTCATCATTATGTATGCCTAGACTCCCACCGGCCACCGATAGCTAATCCACCTAACAACAATGGCGGGCAACTACTAGAAACTCCATGCCTTTGTGATTCCCTATCCTTATCAAAGTCACATTAACCCCTTTGTGCTATGTTCATCTACCCATTAAGCTTGCATCCAAAGGTTTCATAATCACCTTTGTTAACACCCAATCAGATCTCCAATGCACAAATAGGCAGTAAAAGGGTTGATATTTTTGCCAAAGCTCATAAATCTGGTCACAATCTGTGATTGGTTTTTTCTTTCATTTGATTGATTTATGATGCACGAAGACCAACCAAACAAGCAAATCGAGTTTGTGGGAACCAAAACAAAGAAGGATTGCTGATGAGCAGAATAAAGATTTCCATGAAATTACTGGAGAATCGATGAATTGCCGGAGACATCGGGTATTGACACAACCTTCTCCGCCCACCGAAATCAATTGAAAGATGGTTTAGTAGAGTTAGTGATTTTTGGTATTTTCATAAGAATTTTGTTCAGGAAAGTCACGTGCTTTTGTTATAAAAGGAAGAAAACAACTTTAGTAACTTACTTAACGAAGTTGTTTTACATCCGATGGAGGAAAAACTTTTTCACTGTAAAATATTTTCACCGACAATTAAGCAACCAAACACTCGAAATTTAGGAAAATGTTTTCCGGAAAACATTTTCAGTTGAAACAAATAGACCCTAAGATGAATGTTGATTGACATCAGAGTGTAGTGTAGTGTAGGTGGTAAGACGCTTTATGATTTATTGGTTATAAGTTGGTCATAAGTTCGAACCACTAACAGATAATGAGAAGGGTGAGTTTTTTTTTATTATTATTTTTAAAAGCATCAAAGTAAAAGTAACAGACAGAATTGAAGTTCCAGTAAAAACGTGATTTTGGTCTTATTTTTGTGTTAAACATATATCTGTCATCGATTCCTCTTTCATTTTACAGGACAACATTTTTTAGTGATATTTAGCTTTTTGATCCTCAAACATTATGTTTCTAATTAAGAGAACAAGATCTGATTTACTATTATGAGGAAGATATCAAAAATAAAAATAAATAAAAATAAAAATTTGTTAACGCAGTTTCATTGGTGGAAGTTTAATGTACAATCAACGAAGAAAAACTACGTATCACCAATTTCTTTCCAATAAAATAAAATATTCCTGCAAAATTTGACGTGAAGACAAGGACCATTGACCTTAATTTGTAGGCTTTCATAATTGTAGGAATATAAATGAATATAAACAAGTTGAACATTTTAACGTTCAATCTTGTGTAATTATTTTATCATTATTTATAATTCTGTTTTTAAATTTGACTTGTTTATCTTTCAAACCAATATCAAATGAGCTTTTATTGAGCTAACTAAAAAACAAGTTCAAGAGTTTAAATTTTTCACACAAAAATTTAAAGTTTTTATTTTAACAAGTCGAGTTAGCTTAGGGATATAAATGAAACTAAGTTATTCAATATTCGAATTGAATTCGAGTTGGTAAGAATTCATTCAAACTTGATTTGTCAATAATCAAACTAACTTTGAATAAGATTTAGCGTTTGTTAAATTTTTTAGTTCAGCTAGAACTCAACTCGATATGTTTAAAATTTTAAATTTATATATAAAAATTTCAAGTTACTCGAACTCTCTATTTGAACTCGATTTAATAAAGGTTCGTTTGATTTTGACTCAAAAAACAAACAAGTTAAACTTAAATACATTTATAAGTTCAATAAAATAATCAAATAAAGTTGAACACAGAAGTGTTTGATTTGTTTGGATTCGTTTACACCCATAATATTGAGTTTGAGCCAAATATAAAAAATTAATGAAAGTAAAATCGTATTTAAATTTAACTTAATTATTAATGAATCAAACTTAAACAAACTCTTATATAGCCGAAATCAATTCGAATAATTTTTTTTTTCTTTTCAGCTCTACGTAATTGTGATCTCGATTTCAAGAAAAGGCCTAAAAGTCATTAAACTTTATTGTGACCTAGTAAATCACTATACCAGAAAAACTTGTTTCCTTTTGTCTCGTCAGTTCATTCATTGTGTTAAAACCACCGTCAGATCAAACATGCGACATGCATGTAGTGTTTTTGTAATAAAAATAAGGGTTAATACCATTTTACCTCCTAATTAAGTGGATAATCACACTTTATCCTTTAAATTATAGAAATATATACTTTGTCTCCATTCATTTTTTTTTTTTTTTTTTGTCAAAGCGACAATATCTTAATCTAACTTATTCTACAAGGGGATACAAGACTAGATACTATTAAGGAACTAGAGGTAAAGAGAACCCCTACCAAACCAGGTAAGAGTACTTTGGCACCTACCTGAATTTCTGCAAGGCACGGGGTTTGAACCTCGACCTTACAGCGGAAAATGCCTTATGAGGTATCTCTTGGCCAACTCCACTAAGTAGAGTTTGTTCTTTGCACCCATTCACATTCTTCATTCTTTAAAAATTTTAAAATATCAAGAAAATCTAGTTAAACAACTAAAATGTCCTAAGTATTATATTTTGATTTTTTTCATGTATTTAATTGACTTTCAATAGTTATCAAAGAATTAGGAAAAATAAACTATAATAACATGTAGATATCTTTGATTTGAGGGAGTGAAAATGTGGGAAACTATTGAATTATATTATCCCTGATATCAATTGGCACAGGTTAAACCAAATATTAAAAGTGTAAAATACTAAGAGATATTAAAAAAAATTACAAACTTTTTATAGAAAATATATTTTTATACAATACTTTTAAAGAAAATTTTTAAATAGAAAATAAGTCAATTTGAGAAGTGTTCTAGTGAATATAGTTAAACAATCAAATTCGAAATAATATGAAATGAAATCCATTGTAATTTTAAAAATTTGACCAGAAAATATGTTGATATAGATTATATTGAAATATTATATTATTTATTTTTACTTATTTTTTAAATAATTATCACATTATTATCAAAATTTAAATACATAAAAAATTAAAATATAGTACCAAGGATATTTTAGTCATTTAACTTGATTATCTCAATACTTTTAATATTGGTAATAAATGAATAATATTAATGATGGATGAAGTGTATATTTTTAGAATTAAGAGGAATAAAGTATAATTACAAGGGTAAAGTTTTATTAACCCTAAAAATAACTACAAAAACATAAACTATTTGATTCGGGGAAATTGTACATCTTTTTTAGATAACTATTCCTTTGTACTTTAGATGCTTGTTAAGTACAACATTATGTGTTTTAAGAGCTTCTACTGTACAAGATTTCAAAGTTAAGAAAATGATTCTCTAGAAGAGATTGTAAAATTCTCTATCAGACATTGATTCATTTCTATTTTTCTTTGATTTTAACTAATTTACTTACTTTATTGAAATTACATTGTTTTCGTCAATACTCATCCCAAAAAGGGATAAGATCTTTTGTCAATCACTGTGTCACGCTTTATATATGTTTGATATGTATATTATATTGTAATAAAACTTATAAAATAAAGCAAGTGTCAGGTGATGACTATAAAACAGAACACGTGTCAAGTGATGATCCAAGGAATTCATTGAATGTCCGGTAGCGAGGTGTGATGATCCAAGGAATTCATTCAACGTCCGATAGAGAGCTGAAAAGACCTGGATGTCCTGTAAAATATCATCGAATGACTTGGGATGCCATTTGGGATGCACAAGTCACATTATCGATTCAAGTATAGAGAATTGGCAAATATTTAGGTAGATCCGATCTTTGACTCCATTTGTAAATTCTGTGATGCGGATTAAATTTTAGAGAATTTATGAGATGTAAATAAGATTTATTAAAATTTAATTCGGAGTCTATTTACAAATATTTTTTTAAAGAATTTATGTATGTATTCTTGTAGTAGAAAAACATGCCTCATAATATGGTTAATGGAAGTCATTTATAGGGTGAATATTTTTTAACCATTAGAACTAGCTAAATATCTATATTTAATTTTTACAATAATAGTAAAATAATGATAATTGCATAAAATCTTTGATAATTAAACAAAATAAAGACAAACAAAAATAAGTAATAATATCTAGACATTTTACTAATTAAAATAATAAAAATAATAAAGTAATTAAAAATATTATTGTTAAATATGTATTTAAAATGCTTATATTTATGTCATATAAAAATAATTGAAAGCAACTATATAACTTAATTATTAGTTGTGAAATTAAATTAGATATGCATACAATAGTAACGATATTACTATGACATAGGTATATATGATTGTTTTAAAAACTGACGTCTATACTATGTTCCATACAAAAATAGAGTTTAAAAAGGAAATTTGTTCAATGTTAATGAACATAATTTATTAGGCATAAATGGACAAAACAAACGTAATAGTTTAAAAGTATTCTTTTTTTGCTTAGTATGAATTAATTTTATTTTGTCAATATAAATGGTCAAAAGAAAAGGCAATTGAGAAGCATTTGTCACAATTTTTAATTAGTTGGTATATTTTCGCATATTTTATATATATATATTGTGTATACACGTACTAATCAATGATTATGTCGTAGTTATGTGTGATTGAGTACTCGAATAATGAGTATCGATCAATTTTTCCTACTTAAAGGTTACTTCATAATATGAAGGTAAATTAAAACTTTTTAATATTCAAAAGTATCAAGTTAATTATTTGTTTTCTTATAGTAACTTGTTAGTATGTAAAGGAAGATGAATATTAAAATTTTAAACTTTTTAATATAATTAATTTTTTAGTTTGAAAGCTTGTGCTATGCTTGTGTGTATGTGTGCGCGTGTGTATGTAATTTACATAATTGAATAATTTTAGCAAAATAATGATGATGTCATAAATTTTTTAGCGACTAAATCAAATAAAACTAAGTAACAATATCAAAAACAAAATTACAATATTAAAAACTAAAATTAAGAACATGATTTAAGACACGATTATTAAAGTTGCACTTAAAATCTTTATGATTCTTTCTTATAAATAATAATTACAATTAATTCTAAAATTTAATTATGTTTTGAAAATATTAGACGTGTGTCTTATTGCACGTAATTGTGTCCATGGACAAATTATATATACCTTGGTGATAATTCCGATTCTGGTTATATTAAAGACAAGATCAGAACCGGAACCATGGGATCCGATTCCGATTCCGGTTCCAGAATCGGTGGTTCCGATCGATTCTTCAATTTTGATCCCGGTTTCGATTTCAAATTTTTAAAAATAAAATAAACTATAACACAAGTTAATATGAGAAACAAAAAATTATATTTTATTTATATGTCAATTGTTGATTTTGTTCTTAGAAAAAAAAATATACGATTGCATGGATTATTTATTAAACTATTAAAATTTGAAGTAAATATACATTTTGACTAATCTATAACTAAAAGATAATTTAAAGATAAATTAAATGTATCAATTACATTGGCCTATAAACTATAATAGGCTAAGGTCATTAAGAATTTCTTCAATATCCGAGTTTGTTCCACTTGAAAAAGTAACTATAGTACTCTTATCACTCTCGTTTATATCTACTTTGATCTTAATCTCGATCTCCTGTCTCTTACCGGGTATTTGAGATTGTATCTTGTCAATGCCGAATTCCGTCAGATGTTCCTTTGTCAAGTGTTTCGTTAGTGTTCCGTATCTGCTCTTTTTTTTTCAACTGTATGTAGCCTTGCAATAATTACACACTGCATTAGTAGGATTTCCTTCATTATCTAATTTTTTTATAAAATATTTTGTAAACATTTCGGCCTTTGGAGCCTTAGAAATAGGATGTTTTGTTGATTTACTTTCGGAATCGGGAGTTATTTCAACATCATCTCCAAGACATTAATAAAAATTTCATTGGAAGTTTGACTATCCATTAAAAAATAGTATTTTGAAATTTTGAAAAATAATTATTATAAAAAATAACTAATAGAATTTATGAAAATTAAAGAAAATAAATAACACTTGAAAATAGTATATAGTAAGAAATAAATTGAAATTATAAATATATAGACAATAAATACAAATTGATAAATAATATTAAAGACTATTAAAAAATTGAGAGTATTTGAGAGAATGAGAGAGAGATTGAGTTGAGAGAATTGTGTGTTAAAAATGGTAAAAAGAAGGGATATTTATAGTTAAATTTTAGAAATTAAAAAAAAAATAGTTGTTGTTTTTTTTTTTTTTTTTTTATCCGGTTCCGGTTCCAAAAAATAGTGAACCGGAATCAGAACCTTGTATGCTGTTCTGGTTCAGGTTCCGGTTCCGGAACCGCCGATTTTCGGTAGTACGGTTCCAGAACCGGAATTGTGGTCACCATTAATTGTACGCCTTACTATAACTTATTATTTATCTTTAAATTTCTGATCTACCATATTTCTCTTATACATGATTTGGAAATGGATGAACTGAATAGTGTATGTATAAACAATCAAAAATTAAGATATCAAATCCTTAGTTCGTCAGTAATAGATAGAAAAAAACTAAAAATAATGTTACCTACTATATTTTTCCTTAAATTCTCACAAAAATAGCATTTTGGTTTAACATATGGTTTAGATTCCATTTTATACTATAACCATATTCAACAAGTGCTACTTATGGGATTATATTATTCATAGAATAATATTTTAAAATTATATAGTTTCTCAAAATAATTTGTGAGGATCATATAGTAAAAAGCAAGTTGGAGTTATTTTTAAGATTAGAAAATGAAAAGAACACTTACAACAATTAAAAGCATACTTGTGAATGGAAAATACATGTTATTAAAGTTACATTTGAATGTAATATAATTACATCCTCACTAAAAATTGACGTTAAAAGTTAGTGTGCAAAGAATAAATGATTTTAAAACTCTGTTATCTTTTTGCAATGTAGTAATATTATTAATTTTTTTATAAAAAATATTCCTTCCTAGATGTAATCAAATTGTAAGAATGTCAAATATTAAGAGACATAATTTATACAAATCTCTTTCTATTTAATATAAATTATTTGGGATAACTCTTTACAAATTATAAATCTAAAGAAATTAAGAAATACATATTTTTTCAGCTCATTATAAACATCATTTTAGACTTGTCATTTCACAATAATAATTATAAGAGTTATATGTGCACAAAATAACTATTTTGTAATAAATAAGTATGTTGAAGATAAGATTTAGGTGAGTAAATTTAATTTGCATATTTAATTAAATAATTCATTTTTTACCTCCTTTATTTACTATGTAGATATATTCTTTTTTTACCTTGCCACATGTTAATTATTTGTACCTTTTCACTAAACACACATTAACGTATACTATACTAGCTAGATATCCCGTGCTATGCACGAGATGATGAATACGTATATTCAATTTTATATGAATAAAATAATGCGTGTGAAATAATTAAGATGGCATAAAATTTATATTAATAATCTTATTAAGAAAAAAATTAAGTAACAACATTAATAAATCTATACTATATTAGAAAATAGAAATAAGAAAACAACTATAAACATTATTGTTAAGTATGCATTTTTATGTCATAAAAAATTGATTGCAAGGTAACTATATAACTTGATAGATATATTCCTCGTGCATTAGTGCAAGGATTTCTCAATTGTCCAAATTTGGAATTTGTAAAATTTTATAATTGAAAATTTTCAAATTTGTAAAATTTTATAAATGAGAGAATAAACTAATTAACATGAATAATAAAATAATGAAGTTAAAATTAAAATATTTGTCAATTAGATAACGAACTTTATTACTTAGCATATATATGGTATTAAAAAAAAAAGGAACCATCAAGACTCGGGGTGGCATTTTATGTTTTGATAACTTAACCCGCTAACAAATCCCTATATGGAATGAAAAACAAAAAGCAAAGAAAAATATCTAAAAATAAATCAAAATTGAAAGAAATTATTAAGTACATTTTGCAAAAACTACATAATAAAATTGAACAAATTGCCACTCACCTGCCATCATTAATAAGCCAAATAGTTTATAAGAACTACTGGTATATGCATACTTGATTTAATTCACCAGTGGCATGATTTAGACCACCAACTTCATAGTCACTTACATTTAGTAGTTTAATTGTCCAAATATAAATAACAATTTTCATTTTTGTCTCTTTATACAAAAAAAAAAAAAAAAAAAAATTTACTAAGATGAAAGGGTGGGATGACATACCTAAGTTAATACCAAATATTTCAAAATAATGTTGAAAAAGAAAATATTATTGATAAGGGTTTTTTTGAGTGACAACTTGTATAATTACAGTCCTGTATTACTAAGAAGGTAAAGAAATTAGCCAATTAAATACAACTTGTGCGATTCTAGATATCTTATAGTAGAGGAAGAACTGTTGAACAAAAGGATAAGTTGTTTTAGTTGTCACTATTCTGAACTTGTGCTATGCATGGGACAGTAAAATTATTTCAAAACTCCTATTTGTTTTCAAAATTATTTCTAAGGAAAAATTAAATGAGACTATGAAAATAAAATCTCAATAAATAGTTAATTTTATTTAAATACATTAAACATATTAAAATAAAGTGAGTGTTATTTTCTATATTTCAAAAAGAAAGGAACACATCTACTAATTGATTTATGCCTAAACTTGTAAAGCACAATTCTCAATGTAATGGTACTGGAAAAATGTCACAAAATAGAGAAGATCCTAATATTAAAATTACTTTGTTAATGTAATACAGTACATCATTACATAAAATAGCCTCCACAAACATTGATTTGTCAATTATGAATAAATATAAAGTTGGAAGAAGATTTTTTAAAAAAAATGATTTTAATACTTTGATATCTTTACTATTTATTTGACATATAACACATCAATTATATAGAGTTTCTCATAAAAAATAGTATTGCAATCTATAGATTGTGATTGTGGATGTGTTCATTTTTCTTATGGTGATATTTTGAAATGTGTATATTCTTAAAAATTGTTCTACTTTGTCAATTTTTCTATGAATTTTTCCCCTATTGATATTTTTTTCTCATAATCTAATTTAATTTTTTTCTTACAAATAATTTTGTAATCTTTCAAAAATAATTTTATAAAACTACAATTTTGCTATCTTATACGTAACACGAGGTTTGAATGCTAGTTATATATTTATTAATAGTCATTTTTCAAGTGCTTGAATATTGGTTATGATTAACTTTTATCAAAGTAAATACTTGAAATAATTTTGAATAAAAGTTGTCACTTGTCATAAACATCCATCTCCTATACTATCTAGTTGTGAATAGTAATATAGATAGATCGATCGATATAGATTATTACTAAACACCTACCAAAACTGTTCACCCCCATAAGCCTGTAGTCCATGGCTCCGCATTGATTTTATATGACGGAAGTTCCTAAAGAAAGTCTCCCCATGTTTTATTTAAACTTTTTCATCATTCAACTATTTTTGTAATCTCATAGAGTCCCTCAAATATATATATCTATATTAATATATATATATATATATATATATATAGATATATATATATATATATATATTCTGTCTAATAAGTTATCTAGCCATGATTTAAGAAATAACTAAAAATTTGATAGACAAAAAAGTTAAAAAAAAAAAGTTGTAGGGTACATATGTAGATTGCTAAAACACTTCTCTAACTATAAAAAACTGAAAAAATTTCTCTTATACAAATACTACTTGTGATTAAATAATATCTTTAAGGATATTTAATTAAAAATATAA
This sequence comes from Cinchona pubescens, assembly GCA_025175665.1. Lineage (NCBI taxonomy): Eukaryota > Viridiplantae > Streptophyta > Magnoliopsida > Gentianales > Rubiaceae > Cinchona > Cinchona pubescens. Next base: position 297,394 of record JANKKI010000358.1, read on the forward strand.
TTTTAGGGATGTCTCTTATAGATTTAAAAATATATTTAGGGATTAAATTTTGTAATTTTTCCTTATCAACATTTTTATGGAACTATTATAATTGGTTGCAAGAATGAAATTACTCATATGCATAATTATGTTACATGATTTTTAAATTTATTAAGAATATTCCTGTACGTAAAATATTTACCTAAAGTAATAATTAAATAAATATATTTTTTAACTTATTATGAATAATATAACTTTGTATTTGACTTGTATTATAAATAATTGATATTTATATAGTGATCCATAATATTTAATATTTTAACTTTTTTTTGGGAATAAATCAATTTAAGACGTAGGTTATATAATAATAGTGTGAGGGTCTTGAATAAATAGTATATAGCTCTAACACCTCTGGTTTGGGATGGCTCAACAACTCTTGAGCGGAAACAACAGGTTCAAAATGTTTAAACCAAATTGTAAGTAACTCATGACCTAAAGTGTTATGTCATCTTATAGTCATTCCCTCCCATTTCTGATGTGTGACAGAGCATCACATTCACTACTCCTTTAGGCTTGCATCCTCGCAAAGTCCAAGTTACGACCCAATAACATATTGCAGTGTACATTCACTACTCCTTTAGGCTTGCATCCTCGCAAAGTCCAAGTTACGACCCAATAACATATTACATACACTGCGTAACATAACCGAATACCACTGGACCAAGTCTCACCCCATACAGAGACCGCACGAGATTCGCTTTGATACCAACTATAATACCCCGGGTCTGTGCCAGCCCAACAACTTTTGAACAGAAATAATGGGTTCAAAATGGTTAAGCCAAGTTATAACTAACCCATGACCCAATGTGTTATAAATAATATAATATTTCTTCCATCTTCTGATGTGGGACAGAGCATCACAATGGTAGTTAAAAATAGTATCAAAGTATTAATTTTTCTTTCTACATTACTTTCTCTTAAAATTTTCTTTTCTTTATAGGTGGTTCAAAACTTTCCATCATCTTTTTTTTTTACATGTTTTTCCTTAAAAATCTCTTTATAATATAATTATTTTATGATACAAATATAAAAATATGATAAAATTATTTATTATAACGCACACATAAGGGTGTGTAAAAATTATTAGTATCTAACTATGTATAAAGTCAAAGGCCAATTACTTTTGGTGTAATGTCAAAATTAATGTATTCTCATAATTGCCCCCATAACTGGAAACATTTCTTATAACTTTCATTTTTTTTTTATCTATTTCAAACTTTAAAAATTTATCTTTTTTTTTTTAATTTGTAGACACATAGGTGTGTGCCATTTTCACTATCTTACTATATATATAAAGCCTAAGACAACCAAAATGGTGTAATATCAAAATCTTGCTATATATAAAGTCTAAGCCAACCAAAATGATGTAATGTCAAAATTAATATATTTCCTATATTATCCTCAATAATACTAAAATTTTCTATCTCAATAAGCTATAGGCATGTAAATTCACTGGTTAATTAAGTCAAATAAAATGCCAATTATCTTATCTTACTATATATAAAGGGAAAGGCACCAATTGGTATGGTGGTCTCTCCCATTTAGTCTCTTTTTAAATTTCAAAAAATGAAAACTTCTACTACAAAATGTAACCACCATCATGAATTTTGATGCTAAAAAACTACTATAGTAATATGTTGGATTCTAAAATAATTCAGAAATAGTTTTATTATTATCTAAAATTTTAAAAGTAATTTTTATAAAAAATAGTTCATAAATAATTTATTTTTTCATAGCACACACATTGAGTGTGCCTTCTACCACTAGACCTTATACATGTAAAATTTAATGTTATTCCTAATATTCCCTTAATAAATTATTATATAACTGCTTACATTATTATAACTTCATTTCTCCACTACTCTCCACCACTCCCAACTTTTTCACCGTATTTGTTATTTTTTATTTTTAATAACTTAAATTTCAAGAATATATTTTATTTAACAATTATAGAAAATGAATTTTTCTTTTAAATAACTGCCACATTATTACCACTACTTTCTGTTTCAAATTTTCATTCATATTATTCAAAAAAAAATTTATTGCACACGCATCAAGTATGCTCAGATCTCTAGTAATCATAATGCGAGTGTTGAATAAATAATAGTAGATAAGCATAAGATCTATGCATTAATATGAATCAAATAATTAACTTAAGTAGATATAAGTAATTAATTTGAATTTAGATGGTCAAACTTAAGTATTCCATCTTTTACTTTTACTAATTAATTTGCAAATTTCTTAATATACTTGTCACGTATCATCGTATAATAATTTCTCACTAAATACCCTTTAGTTATACTATATATATAGATAATAGATATATGAATAATATAAATTGTAGACCATTTGAACTACTTGATAGCTGTGGACATCTACTTGGGTAGAGCCCTTATTGGGGGTACCAATGATTATCATTATTGAGTACTTATAGTGATCCCTTTGGGAAGATTGTGTTGACCATGTCAACATAGAATTTGAGCTGAGGTATATCATCAATCATTCAAAGTCATTCAGAAAATGTGATAGGAGATTAGTACAGAACATCTTTATCGTCTCAGAACTTTTTCACTTGTAAAAATAAAAAAAAAAACACTTACACCTACTAAAAGATTGAACTAATAGGTACGCATTCACAAACTAACACATATAAGGTTGTGCAAGAAAAAAGAGTAAAAGGAAAATATGGGAGTCAATACAAGGAAAGCGAGGTTATAGTGCCACTATGGAAGACGCTGGCGATCTTAACAGTTTGAGTGACGACTTAGATGTTACTTAACAGCGAATTTTTTGAAGATATCAATAGAGTTATTAAACTTAGTTTGGGAGGAATTCGGTGAAGAAGGTGAGTCAATGAATTATTAGTTTAACTAATTATAACACTAAAATATATTAATTTAATACTAGTATGTATTACTTTGAAATTTTTAAATACATAACATATAATAAAAATCTTAATGAAATATATTGTATCAATTTTTTTAATTAATTATAAACGAATATGTAATAATTTAACGAAAGTTATAATTAAATATATTAAAATAGTAGTTAAGTTTAAGTTTTTGTACTTGTAATTGTTGAACCCCAGTTATGTTAATCATGTTTTGATAATGACCAAATCGCACTAATGGTTTGAAAATAAGTGTGCAGAAAAATAGGTAGGTTCGGAAGCAAATGATCGTCCGAACAAAACAACCAGAAGACTCCACGGACGCAAATGACTGTCCGAAAGACAGAGCTTCGGACGATGGAAATTGTCCGACACAAAGAATTTGAAGCAAGTCTCGGACAAATAACAGCGTCCGATCATATTTTCAAAAGACTTTGATTCAATCGGACGCAGGTTCGGACGCATCCTTGGACGTCCAAATGAATACCCTCAGAGAACGGACGCAACGTCGGACGCAGGGTATAGCAGTGGCTTTCCGAACGGTCAAACAGCTAGTTCGTTCGAACACACACTTTATGCATTAGCCGTCCAAAAGATCCAACGGCTAGTTTTCCAGTAAACAAAAAATAGTCATTGGGAAGTTGTTGGAAGCAGATTTTTGGCAACTATAAATACCCCTAAGCCTGATTAATTAATAAGAGAGACTTCTACATTAATTACAAGTAATTCTTGAGCTATTTGGAAGAAATAGTGTGTACAAGTGTTGTAATAGTGTAGGTAATTTTGTGAAAAGAGCTTAGAAGTGTAAGAGTGGAGAGTATAACAATTGTAACAAAGGGAGGTTGTGAGTGTAAAACTCTTTGCTCAACTAAAGGAAATTGGTGTGAGTAAGAGTGATCCTCATTTGTGTACAAGAGGTTATTGTCTCACCTACTTTGAAGAGACTTTTAGCGGCTAAACTTCAAGTTGTGAACTTGGTAGTTGCATTGTAAGAAGCTCTTTGTAGTTGTAAGCTGAACTTGGTAGTTGCATTGTAAGAAACTCTTTGTAGTTGTAAGCTCCAAACTTGAGAAGATTGGGAGTTTGATTTGATTCTCTTAATCTCAATATTCTTATTTGTTCTTTAAGTTTAAATTGTTGAATATCTATTGTATTCATTTGTGCTTAAGTTTTTATTTGGTGCATAAAGTTTGAATTTCAATTAAGCACATAAAAAGGTTTGTTTTAGAAACAATCTAATTCACCCCCTCTTAGGTTGTCCTTGGGACCAATAGTAATTTTGATATGAACAAATATATAATCATTATTTTTTAAATGTGACAATAGAAGCTCTTAATTTTCATAATATATATTTTCATAAAAGAATCTTTTTTGCCTCAATTTTTTTTAAAATATATTTCATAAAGTTTTAGTGGTATAATATTTCTTAGAGTACATTGTTGTTGTAAAAAAATATAATAATATATTTTTTATTTCAATATTCTTATAGTTTAAAAAATAAGTTGGTTATTTTATTTAAAAGATGGGCCCTTCAAGAAATAGATGGGAAAAAAAAAGATTAATTTAAATGTATAAAATACAGATCCTTTAACATCCAAATACGTAACCTGGAGGTTGAAGCACATGTGGAAAAATTTTATTCTGTGCATAATCAATTATTAAGACTTAGGCATGCCTAGTAGTTGGTTTTAGACCAATAAAGAGCTTCTATTTGACATGGGGAGCCTACTAGCTTGTAAGAATTTCCCTCTATATTCTTCATGCTAAATGAGAGCCCCTTATTAGTCTAAAACCAACTACTAGGCATGCCTAATAATTGGTCATGACCAAAATAAAATTTACTCATAGACGTGTGCTTAGTAGTAGTTCCAGCATTTGATCCCCGGCAGTAGCAATGCACAAAAGTTTCTACACAATAATTTTATCTAACAATCCATTGAACCATGGTTGAACTAGTTAGGTATTCGATTTTTTTGGTTTAACCACCAAATCATTAAAAAGTCGATGAATATCTACATTGTCTGGTCATTTCAGCAATCCAACCCGATTAAGTGACTGGCTAACTAGGTTACGGTTGAATTATTGGACCGGACCGGATTTAATAACTATGGATATTCGTATCCTAATTACAAATTTTTTGCAACCATTTTATCCAACAATCCATTGAACCAAGGTTGAACCAACCAGCTATCCGATTTTTTTGATTCAACCACTAGATAGTTGAAAAGTCAACGAGTAACTTTCTTATCCAATCGATTCAGCAATCCAACCTGATTGCATGATCAATTAACCGAATTACCGGTTGAACCGTCAAATCGAATCGAATTTAATAACTATGGATATAAATGCAATGATCCTATTTACAAAAGGGGAAATGATCCGTGATAGCTCAGGAATAACTTGGCTAAAAATTGGTTGAGTGAAATGTTGAGTTATGGTTGGATTTAAATTTTGGTTTGAATTAATGGACTTAGGGGTTGTTTTAATGTTAACTTTGTGCTATTGCAGTGTAGAGGATTCGATTAATACTTCTAAATTGCAATGGAAAGCCAATGAGTTTTTGCAACCAGTCTCATTAGGTTATTAATTGGCCACCAGAAGCATCATAAGACATTCATGGACTGCAGGTTTAGAGATTAAATCTTGGCACATGCAGTCAAAGCAGTCAGCAAGGACAAAAAATGAGTCTCAAATGAGAGAAAGAAACACTCAAGTAAAAAGCAAGTAGTAGTAGGTAGTAATAGAACAATAATATTAAGTTTATAGTCTCACTATATGCGAGTTAAATTCTAGTAAAATGCCAGTATTTATTCCCACCATGCGTGAGTGTTGGTGTTCCAATTGTATTCAATCTCAGGTTCATTTGTATTCAATTTCACCATTGTGCGTATATGTAATCATTAAAAAAAAAAGATTTTGCAAGTGGGTCTTTGAGACAAAAACTTTGGGGCTTTATTGGATGCAAATGAATATAAACAACTCAAACACTCTAGTGTTCAAACTTGTTTGATTATTTTAATGAATTTGAAATTTTGTTCAAAATTGACTTATTTATCTTTCGAGCTAACTTCAAATAATCTTTTATTTATTTGAATTTGAGCCCAGCTTGAGTAGCTTGGAATGTTTGCATATAAATTAAAAATAATTTATCGAGTTGACTTCGAACAGAACACAAAAAATTAACGAACACAAAATTCTGTTTAACCTTGGCCTGATTATTGACAAACCAAACTCGAACAAACTCTTACTGAGCCAGTTTGATTCGAGTATTGAATAGGTTAAATTCATTTACAATCCTAATCACAATGGGTGGTAGATCTACTTTTGTACATGTGTATGCATCTACACTCAATCGTGCAAAAAATATTTCACTTAATATCGACGGTGTAAGAAAGATACCCTATACATCTATATACAAGTATACTAGTCGGTGCGAGAAGATAAATATATGCATAATTTATATAATAAAATATGATTTGGATCTTCTCCATTTATTATCTTCCATTTACCTATGTCTAACCAATTTAAATTTAAGAAAATAATATGAAAATACCATTAGTCTTTTCTCACTGAGTAAATAATCATATAAAAAATTCAATTCATTTGTAAAAAATTTTATCGTTGAATTATGTATCACATTTGAACGGTGCAGAAATTTTTAAATCTTGATGAAAACTAAAAGTATTTAATAAAACACTAAAAACTTATTATTTTTTTGTATAAAATATGATTTGAATTATAAACAATTTTATTTTTAATAAATTTTAAAATTTTATTTTTATAGGATAAATAGAGATTCTTTCATTTACCCCTACATAGAGAGGATTCTTGTCTAATAAAATAATTTTAGTGAAACGATTATTAAAAACAAAGAAGATAATTAAAGACTAAATTTGTAACTGTTGTGCTATTGTCTTGCAAAAATTGATTATTGAATATTAATTACACGTACATATATTACTTCATCGCAAATTTTAGTTTTATATGTTTATTTGATATGAGAAAATTACCAAAATATAGAAAAGACGTAATATTGAAATTGCTTTTTAATATGTTTATATCCTCATTTGGTATTAAAATCTATCAATAATTAATAATTAATGAACGTAATGTTGTGAGAAAATGTAAAGAAAAATATATTACTTTTTAAAAATTTGTTTATTTATTGTGATACAGTACATTATGAATTGATAAAAATTATAAATTTAGTTACTTTACTATTTTTAACTGTCACAAGGTCCTTCATTTTTTTAATTTTTTGTTTTTTTAACTATAATTTCATACATGGCCAGAGCCATATTGAAGTAAGATTGGTAAGGAAAAGTTTTCAAAAGTTTAATTTTATCTTAGACACCTCTAAAATGTCTCAATATGTTTCTATTTCTTTACATTTCTCCCCTAACTTAAATAATTTAAATTCTTAAACATACAATTAAAATGATGGTACATTTTAAATCAAGAATGTCACTTGAAACATAAAAACTTTAAAACTTTTGAAATTTAGTATATAAAGTGGACAAAAATTTATTATTTTAAGTTCATTTTTTCAAGTATTTGTTGTATAAAAATTGAGTATTGTGTGCTTTCTTCAATTTTAAATTGTCATCTATTATATTTTGCCTTTATTTCGTAAAAATTAGGACAACTTCCTAAAATAAAATGTAAAATTATACATTATATTAAAAAGTTATTTTTACTTTTATGATTATTAAACACCTATCAAAGCCGTTCATCTCCACAAGGCCACGATCCATGGCTTCGTATTGATTTCATACGATGGAAGCCCTGAAGTTTTTTACTAATATCAAGAACGTCTCCCCATATTTTATTTAAAATTTTTTCATCATCAATTATTTACGAAATCTCACAAAGGTCCCTTTTGTATTTTTTTTCCCCTACTAAGTAGTCATCTAGCCATGATTTTATTAAAAAAAAACAAAAATTTTATGGACAAAAAAGTTAAATAAAAAAAAATGTATGGTGCAAATATGGATTACAATAATACTTGAGGAACAAAAAACTAAAAAAGTTTACAAAAAAGTTTGTGATACCTCTTGTGATTAAAAAATAAAAAAATTAATAATTAAAAGTTTAATTTTATCTTATATTGCACCCCCTAAAATTTCTCAAATGTTTCTATTCCTTTATATTTCCCTCTTTCTCAAAAAATTTAAAAGTCATAAGTCATACAATTAAAATGATGGTATAATCAAAATTATATATGTCAAAATTTTGCACAAGAAACTTTAATGCAAATTTTGAAATTTAGTATATGAAGTGAACCACGACTTGAACACAAAAAATTAACGAAAATTAAATTTTGTTCAACCTTGCTTGACTGCTTTGACGAATCAAACTTACGAACTCTTACCGAGCCAGTTCGATTCAAGTATCGGGTAAGTTAAATTCGAAATTATACAATCCTAATCACAATGGGTGGGTAGATCTACTTTTGCACATGTGCATGCATGTACACTCGATTGTGCAAAAAATATTTATATCAACCATGTACGAAAGATACCCCATACATTTATATACAAGTATATACAAATACAGAGATATAGATTATTCAAATTATACATCTCTCTTATTTGGGTAAAATCTCACGTCAAAATTGAATGTTGTTAGGTAATGATTTGTTTGAGTCAACTATTTCGCAAGAATGATTCTCAAATCAATATCTTCAAGGTTAAATGGATATGATATGCTTTTCGTGTGGAACATAATTTTCCAAGAATGATTCTCAAATCAATATCTTTATAATTAAATGTACAATATCTGCTTTCCATGTGGAATATAACTTAAAAAATTCGGAAATTCGAATTTCGAGGAGGAAGTTTAATCTATCATCAACGAAGACACCACAAGTCATAATGGAACACTGGATCCATTTGGTCCAAGAAAATAAGCAGATTTTTTGGAAGTTAGTATGAAGAAAAGGACACTTCATTTCTTAGGCCTATGCCCACGGGATAGTGATCTTGAACTTCTTTTATTAAATTTCCACAAAAACGATAAAAGATTCTTGTATTTCTCGAAAAACAAAATAAAACGAAAAAATCAACATAATGTTGGAAGGAACTTTGTGGAAATTGAGGCAAGATGAAAATGACCCTAGCAAAAAAACTTAAACGACACCAAGAAAATGCGCAAGAGGTCCGATGGTTATAAATTTGCTGGAAATTAGGGGTGAGCATGAATCCGGTTAATTGAATTCACAATAATTTTCATTTGCAAATTGAAATTTTGAAATAGGTTAGTTGGAATTCGACCAATAAATTGGTGCAATCAAATTTTAAAATTGGATACGAAATGAAATTGAGTTTTGATTTCGAAATTAATCAATTTCCGAATTATCTCAATATTTGACAAATTCAATTTACCTTTTAAGAAAAATCTTTAATACTTAACTTATGTTACTATCTTCTTTTTTTAAGTAAGTATATTTTTTATATGATATGATTTTAAAAACTAATACTATAAATTTAGTTATAAAATACATATATAGTTAAATAAATGATATTATATATGTACACACGACCACAAACACATGTATGCAACCATTTTTTTTATATAAAGTCTTAATTTCTCTCTCTCACGCACATATATATACGCATACATTATTGCCAGTTAGGTTTTGTTTTAGATAGGTTTTTTATTTTTTGAATAAATGATTTTAGTTTAATGTCAATGTGCCATTTGGTGAACGGGTTAATCAAATTTGAAACCGATTATCAAATCTCAATTTGGTTAACCTGATTTTATTACGAATTTCCAAATAAATTGAAATTGATTTATAATTATTAGAACTAATTTCTAAATTTTGATCGAATTATTTGACTAATTAACCAATCGATTAATCGATACTTACCCCTATTGAAAACCTATCTAATTACCTATTTTCCCCCTAACACTAATTGTGCATTGGCTTATTGGTTTCTCATGCCAACCTAGACACTTTTTTTTTTTTTCCCTTTTGTGTGTGTGTAAAATCACCTATACTTTTGTGTCTGCCATTCAATACACTGAAATGGGAGAAAATATTGCTTGATCTGTCACCTCTATTAACATGACATAATAAGGGAGTTTCAATTACTCCCTCGTGACGCTCCGTTACATTTTATCTATCGATTATATAATTTGTTTTATTTTAAATTATTTATTATTTTAAAATTTTAAAAAAGTATTATCCGGGCAAATTTTACTTTTAGTACTATATTGATGGGAAAAAAATTATTGTTCCCAGAGAATTTAATATAAAATATAATTTAATTACTTTAAACTATTTTTTTTGTAAAATTAATTTAATTTAATAATTTTTTTAATTCTTGTATATGGGTAACTAGGATATGTGCTTCCATATTAGTGCTCGCACAAGTTACTTGCATGAAAGTCAAGTTTACAAACATTAATCGATAATTTGCAAAATCGAAAAACCTTTCTGTTTAAATTTAATAATTATTGTGAGATTACTAGTCATGCAAGTTGACTTGAGAGTATTTAGTTAACCATACAACTTGGATTGGAAGATGGGATAGTTAGGTATGACAAAATTGAACTGAAGTTCCCTACTCGTAGTCAAGATAGTGGAAAAAAAAATTGACCAATATTTAGGTAGATTCGGTTTTTGGCCCTACTTGTAGATTTTGTGGTGTGGATTAAACCTTATAAGATTTATGACATCAGCTGATGTAAGCAAGATTCTTTAAAATTTAATCCTGGAAAATTCTTTAAAATTTAATCCTGACCACATGATCTACAAGTGAGGTAAAAAATCTGGTCTACCAAAGTATTTTCCAAAAAAATTTAGGTAGATTTGATTTTTTATTTTATGTGTAAATTTTATGGTCAATATTTAATTTTATGAAATTTTATTTATATTAACAAATATCATATATTTAATAGGATTTAGGGTGTGTTCGTTTGAATTGAAAATATTTTCTTCCTTGGTTTGATAAAATATTTTACATGAAAAAGTCTATTTTTCATACAATTTTCCGGTGTTCGGTTGACAAAATGAAAATATTTTAAAATAAAAAAATTTAACGGTTTTATCTTTAATTTTATGAATACAAGTTAAAAACTTATAATAATGGTAATAAATACCTTACAAGTATGTGATTAATAAAAAATTCATTTTGTTCAAAATTAAATGATAGTACAATATAGTAATAAAATATACATAATGATAATTATATTAGTGTAGGACCCATAATGGAGAGAAAAACGAATGAAAAAGAATTACTTACTTTTAAAATAAGTTTTAAGACGAAATTCTAAAAGTAAGTATTTGAGGTTTAATGTAACTCTTGAATTATCTGAAAAATAACTTACACTCAAAAATTTCGTAAGTTATTTCAACCAGAGGAAGGAAAATTGAAAAATATTTTCCACCGGAAAATATTTTTCGGTGTTTGGCACCAAAAATTTTTCTGAAAAATTTTTTCAATCCAAACGAACACACAAAAACCTTAATCCACATAGAATCTATAAATGGGATTAAAGATCACATCTATTTAAGTATTTGCCATAATAGTAAAACTCTCTACTACAACTCTTGAGTCTCCAGTAAAATAGGAAAATTTTTGTTGGATCAAAATATACCGTCTTACCACTTGTCATATTTTTTGTCCGCCTCGATATTGCATTTCATCTCGTTGGCGTTGACAGCCTCCTTCACTGCCTGATCCACGCTGGACTTCGCGTGAGCTAACTGCCTGATTCTTGCCTTATATGAATTTTCCAACAAAATATGACAAAAAAAATTCTTAGATAGATCGAATTCACGGTTAACCACATCATCTATGACAAAAAAATAAATAAAAATGGATGGATCCAATCCACAATTAACCACATCATTTATGAAGCGAGGCATGATGTGAATATTCGGTGTAACATCATAGGCTTGGAAATTTCATAAAACTATTTTAAGCATTAGTCTACAAGAACCCTTTTGATAGACGTATTTGAACTCATTACCACATAATAATAATAATAGTAATAAAAAGGTCAGGCAGCAATTGTTACCTGGATATTGGTATCTTTCTCAGCAGCTGAACTTCCAATTTCCAACAGAAAACTTCAATGGCTCTCTTTGAATGGCAAAAGGAGGGCTTCCCATACCTCATAACCTTTGCATCAGTTTCACTGTTTCTGCTGTTAAAGTTTCTTTTGAAGCAGAACAACAACAGAAATCTCAAACTTCCACCATGCCCTCAAAAACTTCCCATTATTGGCAACCTTCATCTGCTTGGCAATATGCCTCATGAATCTCTTCACCACCTTGCTAAGAAGTTTGGTCCCATCATTTTCTTGCAGCTAGGTGAGGTGCCAACAATTGTGATTTCATCAGCAAGATTAGCAAAGGAAGCACTGAAAACCTTTGATCTTGCACTATCAAGCAGGCCACAAATATTTTCAGCAAAACACCTTTTCTATAACTGTACTGATATTGTCTTCTCTCCATATGGTGCGCTATTGGCGAAACATACGCAAAATATGCATTCTTGAGCTACTAAGTGCAAAGCGAGTTCAGTCCTTTAGCTTTGTAAGGGAAGAAGAAGTAGCTAATTTAGTTCATCGTGTCGCGGAATCATACCCCGGTACCACCAATTTAACCAGTATGCTTGGACTGTATGCGAATAATCTTCTCTGTCGCGTTGCATTTGGTAAGGATTTCTCACAAGGAGGGGACAATGTTCGGCATAACTTCCAAAACCTGCTTGAAGAGTATCAAGTTCTGCTTGGAGGATTTAGCATTGGAGATTTTTTCCCTTCCATGGAATTTATGCACAAATTTACCGGGATGGAATCAAGACTCAAAGACACTTTCAGACGCTTTGACCAGTTTTTTGATGAGATTTTGCAGGAGCATAGAAATCCGGATAACAGAAAAGAGCACAAGGATCTTGTAGATGTTTTACTTGAAATACAGCAAAACGGATATCCCGAAACTCCTCTCACCACGGACAATATGCTATACAAAGCGATCATATTGGTTGGAGCTATATACTTTTTATTGATTCTTTGCTTCTTAATCAAAGTTTAAAGAATAAAAAGCTCAAAATGGCCCGTTCTACAGCATTTTTTTCTCAGCTTTACTCTCTGCAAAAGGAAGACTAATAAATAATAGACTTGGTTGTTTTGCAGGACATGTTTGCAGCAGGTACTGATACAAACTTCATTACATTGGATTGGGCAATGACAGAGCTTATGATAAACCCCCGAGTGTTAGAAAGAGCCCAAGCAGAGGTCAGAAGTATAGTTGGGGAAAAAAGATCAGTATCGGAGAATGACCTGCCTCAGTTACATTACACAAAAGCTGTTGTGAAGGAAACATTCCGGTTACATCCACCTGCTCCGGTATTGGTCCCAAGAGAATCAATGGAAGATGTGACCATTGATGGCTATAATATTCCTGCCAAAACAAGGTTCTTCATCAATGCTTGGGCAATTGGAAGAGATCCAGAATCATGGGAAAATCACAGACATATTTGAACCAGAAAGGTTCATGATCAAGAATAGCCATACTGATTTCAAGGGGCAAGATTTTGAGCTCATACCATTTGGTGCTGGCAGACGAAGCTGTCCTGCTATTACATTTAGTGAAAGTTACTGTTGAGCTCGCTTTAGCTCAACTTCTTCACAGCTTTGATTGGGAGCTTCCTCCAGAAGTCGAAGCAAAAGATCTGGACATGACAGAAGTTTTTGGCATCACAATGCACAAAATATCTCCTCTGATGGTGGTTGCTAAACCATACTTTTCTCAAGTTCTGAATTGAACTCTATCGAGATATTATTCTGTTCCAAATTTCACTTAAAACAAATTAGAATAATAATATTGTGCTTTCAGATTTTATTTGGTCAGCGATTACGAACACTAGTTCGTAATTCATAAATGGGAGGTTGAAATGTTCGGATCAATGGCCTTGCCAATTTTGACATTCAATAAAGCAATATGCATCAAACTATTCAAGAATTTATCATATACAGAACTGGCAGCAAACGGAAAGAGCTGCTTCTTGTGGATTTCTCGTGGGTTTCCTGACCGAAATTTATAGTATTTGTTAATCATTACCTTCAAATCTCGTAAGATCAGATTGCTGAAATCCTTTACAAGATTCAGCAATTCAAGTCTCACTAACAGTTTCTTTTTTCATCCATAAGCAATGACTCAGTTATGTGTTTACCAAATTCGCATACAGACATCATTGAAAAAGAACATTAGAAGTTAGAATCAAAGAAACTTGTTGAATCTTTAAACATATCATTATCAGATCACTGGAATCCTTTAATTACCACAACCCACAACATTCAGCAGTTACAAGATTAACAACACCTTAATTCATTCTCCAATATATTTCATACAATGCATAACATTCAGCAATTCAAGTTAAACTAAAAGTTTCTAACACAAGCAAAATGACCTGATGATGCTAAAATAATATGTCCAATGATGTGGATAAGCGTGGCTAAGAGTCCAAATCCACAGAGGCATATTTTAGTTATTTTACTCTCGCGATTCAAATAAGCCTAAATGGTCAAATAATAAATGTTCTATCCATCAACTCTATGTATAAATATCAAAATAGCAAATTAAACACTGAATTGTTATTGAATTTTTTATAGTCGAAGCATGGAGTTGAGCCTACCTAGCAATAAAGCCCCTCCCCGATAAAAGAATATCACGACCCTTTGAAGGGTGTGTTACGCTTTTTTTACTTGGTATCAGAGCATCCTGATCCTTTTTCATATCTTTTCCCTCTCCTCTCCGGTCTGCTTCTGAATTATAAGAAGTAGTGTCATCTATTTCTTCTTGTTCTTGAGATTTATGATCTTCACAACAATCTTGATAAATCTTTCACTTCACAACAATCTTGATAACTCTGTCACTATCCCTCTTGTAATAATTATAGAATCTCCTAATAAAACTATCACCAATCTAACTACAACCATTGGCATTGTCTTGTTCGCCTAATTCTTACTTGGATTAATACAACTATTCAATCCGATCTTGTCTTTCTCCTTTATGATTCACTTTCTGCTTGTGATGCTTGATTTACTCTCAAAAATAGTTTTCTCAATCAAACTACTTCTCGTGAATTACAGCTTAAATCTCATATGGTGTATCTTTCAAGAAAGGAGATCTCTCTATTGATGCTCTTATACTATGATACTAGAATGTGATAAGAGAATGAACTGTTGATTGTTCTTGATACTAATCCAGAATTTGTGCTTATTGTTCTCCAAGGGCTCCTGTCATCATACGAATCCTTTATCACTATGGCTTCAAATCAAAAGCCACCACCAAATTTTAAAGAGCTTTGGACTATCCTTTAGAAACTCTACAAAGTCATCAAGCACATCACCTAATCCATGTCAATCATCTTTGTCTATGTCTACATCTACGTTCTCTCATCCTCATTTTCATTCTATAGTTACTCGCTCTAAAGATAGAATATGAATGTCAAATCCTAAATATGCTCTTAAAGCTTTTCACCTTTTCAATCTTTGCCTCTTGAACCTACCTCTTACTCTACAGCCGCCAAAGATCCTCAGTGGGGTGCTGCTATGGCTGAAAAATTCAATGCTCTTCTTTCTAATCATATATGGACTCTTGTACCTTTCACAAAAGGCATGAATGTAATTGGTAGAAAATAGGTCTATCGTGTGAAACAAAAGGCAAATGGCTCTCTTGAACATTGCAAGGCTTGCCTTGTAGCTAAGGGCTATAATCAACAATATGATATTGATTTTTCTGAAACTTTAGCCCTGTTGTTAGGCCTACCACAATTCAATTGGTCATTTCCCTAACTCTCTCCAAAGGTTGGATACTTAAACAACTTGATGTTAAAAATGTTTTTTTGCATGGTGTTCTTCAAGAGAAAGTTTTTATGTCCTAACCCCAAAGCTTTGTTGATATTAATTTTTTTCCTTTTGTTTGTAAGTTGCACAAAGCTATTTATGGTCTACAACAAGCTCCACAAGCTTGGTTTTCGCGATTTCAATAGTTCCTTTGTCCTCTCTTACAATTTTCATAACAATTGTGCTGATACTTCAATGTTTATTTTTCATCAAAATAATTCATGTATTATTCTTCTTTTATATGTTGATGATATTATTCTCACAAGTTCTGGTTTTTTTCTCCTTGAAAAATTTATTGCACAACTTAAATCTCGTTTCCCCTTGAGTGATTTAGGTTCTCTTCACTATTTTCTTAGTTTCATGCTATTTCAACCCCTCACGATTTTCATCTTTCTCAAACAAAATATGTTCATGACCTTCTTCTTTGTGCTTCTATGTTAGATTGTAAACTTGTAAGAACTCCTATTTGTGTTGCCAAGCCATCTTCTTTCAATGGTGATATCTTATAAGATCCAACAGAGTATTGTAGTTTTGTAGGAGCTCTTCAATATTTGACCATTCCAAGGCCAGATATCTCATTTACTGTGAATACTGTTAGTCGGTACATGCATACACCTCGCACCCCTCATTTACTAGCAATTAAATATCGTATTTTGCGATATCTTGTTGGCGCTATCAATCATGGTCTTTCTCTTATTTCTTCCACCTCTACTACACTTACTACTTATTCCGATGCTGACTGGGTAGTTGCCTTGACACTTGGCGTTTTACCACTGGATATGCAATTTTTTATGGCCCTAATTTGATTTCTTGGAGTTTGAAGAAGCAGTATACTGTTTCTCGGTCTTGTACTAAACCTGAATATCGTACCATTACTCATATAGTTACTAAGTTAACTTAGATTCAGAATTTCTATAGGATCTTGGTCCTCCTCTTGTAGATTTACCTTTGTTTCATTGTGATATTGTTAGTGCTTTGTATATCATAATTAATCCTCTTTATCATTCACGTACAAAGCATTTGGAAATTGATCTACACTTTATTCGTGAACACATAGTTGGAGATGCCTTACATATTCGTTATATTCCGACTGATAGACAATTTGTTGACAATCTTACAAAAAGTTTTTCTACACATCATTTTAAGTTTTTCTATTTGGGTCAATCTTCACGTGCTTGTTTCTCCACGCTCTGATTGAGGGATCATGTTAGATGGGGATAATTTTTTCATTTATGTTTGTCATTATTTTAGTCTAGTGATAAATATTTATTTGTACCCTTATAATTATCTTGTACGTTATTCTAATATTATAAATGAATATCACGATCCTTTGAAGGGTGTGTTACATTTCCTTTACAGTGAGTACTACACATTGTATCAATCTTAGCTTTGGATGCTATTGTATACAGGTTAACCCTAATTCAAATTTTTATATCAACATTACATATACAACAAATTTATTTTGCGCTCTCACAAAACTAATAAAATCAAACAGTATTAGAATTCTAAAGGAACAGTATCATGATAAACTAAATTAAATCCACAATTGCAAAATTGAATTAAATTTCCTTATTCATAGTGAAAGATATTTATCATGAAAGCTCACCAGTCACCATTGTGACTCCGAGCCCAATTATGGAAGCAGATACGTTGGAACACACCTTCAAGGAATCCTGAGATCGACCCAACCATAGGTGCATCTCTCAACCAAGAAGAAAGAATAATTTTCATCATTTGCTACAATATTTTTTGTTTTTTAATAAATTTTCTATGTATGATTTTGCGTTAATGAAATTATTTTCCTTAAAAAAATTATTTTATGTAAGCTAGCTACAAAGATTATTATGTTATTTATAGTTGTCACATAAAATCTTATGACAAATAACCCTTCATTTTTTTATATTACTTTATCTTCCTTTTTTTTTTTTTTTTTTTTTGTAAATACCCGATTTGGAGGGTGATAATATCATTACCGTATATGAGGTACCTTTTACCATATTTAAATTTACAAGTTTCATTTCTCAAAATAAAATTTTTTTTTTTTTTTTTTTTGGCCATTTGAAAGTACTATTAGTAAAAATAATGAGAAGTCATATCCACATAAGATTATATACATGATATTATTGTTTTATAATTGAATAATAATATTATAATTAGCAGCAAAGCTTTGTCATAATTAATTTTATCCATTTCTTGGTTTTCAAGATTTGTCCATGATCATAATTCAAAAATAAAAAATAAAAAAGGATTGTTCATGCTCAGTTGTGCATTAATTTTCTTAATTAAATTGATAAAATGTGTTTCATCTTTTATTGTTTGAGTTAATATTTTTTAGATGCACCATTGTATGTCCTTTAATATGTCGTGTAGTTCTGTGGTAGTTAAGTTATTTATTTGGCAGTGGATTAAAGAAATATTATTGGCTATTGGGTTGTTTAGTGGTAGGTTTAAAAGAAGCCATTTGGTACTAAGTTAAAGGAAGTTATTGCGTTGAGTTAGAGAGAGTTTTGATAATTACACCAAAAACACTCTTATATTATTAAAACTAGTGGAAAAGGTTAGGGGTGTTCAAAATAACCCGCTGATCCGAAAAACCGATGAAACCGGTCCATTCTTATAAACACAGGGTATGTGAACCGGGTCAAACAACATATTGTTCGGATAGTGACTTGGTCCAGACATACAGACCGGTATCGGGTACCGGTTCACTCTTTGGTGAACCGCCGGTTACCCGAACCGGTCCATATCAAGGGCAATTGTGTAATTTCACCAAATAAGGATAAATTTTACTATTTATATGTTCATAGATTATTGATTTATTTTGTAGTTATAAATTTGCTTAAAGGGATATTTGAAATTCAATTTTTTTTTTTCTTTTGATAATTTGTTTAAAGGGATATTTGATAATTTATTTTGATAGTAAGTTCTTTTTTTCTTCCTTTTATGTTCATATGCACGATTGAGTTATATTTTTTTTTTTTTTTTGTCTAAAGAGATATTTGATAATTTAAGAGAAAAAGGATATTTGTCTAAATTATAATTTCAATTTGGAAAAGGAATTTTATAAAATTGATAATTTTATTGTAGTTAGTTGTATTTGCTTGTAATAAATTGCCTATAATTTGAAAAGGGATTTTATTTTATTTTATTTTATTTTATAAGTACATAAAGTTGACTTGATATGAACCTTCGATGAAATGTGTGGACCAGATACGGTTCAAAAAATTAGTGAACCGGTAAAATCGATTTGAATCATTCCACATGCTCATGGACTCGGTACCCGATCCATGAGCACCCCTATAAAAGGTACATCATATGGGTTTACAATTTAAAAAATAAATAAATAAAAATATAGGTAGTTGAGGAAATAGTAAGAATGGAAGTTATCGATTTATAGTAATTGTTCTATGAGGATAAGGTGTAATTGGTATTCTAAAAGATGACGGATACCAATCTCCACCTCTCCCTTTATATACAGTCTAGATAACTAGGGATATAGGCATACCCTACATGTGTGCATTCTTTTAAAAAAAATGCGTCAAAAAATAAAAACTATAGAAGTTGTATTAAGTAATAGGTAATTATTTGCAACTGAGAAGGAGAAGATAATGAGGACAGGAGGATAGTTATTTGGAGAAGAAAGTTTTTTTGGGATATGTGAGTATAGTAGGGGCTATACGTGGTTGATGGTGGGAGAGAGTTGAAGAAAGATGTGAGTAGTTTTAAATAATAATTACTCCAAAAAAGATAAATTATACCAAAATGCTCTTGCTTCATATAAAGTAGTAATTGTTACAAATTCTATTAGTTGTGGATGTCTACACATGTATTTTAGTTATAATTAGTTATAGTAGAAGTCTATCTATAACTAAGTATCTGATAACTGTAGATACAATTTACATTATTTACATTACGTAACTTATGAGTCATTGTACTATTATAAATAGATGCACTACATGAGAAATAAAAGTACAGACTGTAAAATCTTCCCTTTTTTATTTTCTCTCTTTCTCTCTCAGTTTCTTATATTTTTATATATTTTGTTTAACTTTTATAACACGTTATCAGTACGATCAATCCATCAAAACTTGAAGATATTTAGGTATTTTCTTATCCCTTAATACCTATTTATTCTTTATTTCCATTATTACTTTGAATCACGTCAAATCTTACTAAACTCGAATTTACGGCCCTAAATATAACGGGCAAGAATTATTTGTCATGGATTTTGGATGCTGAAATTCATTTAGATTCTATGAGTCTTGGAGACACTATTAAAAAAGAAAATACTACATCCAATTAGGACAAGGCAAAATCAATGATTTTCCTTCCTCATCACATCTATGAAGTATTAAAAAGTGAGTATCTCACCGTAAAAGATCCTGCAGATCTATGGAAAAGTCTGAAAGATCGATTTGACCACCAGAAAATAGTAATTCTTCCCAAAGCTCATTATGAGTGGATGCATTTAAGATTGCAAGATTTTAAATCTGTAAGTGATTATAACTCAACGATGTTTAGAATCAATTCCCAATTAAAATTATGTGAAAAAAATATTACTGATGAAGATATGATAGAAAATATATTTTCTACTTTTCACTCTTCGAATGTGCTCCTGCAGTAGCACTAATATCGTGAAAAAGGTTTTACGAAATATTCTCAACTAATTTCATGTCTTCTTGTGGCTAAGTTATAATGAATTATTGATAAAAAAATCATGGATCTCGTCCCACTGGAACTGCTCCATTCTCTGACGCGAATGCAAATATGTATGGAAGTATTTCATTCCCTGAAGTGAATGTAGCTATGTATAATAATTCTAAAAATAATTATGATTATGGACGCGGACGCGGACGTGGAAAATGCAGTAATAATTATCCATACCACCAGAAGTGGATTAATTCTAAAGACAATGAGAAAGGGAAAGAAAAGGTTGGTCAAAATAATCTTACCAAAAATACTGAAGATTTGTGTTATCAATGTGGTATGAAAGGACATTGGTCACGTACTTACCGTACGGCTGAACATCTTGTTAAACTTTATCAAGCATCCATCAAAGGAAAAAAGAAAATTGTGGAAGCAAATATGACTTATCAATGTGATAGTGTTATGACAAATTTTACTGATAAAGTTTATGACTCACTCTAACTATAATGCTGATGACATCAATGACCTCACCGATATAACACATCTGGATGCATCAGATTTCTTTGAGAGTTATGAGTAAATTGTTGGGAAGAAATAAAAGTGTGGATTTTTTTTTTCAGTTTATTATATATTTTTTTAGTTTAGTTTAAATTGCAATATTTATTTTAATGTAATTTGTTTGTTTATTTATTTATTTGCAATATAAATTTTAATTAAGTCATTTTTTTAATGAAGAATATGAATATTTCTCATTCAATGATTGAATTCAAGAACAATGAAGACTTATGTCTTGCTGATAGTGCAACAACACATACGATACTTAAAAATAAGAAATATTTTTCTCATTTAATAAAGGGTAATGCCAATGTTAATACAATATCGGGTAGCACTGAATTAATTGATGGTTCCGGAAGAGCCACTATGTTATTATCCGAATGAACAAAATTCATTATAAATAATGCATTATTTTCTGGTAAGTCTCAAAGAAATTTATTAAGTTTTAAAGCCGGATATCCTCTGAAATAGATATCATATTGAGACTGTAAATGAGAAAAATATTAAGTACTATATATCACAAAAATAATATCTGGAAAGAAATGTGTTTTAGAAAAATTATCTACTTTTTCTTCTGATTTGTACTATACATATATTTATACAATTGAATCACATGTTATAGTAAACCAGAAGTTTATTGATCTAAATACTTTTATTATTTGGCATGACCGGGTAGGCTATCCCGGGAATAATATGATGCGTAGAATAATTACAAATTCACATGGACATTTATTGAAAAATCTGAAGATTCCTCAATTTAGTGAATTTTCTTGTGCTGCTTGTTCTCACGGAAAATTAATTATTAGACCATCACCCATTAAAATCGGGATTGAATCTCCAGCATTTCTGGAACGTATTCAGGGTGATATTTGAGGGCGCATTCACCCGTCATGTATATCATTTAGATATTTCATGATTTTGATAGATGATCTCATGTGTGTTTATTATCTTCTCGCAACCTGAGAGATTAGACATTTGCGAAATTACTTGCTCAAATAATACGATTAAGAGCACAATTTTTAATTATGCAATTAAGAAAATCCGTCTTGATAATGCTGGCGAATTGACAACTTAGACATTTAATGATTTTTGTATGTCAATTGTATAACTATTGAACATCCTGTAGCACATGTTCATACTCAAAATGGTCTAGTAGAATCATTCATAAAACGCCTTCAATTCATAGCTAGACCATTACTTATGTGAACAAAATTACCTACTTATGCATAGGGATATGCTATTTTGCATGCACTAGCACTTGTACGTATCAGGCAAATAAGTTATTTGAAATTCTCTCCATTACAATTGACTTTTGGTCAGGAGCCTAATATATCCCATCTAAGAATTTTTGGTTGTACGGTATATGTTCCAATTGCATCCACCACAACGCACAAAGATGGGTCCTCAAAGAAGGTTGGAAATATATGTTGGATATGAATCCCCCTCTATAATTAAATATCTTGAACCATTAACAGGATTCAGATTTCTTTACGGCACGTTTTGCTGATTGTCATTTTAATGAGAATATTTTCCCAACATTAGGGAGAAAAGATAAACAGTTTGATAGAAAAATTGAATGGAATGAATTATCATTATCACACTTTGATCCTCGTACAAAACAATGTGAATTAGAAGTTCAAAAGATAATTCATTTGTAAAATATTACGAATTAAATGCCAGATTCATTTACTGACCTAAAACGAGTTACTAAATCTCATATACCAGCTAAAAATGCTCCAATTAGAATTGAAATTCTAGTATAACAACCTATCAGTGGAAATGATAGTAAACTGCATCTAATGCGTATGGTAGACCAATCGGTTCCAAAGATAAGAATCCTCGAAAGAGAAAATGAACAATTATTCAAGATGATCATATAATGGAGGCGGGTGCTCCCGAAGAGACCTTAGACATAACTAATCATAGAATTTCAGAAGTGGATTAGGTACCTAAATCAAATAAAAATGAAGAGATCTGGATAAGCTATGTAACTCTACTGAAAAAAGATAAAACCGAACAGATATTGTTGTCGACAACAACTTTGTTTATAACATAGTTGTTGATGTTTTGCATGAAAACGAGGATTTTGAACCTAAATCTGTCGAAGAATGTAGACATAGAGATGATTGGCCAAAATAGAAAATGAAATTCAAGTACAATTAAATTCACTTTCAAAACATGAGGTTTTTGGACCTGTAGTCCAAACACCTAAAGGTGTGAAGTCGGTGGGGTACAAATGGGTATTTGTGTGAAAACGAAATGAGAAAAATGAAATTGTGCAATACAAAACACGCTCTGTCGCACAAGGATTTTCACAAAGACACGACATTGATTAAAAAGAAATATATTCTCCTATGGTGAATGCAATCACCTTTAGATATCTTATTAGCTTGGCAGTTCATGAAAAACTTGAAATGCGTCTAATGGATGTTGTGACAATCTATTTATAGGGCTCGCTTGATACAGAGATTTATATGAAAATTCCAGAAAGATTTAATCGTAATGCCCGAAGCATATAAAGTTTCTCGAGAAAATTATTCAATAAAAAAACGTAAATCTTTATATGGATTAAAACAATCTGAGTGTACGTGACATAATCGACTCAGTGAGTATCTCTTGAAAGAGAGTTATAAAAATGATCCAATTTGCCCATGTGTTTTTATAAAAAGAATTGGGTCAAAATTTATTATAATTACTGTATATGTTGATGATATAAATATTATTGGAACTCCTGAATTCTTCAAAATACAATGAATAAATTTAAAGAAAGAATTTGATATGAAAGACCTAGGTAAAACAAAATTTTGTACAAGTCTACAATTTGAGCACTCAACGCATGGAATTTTCATTCATCAATCAACTTCTACAGAAAAGGTATTAAACCGATTTTATATGGAAAAAGCACATCCCATTGAGTACCCCAATAGTTGTAAGATCACTTGATGTAAGAAATGATCCTTTCCGTCCACAGGAGAACGATAAACTTCTTGGTCACGAAGTACTATATCTAAAATAATAAAGTGTTGTAGGAGATTTAATGTATCTTACTAATAATAAGTAGCCCGATGTAATATTTGTTGTAAGTTTGTTAGCAAGATTTAGTTCTTCTCCAAAACGAAAACACTGAAATGGTGTTAAACATATATTTAAATACCTGATAAGGACTATTGATATAGTTTACTTTATTCAAGTGAGTCTAAATTATAATTAATTGGCTATGCAGATACAGGATATTTATCTGATCCACATAAAGCTCAATCTCAAATGGGTTATTTATTGATATGTGGAGATACAGTTATATCATTGCGTTTAACAAAACAAACTTTAGCCGCTACTTTTTCAAATCATGCAGAATTAATCGCTATACATGAGGCAAGTAGAGAATGTATGTGGCTAAAGTCATTAACCCAACAAATCCAGAAGATATGTGGTTTAACATTAGAAGAGAAGTTGCCAACAATATTGTATGAAAATAATGCAGTATGCGTAACCCAGTTAAAGGGAGGTTATATCAAAGGAGATAGTAACGAAACATATTTCTCTAAAGTTTTTCTACACTCATGACCTTTAGAAAAATGGTGATACTGATATCCAACAGATTCGATCATGTGCTAATCTAGCTGATTTATTCACAAAAGCGCTACCAACATCAATATTCGAGAAGATTGTTTATAATATCGGAATGCACTGTCTCAAGGATATTAAGTGACGTTTTCATTAGGGGAGTAATAGTACACGCTATACTCTTTTTTCATGACCGTAGTTTTGTCCTAATGGGTTTTCCAAGCAAGGTTTTTAATGAGGCGGCATGCAAAAGTATACTGCAAATTTTGTGTATTTTTTTTCCTTCACTAAGTTTTTGTCCCACCGAATTTTTCCTAATAAGGTTTTAACGAGGCACATGATTTAGTTATTAGACATCCAAGGGGGAGCGTTACAAATTCTATTAGTTGTGGATGTCTACACATGTATTTTAGTTTTGATAAGTTATAGTAGAATCTATCTATATCTAAGTAGCTGACAACTGTAGATACAAGTTACGTTATTTACATTATGTAACTTATGGGTCATCTTAATCTTATAAATAGATGAACTACATGAGAAATAAAAGTACAGACCGTAAAATATTCCCTTTTTTGTTTTCTCTCTTTCTCTCTCAGTTTTAATATTTTTATATAGTTTGTTTAACTTTAATAATAATATTATTATTATTATTATCATTGTTGTAATATCTTTTTCATCACCAAATTACTATTCTAATGTCTGTTTTATCACCAAAAAAATTAGTTTAGATATTAGTATAATCTAACAAAGTATTATCTATATATGATAATAAAGCAAGAGTATCAGATTTGAAGTCTGTCATTTTTACTACTTTCAATATTACCCTCATGAGTATTTTTTTTAACCAACGTATTAACATAAACCACTATTCAGCATTACAACTTCCAATAATAACTTTTCCTTTTTTTCTTTTAATTAACACACACATTGGGTGTGCCTTTATCCATTAGTTAATTATAACTAGTGATTTGCCATTTAAATTAATTAAATAATTCAGTATTGTTAAATTAAAAAGATTTTTAAAATAAATTTAAGAGATAATGATAAACCCCCGAGTGTTAAAAAGAGCATAAGCAGAGGTCAGAAGTATAATTGGGGAAAAAAGATCAGTATCAGAGAATGACCTGCCTCAGTTACACTACACAAAAGCAGTTCTGAAGGAAACATTCCGGCTACATCCTCCTGCTCCGGTATTAGTCCCAAGAGAATCAATGGAAGATGTGAGCATTGATGGCTATGAACTTCCTGCCAATTCATCAATGCTTGGGCAATTGAAAGAGATCCAGAATCTTGGGAAAATCCAGACATATTTGAACCAGAAAGGTTCGTGATCAAGAATAGCCATATTGATTTCAAGGGCAAGATTTTGAGCTCATACCATTTGGTGCTGGCAGACGAAGCCGTCCTACTATTACATTTAGTACGGTTACTGTTGAGCTCGCTTTAGCTCAACTTCTTCACAACTTTCATTTGGGAGTTTATCTTTCTCCTGAAGTCGAAGCAAAAGATCTGGACATGACAGAAGTTTTTGGCATCACAATGCACAAAATATCTCCTCTGATGGTGGTTGCCAAACCATACTTTTCTCAATTTCTGAATTGAACTCCATCGAGATAATATTATGTTCCAAATTTCACTTATAACAAGTTAGAACAATAATATTGTGCTTTCGGATTTTATTTGGTCAGCAATTGCGAACCATAGTTTCTAATTTATAAATAGGAGGTTGAAATGTTCGGATCAATGGCCTAGCCAATTTGTGGACATTCAATAAAGCAAATATGCATCAAACTATTCAATAATTTATCAAGAACTGGCTGCAAACAAAAAGAATTGCCTCTTGATGAGTTTGGACAATTTACTTCTTAACTATTTTTATTTCAACAACACTTTTGGTTTTGGATTTATAGGCATAGTTGCGGAGTAGGAGGAAGGGGACGGGTGGATTGAGATTGTAGCAGCGAATCTAGGGAGGTGGTGGGGCTGGAAGATGAGGGGAGGAGTGGAGTGGAGTGGTTGGCGACGATTTGGTTATCAAGCAGTGGTGGAGTAGAAGAAAAAGGAAAAGATGGTGTAAGGAGAGGGGAGGGAGTGGTTTTCTTGGGTTGGGTAGGAGATGTGTCGGCAGCGAAGGAGGAGGGGGAATTGTTGGAGGCCGGTAAAGAAGGAGAAGAAGGAGGTATTTTTTTTTTTTTTTCATTTCAGTGTTGGGTAATGGTCAAGCCAAGCCAAAAGATGTACTGCACATGAACTAAGCAACGTGGCACGTTTCCTGTATTGCGGCTGACTGGCGACCTAAGAAATTACGAGACCGAGGATCTGAACCCAAATATCAAAATAACATGTTAGGATAATTAATCACTTCTTTAATTTTCAAAACTTTGAATTCTTGTTAAATTATTTTCTCTGATCAATATGCTGACTTGAACCAACCCGACAACAAAAGCCTTGCCTTTTCTTTTCCAGTGAATTCATATGTAAATATAATTTACGATATACTTAATTTTAACTTTAGATAATAATGTGCGCAGAATAATCCTAATTCAAATTTTTATATCAATACATGTTTATTCAATAAATTTATTTTACACTTTCAAAATTAATAAAATCATGAAACAGTAATACTAGAAATCTAAAAGTACAGTATCATGATAAACTGAATTAAATCCACGACATCAAAATTTAATTAAATTTCCTTATTCGTAGTGAAAGATAGTTATCGTGAAAACTCACCATTCCGACTCTAAGTCTAGTTATGGAAGCAAAAACCTTGGCACTGCTTCAAGGAACCCTGAGATCGACCGAACCACACGTGCATCTCTCAACCAAGAAGAAAGAATAATTTCAGGGGAACTACATTCCCTTCCTGGTATCTTTATGTTGGGCTCATGGATAAAATTAAATTATCTCACATAAATTTTGAGAGAGAAATAAAGAGCATTTAATATAATAGATTGGGTCCAAAATTTACTGACTTAAACTTTTAGGTCAAAATTGACATTATTTCAACTTATACATTGTGCCTTTTTTGGTGAAATGAGATATATTATTTAGATAATAATGTACAATTCTGTCTATGAAGAAGGTACACTAGTTATTTGTCGAAGATAACACTGGGTACATGATAATATTTCGAATTACATCGTCAATGACAGACATGCTAATAATAATGTTTTGAATCACATCGCCAACGACAAACATGTTATGAATTCCACTTAATTTATTGTAATATGAAATCTGCTATTTAGATGATAATATACTATTTGTAAAGAAGTTATACTTCGACAATGGAAAGATGATAATGTTTTGAAGCACATAGCTAATGACAAATATGCTATAATCTAGTATTTAGATGATAATGTACTATTTGTGAAGAAGTTACACTTCGACAAAGGGTAGATTATAATGTTTTGAATCACATCGCCAATGATAAATATGTTATGGATTCCACTCAATTTATTATAATATGAAATCCACATTTTATTTATTTTTTGTGTACTTTTGTTACTATTGGAGACCTATTTCATTGTCTGTTTAATTAATATCCATATTAGAACTAGTTTATTCTGTTGTAATTCAAATATTTGATTGGTTGATCTATTATATTATAATTAAGCTTTTAGTATTAAAATAAAATGAAAATTCACAAAATTTCTTTTTTTTTAGTCTGGATGAAACTGATTGATGTATGTATCTTTAGAAGGTAGAATCATCAACTTATATTATAATATTTGTGCTCAAGATTGGCTAAGC
Source organism: Cinchona pubescens (assembly GCA_025175665.1). Lineage (NCBI taxonomy): Eukaryota > Viridiplantae > Streptophyta > Magnoliopsida > Gentianales > Rubiaceae > Cinchona > Cinchona pubescens. Next base: position 325,706 of record JANKKI010000358.1, read on the forward strand.
TGTCATACGCACCTAAAATTAAACAAATTCTCAATATTAATATAGCACTGGTGAGTTCAATTCGTTCTACAGAGAATGGAGTTTATTCTTGTGCTCAAAAGAAAAAATGAGTTTTTTGAATGCTTTTAGTCTAAAAACTAAAACAAGAAAATAACTAAAGAGAATTCGATTTAAGAAAAATCTTAGTTTCGGTCATATCCACTATGAGAATTTTACTAGTTGATCCTTGACACCAAAGATAATTCAATTAATATATATTCTAATTCTTGAATGAATTAACCCGAATTTTAATTCAAAGTTGACTCTTATTGACTTTCTATAGTCATGGATAAATTTTAACATGTGATCCAATTAACCCTAACCATTAATTTAATCCAAACACGTGTGAAGGATTAATTAACAGAAGCATTAAAATCAACACAAATAATTAGCTAATTAAACATAAACACACGCAGTTATTCAATTAGTTGATTATTTTCCCTAAATTCAATAACGCTAATCAAGCAATTATCAACTTTAGTTGCTTCACGGATTGAATTAAACACATGCGGTTAAAATACTGTAGCAATAGATTAATTCTGACAACTTATTATTCTACAGCAATAGCAAGTCTTGAATTTAATCGCAGAAAAATAATCAATACTTGATATAAAAGTGAATAAGTTCAAGAACTAAGGGCCTCAGAACATAGAAGAATCAACCATGGCTTCAATTTCCTTGACCAAGAAAAAGGTTTTAGGCACTAAGTGCCATGGAAGATTGAAGAAGAATTTTCTGCTGCTAAAAACCGTAGCTAAAACGAGGAATAAAACGTGTTATAATCTCTCTAACAACCCTACATGGGATATTTATAATGCATACTAGGGTTACAATTGTTGTCTACGGATGAGAACGTGAAATAGTATGAAAAAAGAGTCCAACTGGCCGAAAAAATCTGCCAAAAACAAAAAATCACGTAATTCACTATATCAAGCGCACGTGCTCTACCTTACTTGCGCGCATGCGGCTTTAGGCAATTCTGGAATTTTGCTTTTCTAGATACAGTGTACATGCTTTGCTTTACCCCAGTGCATGTGCTCTGGATCTTCATACTACACTTTACCTTCAGGTTCGATTTTGATCTTGATATTCATGGAATTTGGAAGAGTGTATAACACAAAAGTTGTAACTCTCCTTCTTATCTTTCGAACGTATCTTGAATAACATCGATCAGAGTTTGGAGTTGAAAGTTACGCTAAAAATAGGAAACAGCATCTAGAATAGCGTCATACTAGTGAATATTTCGTCCTTTTAAATTTCCTTTCACTTTTTTTCATCTTTTTCATCTCTTTTTCACTTTAACTCTACAAAAACTAAGAATAACCAAATTAAGGTCAATAATAATTCAAATCTTTTTTACAACACATAAAAATGTAGTAAATGACATATAAAATATAGCACAATTATGAACTTATTAAATTACCCCACACTTAGCCTTTGATCGTTCTCGAGCAAACATAAAATTGAAACACTTAAGCATAACAAAACTCTACTCAAAATATTCTCTCAAATACCCACACAAATAATCAACAATCAATCCACCAATTGGAGTAGTCTAAGAACTCAAGAGTTCAAATGCTAATAAAAACCAAAATGTGGAATTCATGTGTATGTATGTATAACCATTCAAAAACTCAGATTTGAAAATATTTCGATTAAATCATGAAGACCCTCCAAACTTTTCTAAACACCCCATAGCTCACTCTTCTTACACCCTCCACTAATTTAGACAACTAATTCAATTTAAATTAGGTGAGAACTTTAGCTCGAACTATAGATTAGGATATTAGTTAGCTAAAGAAAGGAAATGATATAACAAATAAAAATAAGAGATTTATTTAAGTGGCCACATATTAAAATAAAACTTCTCTTCACATGCAAAACATCATATATGAACCCCATACTTGAGTAACAGGAACACCCATGAAAAATTTTTTTCCGCTGTCTCCAATAAGCATATAAGTCCCTTTCCTCGAATTAACAAAACATGCCAATATTGATCCTGACATATATATAATACATCATTATTTTATTTTTTATGTCCACTCATAGTACGGGTACCAGTGGTAAGTACTACTCGCAACATATAAATACGCAGGTACCAGTGATGGGCACTACCTGAAAATAAAGGTACCAATGATAGGCACTACATATAAATATAAAAAACTCTCATTATTATTCTGATTTTCATTCTTCAACATTTTTTTTCCAATACCCCATTTTGCTCCATCAATGTACACCACCCACTTCTCACAAGCTTCCACCCGAGACTTCTTATATCCCTTGAACATTTAATGTGCACCATAAAGTTTTTAAAGGGAAAACTTAGGTTAAAATAATTAAAAGAAATATTAGGCTCAATAAAAATAGGTAAATTGAGTTTGAGTAAAAGAAGGCGAATGATGTGGATCAAACAAGGTACTTAGAAATAAATTGTTAAAATAGTTGGCTAGAAAGGCTCAGTAAACAAAGAAGGTACTAACCTCATTTTAAAACTAAATCAGGTCATCTAAGAATTCGCTTCAAAAATATCATAAAGCAAGTTTTTGAGATGCAACATAATTGAATCTATATAAATTTTTATAAATTGTCCCAAATCAACAATTAATGGATGGCTTAGTGTTCAAAAGTCTTGAAAATCATGAATGAAAAATATTTTCACTGACCACTCATTCGTGCATGTTTCATGTAAAGATTTATTATGCAGAAAAATAGAAAAAATATGTTAAGCGGAACTTTTGAAAATTTAAAAAATAAAAATAATGGTCAATTAATCGACAAAAATTTTCAAAAATTTTGACAAGCTCTTAGATCAAAGGAAAAGTCAAAATATATGATAGCAAAATATAACAAATAACTTAAAAATTCAAATAATTCCCCCACCCCACACTTAAAAATAAGCATTGTCCTCAACTCAAAATTAAAGCATAAAATGGGAAAGATAAAAGTTTCCCCAGATTTAATTTGCGTGTGGAGCACTATCTGCTATAAATATCCCCTTGTCGTGAATGAAAGTTAGAGTAACACTAAACAAAACAAAACAAAACAAATAATTCCCTTGAGACAATAAGAAAAACAAGACATTTTGTACAAAAGGATCCATCAATAATCATTCTTACACTTAATGTGTTTATTCAAAAAGAACGAAAACAGATGATGAAAATGAAACCTAAAATGTCTGATCAGTAAAAACAACTAAATTGTTTAAGAAAATCAACTACAAAATTAAAAGATCAACAAATTGGCCCTAAACATAGGGCATTAAAAACATTATGCTGCAGGAGCATTCGGCCTCAAATCCTACGGGAAAGGAGGAAAAAATGGAAATGTCGATGGATCCTCTTCCCGCTCCCTTTCAAAGGACCATTTTATTAGTTTAACTTATCAATTAAGTTAATTTCCCACACTAACAACATAATAAAACTATGCCAATGCTAACAATAAAATAAACAAAAATAAGACTTTAAGAATGTATAAATGAAATAAAATGTAAACGGACATGGGTTGCCTCCCATGCAGTGCCTTTGTTTATTGTCATTGGCTCGACTATGAACAAGATGGTTAGAATAACCATCTCTATAACAGAGGAAAAAGAGCTTAATAATTGTTAAAAGTTGTACATAGGCTCTCTCCTTGTAGTTTCTCGCCATGCACTCATCCTAAATCTCATTCTTGATTCCATCAGTTAGAAACTCAACTCTGAACCGCCTTTCTCTCCTAGTACAGTTTCCTGGACCTCATTGTCATCTGTTGAAACTAACTTAACCCCTTCCACCTTATGACCCTTAAGAGACTCGAGGATATTGACTCTTTATGAGCCACTTCTCTTGATCTTCAACTCTTAAGGTCAATTCATAACAGAATGTGGGGTATAATGGCACCACAATACAATCCCTATTAATAGCCAAGTGGTGATCCATCACAGTAGTTAGAATCTCTTGTGCTTCCTCCATTGCTAAGTCTAAAATCTTGACTGGCTCTTGCTCTAGAAGATCTTGAGGAATTGAAATCGGAGGCAATGAACTGGAATTATTCTCAATAGGCTCATTGTTTACTAATCCCATCCCTAGTTCTCGTTCCTTTTCTTCATCTTCGCCACTCTTGATCACTTGAGATTCTAGTCTACTTATGGAAGAATTCAGTTGACTTAGTTAATGCTCCAAACTTTGCAAGCTGGCTCTTGTTTCCTGTTAAAATTGCAAAGTATTAGCAACTAAAGAATTAATTAATTCTTCCAAAGACTTACCAATTTGGGTATAAGGTTGTTGTGGCAGAGATGGCTGGTTGTATATAGTAAAAATCTTGTGGTAGATAACCAAACTTAGGATAATCCATCCATCATTGATTATACTTATACGTGTAGGGGTCATACCAAGGTTGTGGTGGATTGGAGAACCATTCATTGCTTCAAGAACTAGGGCACATGTCAAGTAAATGATTGTTACCACAACTCTCACAAGTCCTTGCTCGTCACATATCTTCTAATTATTTGATAATAAATTCGGAAAAATAAACCTCATGGGAATTGGTAACCATGATGGAAATCAAAAAGAGATCAAGTAATAAGTATACACATTTAAATACAAAAATTTAAAGCACAAAAATATATCAAACCGTTCCCCGGAAACGGTGCCAAAATTTTGGCTATCTTTCGTAGGAACCCAAAATTAAACAAACTCTCAAAATTAATGTAGCAGTGGTGAGTCCAGTTCATCATATAGAGAACGGAGTTTATTCTTGTGTTCAAAAGAAAAAGGGAATTTTGTGAATGCTTTTAGTCTAAAAAAACTAAAACAAGAAAATAACTAAAGAGAATTCGATTTAAGAAAAATATTGGCTTCGGCCATATCCACTATAAGAATTTTACTAGTCGATCCTTGACACCAAAGATAATTCAATTTTTATACCAAGAACTAATTGAAGAATTAACCCGAATCCCAATTCAAAGTTGATTCTTATTTCTTTTTTAAGTTGGCTAATTTTTAACATGTGATCCAATTGTCTCTAATACACATATAGATGTGTATAAGAAACACGTGTGAAGGATTAATTAACAGAAGCATTAAAATCAACAAAAATCTCTTAGCTAATTAAACATAAACACACACGGTTATGCAATTAGTTGATTATTTTTCCTAAATTCAATAACGCTAATCGAGCAATTATCAACTGTAGTTGCTTCACGGATTGAATTAAGCACATGCGGTTAAAACAATGTAGCAATAGATTAATTCTGACAACTTATTATGCTGCAGCAATAGCAAGTTAAAAAGAACAATCTTGAATTTAATCGCAAAATAAATAATCAATATTTGATATAAAAGTGAACAAGTTCAAGAACAAAGGGTCTCACAACATAGTAGAATCAACCATGGCTTCAATTCCCTTGACCAAGAAAAAGGTTTTAGGCACTAAGTGCCATGGAAGACTGAATAAGACTTTTCTGCTGAAAACCCTAGCTAAAACAAGGAATAAAACGTGTTCTACTCTCTCTAATCACTCTACGTAGGGTATTTATAATGAATACTAGGGTTACAATCATTGTCTACGAATGAGAACGTGAAATCATATGAAAAAGTGTCCAATTGACCGAAGAAATTTACCGAAAATCAAAAATCACTTAACTTCAAAGTATCGGGCGCATGTCCTTTGTGACTTGCACGCATGTGCACTCTAGGCAGTCTTGGAATTTTGCTTTCTAGACTGCCTAGCATGCTCTGCTTTACCCCAGCACATGTGCTCTGGATCTTCACACTACACTTCACTTTTGGGTTCGATTTTGATCTTGATGCTCTTGTAGAATTTGGAAAAGTGTAAAATACAAAAGTTGTAACTCTCCTTCTTAGCTTTCCAACGCATCTTGAATCACATCGATCAAAGCTTGGACTTGAAAGTTACACTAAAAATACAAAACAGCATCTAGAATAGCGTCATACCCGTAAAACATTTCGTCCTTGAAATTTCCTTTCACTTTTTTCATCTTGTTCAACTTTTTTTCACTTTAACCCTGAAAAAACTAAGAATAACCAAATTAAGTTCAATAAAAACTCAAATCTTGCTTACAACATATAAAAACGTGGTAAATGATATATAAAATATAGCACAATTTTGAACTTATAAAAAATGTACAATTGATTTAGCTATATCACACATCGTTTTCAGCTCAATTTAATAGAGTGAAAAAGGAGGAAAAAGTCATCAACATGGAGGTCCACTTGAGTTACAAGACAAAGTTGCACAATTCCTCACTGATTATAATGCACAGTAATCTCAGTTTAATCTAGTGAGCATAAAACCATATTGTAGATCTCGAATAGATACTATAAATTTTTGTAGTAATCCATACATAACCACTATCCTTGGATTTTACATCCAAGTCAACATGATTAGCCTTCAATTGATGCATAAACCTTTGCAAACAGTCACTCGACAGGGCCTTTAGGATCTCGCCGGCATAATAATATGTAAACAACAAAATATACGCGTAAAATATGGTGGGCTCTCTCATTTTGAATCACATCGCCAATGAACCAATGACAAACATGCTATGCTTTCAATCACCGGGTGGATAAGTTTTAGTGAAAATATCTGCAAGTTAATCCTAAGAAGAAATGGATTGTAATTGCAGAGTACCACAAACTAGATGCCGGCAAACAAAATAACAATTATTTTCAATGTGTTTAATGTGCTCATAGAATACATCGTTGTGATCAATTTGTATAGCATTCCAATTATCAGAACGAAGTGAAGTGACAGGTGAAGTAGGTTGAGTTTCAAGTTATGTATTGGGTCTCTTTTAGTGGGTTCCCTCTAATAATTTTTTTTCTCCAACACAAATATATATGTATAATCTCAAGTCATTATTTGTTACAATGAAGAACTGTCTCTTATAACATCTTTGTATAATTTTGTGTTAATTAAATGATTTTTCTTTTAAAAAAAATATTCTTGGTAAGCTAGCTATAAAATTATTTCATGTTATTTGTAGTTTTCATATAAAATCTTAGGACTAATAACACTTTATTCTTTTATATTGCTTTATCTATTTTTTTTTCCATAAACGCACAATCTGGTGAGTGATAATACTATTACTGTATATTAATGAAATAATGAAGTACAATCTTGTACTGTATTTGAATGTATGTACTAGTTTCATTTAATCCAAATAATTCTTTTTTGCATTTCAAAAGTACTATTGGTAAAAATAATCTAGTTGTAATTTTATCAATTTCTTATTACAGATTAGTAAACCTATAATGTAATTTTATCAATTTCTTGGTTTTCAAGATTTGTCCATGGTCATGTAACCGAGAAATCGGATTGCCCTTGCTTAATTGTGCATTAATTTTAGCAATTAAGTCAATAAAATGGTTCTGTAGCACCTTTATTGTTTGAGTTAATATGGTTTAGATGCATCATTGTATATCCTTTAATATGTCATAGTATTGATGTAATACCTCTTTCATCACAAAATTACTACTCTAATATCTGTTTTATCACCAAAAAATTAGTTTGGATAATATTATAATCTAACGGTACCTTAATTATAATAAATACTAGGTGGACTTTCCATATTACTTTCTGTCTTTTTTTTTTTCCTCTCATTTCAATGATACTATTATAATAATTGCTTCATTTTTTAGAAGTACACCCTTGTCTTAACAAATTTCTTCATGTTTTTGTGTTTTATGGTGATGATGCTAATAAGTAACACTTGGCACTCCCTCTAGGTTGTTTAAAAAGTGCTTACGTTACAAGTTCATTAAGGGTAGTTATGTAATTTAGTCTCAGTTGAGCTAATAGAATGGTAGTCTGACTTGCCCCTCATTTACATCTATAAATAAATAAGGGGTTTGGGTACTAAGAAAATAGTCACTCTCACTGCACCAATCTTTCCAGAGTAATACCAATCACAAATTTTTCTCAACTCTTCTACTTTCTCTTTCTACCAATCTAAATTCTAGCTTTGTCATATGGTATGAAATAATCAATGCTAGTATTATTCGATGGAGGATATCCATTTATTACTTCTTCTTTTTTTTTTTTTTTTGTATTCAGAGTGCTAATATGCTATATAGCTAGTTTTTTCTTTTTTAAATTTTAGACTTGATAAAATTTCAACTTATTTATTTAAAATTATATTTCCCTAGGTAATCACATATCTTCACTTCAAATATGTTATAATGACGATTCACATTATCAAATTAGTGTTATATAAGGACTAATTCCATTTTACAACCTCAAAGTATAGGAATTCGATTCTTACTTTGCACCCCTAACTCTCAAGTTATCTCACTTTAGTACCTTTTTAACGTCGTCAAAAGTAATGAGTTAACAAAATTTTTGTTTTTGCATCCAAGAACATAGTTGCATGTCCTGCTAAATTTGTAGTACATACAAAAAAAATTTGTAATTTTTGAGACTGCGTTAAAAAAATGATTAAAGTATAATGAATTTGAGAATTCGAGATACAAAGTGTCAAAAACTAAAGTTGGGGTACAAAATGAGAATTGAGTATAAATTAAGATGTGCAAAATGAAATTAGTCCTTATAATAATGCTTTTATTCATAATTTCTTTCAAACTTAGGTTTTTCTCAAACAAAAAAAAAAGGGCAAATTGTTACTACGCATGAATTTTTATCACTGTTTAATAAGATGACAACCATCTATTGGATACCTATTGAAGTAATGATTCCCTCAAAATTATTGCGCTTGCATTTTGATCTATTCAAAACATTTCCTACAAGTTATGTAAACGTGTATGAATATCCTGAGTAGATGATGTAACAAAAGAGACGTGGAAACTTCATAGAACAGTTTTAAGCATTAGTATTATTGCCACAAAAACATGCTTGGCTCATCCATAGATTGCAATTGTCAAAAGGAAACAGGTATCTTTCTCAGCAGCTAAACTTCAAGTTCCAACTTCCAACAGAAAACTTCAATGGCTATCTTTGAATGGCAGAACGAAGACTTCCCATACCTCATAATCTTTGCATCAGTTTTACTGGTTCTGCTGCTAAAATTGCTTTTGAACCAGAAGAACAGCAGAAATCTCAAACTTCCACCGTGCCCTCGAAAGCTTCCCATTATTGGCAACCTTCATCAACTTGGCAATATGCCTCATGAATCTCTTCACCGCCTTTCCAAGAAGTACGGTCCCATCATTTTCTTGCAGCTAGGTGAGGTGCCAACAATTGTGATTTCATCAGCTAGATTAGCAAAGGAAGCTCTGAAAACCTTTGATCTTGCACTCTCAAGCAGGCCTCAAATATTTTCAGCAAAACACCTTTTCTACAACTGTACTGATATTGCTTTCTCTCCCTATGGTTCCTACTGGCGAAACATACGCAAAATATGCATACTTGAGCTACTGAGTGCAAAGAGAGTTCAGTCTTTTAGTTGGGTGAGGGAAGAAGAAGTTGCTCGACTAGTTCATCGTGTCGCAGAATCATATCCCCGTGCCACCAATTTAACCAATATACTTGAATTATAAGCAAATAATCTTATCTGTCGAACATTGCATTTGGTAAGGATTTCACACAAGGAGAAGACAATGTTCGGCATAACTTCCAAAACCTGCTTGAAGAGTTTCAAGTTCTGCTTGGAGGCTTCAGCATTGGAGATTTCTTTCCTTCCATGGATATTATTCACAAATTTACTGGGATGGAATCAAGACTCAAGGACACTTTCAGACGCTTTGACAAGTTTTTTGATGAGATTTTGCATGAACATAGTAATCCTGATAACAGAAAAGAGCATAAGGACCTTGTGGATGTTTTACTTGAAATACAGAAAAATGGGGACCTGGAAACTCCTCTCGCCACGGACAATATCAAAGCGATCATATTGGTTAGAGATAAATTCTAATTAATTCTTTGCTTCTTAATCTTAGTTCAAAGAGTAAAAAGCTCAAAATGGTCTGTTCTACAGCATTTTTTTCTCAGCTTTACTATCTGCAGGAGGAAGACTAATAATAGCCTTTGTTTTTGTTGAAGGACATGTTTGCAGCAGGCACTGATACAAACTTCATTACCTTGGATTGGGCAATGACAGAACTTATGATCAATCCCCACGTGTTAAAAAGCGCACAAGCTGAGGTCAGAAGTATTGTTGGGGAAAGAAGATCAGTATCAGAGAATGACCTGCCTCTGTTACATTATATGAAAGCTGTTGTGAAGGAAACATTCCGGTTACATCCACCTGCTCCAGTGCTACTCCCAAGAGAATCAATGGAGGATGTGACCATTGATGGTTATGATATTCCTGCCAAAACAAGGTTCTTCATCAATGTTTGGGCAATTGGAAGAGATCCAGAATCATGGGAAAATCCAGACATATTTGAACCAGAAAGGTTTCATGAATAGCCATATTGATTTCAAGGGGCAAGATTTTGCGCTCATACCATTTGGTGATCTAGACGAAGTTGTCCCGCTATTACATTTAGTTCGGTTTCTGTAGAGCTCGCTTTAGCTCAACTTCTTCACAGCTTTGATTGGGAGCTTCCTCCTGGAGTCGAAGCAAAAGATCTGGACATGACAGAAGTTTTTGGCATCACAATGCACAGAATATCTCCTCTAATGGTGGTTGCAAAACCATACTTTTCTCAACTTTTGAATTGAACTCTATCGAGAAGTGGATTGAAGAACAATAAAATTCTGTTCCAAATTTCACTTAGAACAATAATATTGTGCTAGCTTTCAGATTTTATTTGGTCAGCAATTACGAATAATAGTTTGTACTATGTAATTTATAAATAGGAGGTTGAAATGTTCGGATAAATGGCCTAGCCAATTTGTGGACATCTAATAAAGCAAATATGCGTCAAACTATTCAAGAATTAAATTATCGACAACTAGCAGCAAACTGAAAGAATTGCTACCTTGTAGATTTCTCGTGGTTTCCTGACTGGAATTTAGAGTATTTGTTAATCATTACCTTCAAATCTCCTAAGATCAGTTTGCTCAAATCCTTTTACAAGATTCAGCAATTCAAGTCCCTCTAACAGTTACTTTTTTTCTTACATAAGCAACGACTCAATTGGTATTTAGCAAATCATGCATACAGACATCTATACTAATATAAAGCAACAGTCTTTGATGTTGTCATTATATATGTTGTTTATTTTACTCTTGATAATTTTTAAATTTCTTAACATAACTATTTCAAAATTTTCTTTCTATTTCTAGTTAATAATTTTTAAAATCACACATACTATTGCTGTCTGTACACATTATTAACTAGTCATGGAAAAAGAACATTAGAAGTTAGAATCAAAGAAAATTGTTTAACAGAAACAGAAAGAGAAGATTAGGTTAATCGATCATTACCTCGAATCTTTTAACATATCATAAATGATAAGATCACTGAAATCCTTTAATTACCACAACCCTCAACATTCAGCAGTTACAAGATTAACAACACCTTAATTCATTCTCAAATATATTTCATGCAATGCATCATTCAGAAATTCAAGTTAAACAAAAACTTTCTTACATAAGCAAAATGACCTGATCATGCAAAAACAATATGTCGAATGACGTCGGTAAGCGTGACTCTAAGCCCGGGTTTATAAGAGGTATTTTAATAAATTTTATTCTCGCGGTCCAAATAAGTCTAAACGGGTCAAATAATAAATATTCTACCCAACAACTCCGTGTATAAATATCAAAATGACAAGTTTGGTCAATTAATTATTTTCCTAAATTTTTAACCACTCAATTGTTATTGAATTATTCTCTCTAATCAAAACATTGAATTGAGCCTACCCCGCAACAAAGCCCTTTCCCAGCAACATAGTCCCAGCCCTTTCTTATAAATCAGGTTCTTTTTCAATAAATCCAAATGTGGGTATTAATTTCTACGCATTGTGTCAATTTTAACTTTGGATGATAATATACACTGATTAATCCTAATTTAAATTTTTATATCAATATTACCGATACAACAAATTTATTTGCGCTCTCACAAAATTAATAAAATCATGAAACAGTATTAGAATTCTAAAGAAATAGTATCATGGTAAATTGAACTAAATCCACGATTACAAAATTGAATTAAATTTCTTTATTCGTAGTGAAAGATAGTTATGATGAAAACTCATCATTGTCACTCCGAGTCCAAATATGGAAGCAGATACCTTGGCACTCTAAGGAATCCTAAGATCGACCCAACCACATGTGCATCTCTCAACCAAGAAGAAAGAATAATTTTCATTATATGCTACAATAGTTTTTATTTATTAATAAATTTTCTATGTATGATTTTGCGTTAATGAAATTATTTTTCTTTAAAAAAATTATTTCATGTAAACTATCTATAATGATTATTATGTAATTTGTAGTTCTTATATAAAATCTTATCTAATGACTAATAACACTTCATTTTTTTATAATACATTTTTTTTTTTTTTTTTTTGGTAAACACACAATTTGGAGGGTGATAATATCGCCACCGTATATAATGAAATAATGAGGTACCTTTTACCATATTTGATTGTACAAGGTTCATTTCTCAAAATAATTGTTTTTTTTTTCTTTTTTTGTATTTGAAAGTACTATTAGTAAAAATTAATGAGAAGTTGTATCTTATAAGATGATAAGTACTATTTTATTGTCTATTATAATTTATATAATAATATTACAATTAGTAGCTATAATGTAATTTTATCCATTTCTTGGTTTTTAAGATTTGTCCACGCTCATAATTCAAAAAAATAAAAATAAAAAAAGGATTGTTCATTCTCAATTGTGCATTAATCTTCTTAATTAAGTTGATAAAATGTGTTTCATTTTTTATTGTTTGAGCTAATATTATTTAGATGCCCATTGTATGTCCTTTAATATGTCATGTGCAATTTTGCGGAAGTTAAGCTATTTTATTTGGTAGTGGATTTAAGAAATATTATCGGCTATTGGGTTGTTCAATGATAGGTTTAAAAGCAGTTATTTGGTACTAGGTTTAACGAAAGTTATTGCAGCGAGCTAAAGAGAGTTTTGATAACTATACCAAAAATATTCTTACATTATTAAAATTTGTGAGAAAGGCATACTCTAGGGGTGTGACTTTAAAAAAATTTGCACAAATTTTCATAAGAAAAATAATAGGTAATAGAAAAAATTATATAAGCAATAATGTAAAATTATAAAAGTAATAATGTAGAGAGTAGAGGGTTGAGGGTGGAAGGGAAGTTATGAGTATTGGGTAGTTACTCATATATAAAAAGGGTAAAAAGAAAAATTTAAATAATGACGACACCAAGTTCTCCAAATCTCTTTTTATTATATAGACAGATAACTAGGGATATAGACACACCCTACATGTGTGCATTCTTTTAAAAAAATGAGTCAAAAAATAAAAAATTGTAAAAGTTATTTTAGACTATTAGGTTGTTATTTGCAACACAAAAAGGTAGTTATTTGGAGAAGTTTTCTTTGGGATATGCGAGTGTAATAGGGATGAACGTGGGTGAGAGTTTAAGGGAAATGTGGTAGTTTTAAATAATAGTTACACCAAAATGCTCTTGCTTCATATAAAGTAGTAGTAGTAGTAGTAATACTTGTTATGAATTCTATAAAAGAATTTTATAAAAGTAGATGTTCATTCGTCTTTTCAAGCACATCGGTTAATATGATATTCATCTCCTTAAATTATGTGAAGAGTTATTGATTCCCGTGATTCAATATCATATTAAGTGTTTATTTATGAATCTCATATCTTGTAACCCTATAAAGAGAGGGTTTTGGTACCTCATTTGAAAGTCTTTTGTAAGCCTTGTGAAAGATAATAATATAGAGTATTGAAAATTTTTCTATTATTTCTCTGTTAGGATTCTCTTGTCTACAGATTATAAATTTTCAACTTTAGTTAGTTTCATAGTCAAACTAAGAGCCAGTTATAATCTTGACTTAGTTTTATAGTACAAGACTCTGACCAACTTAGATTGAATTTTAAATCATATACAACAAAAGTATAATAGAACTTTCAACATGATGAAGATATGTAAAACTTTAATTATCACAGCCAAGGTGTGATTTAAAGATTTTAGGTATTATTCTATTACTATCTTTTGTTTTTATACTTTCAATTGTATCAACATAATATTATTACATTGATTTTGATTAGTTTGAATCATGTCAAATTATATCAAATTTGAATTTACGAGCCGCCTTGGCATAATAAACTATCTATATTAGACTTTGGATACTAAAATCCATTCAAATTCTATTTGTCCAGAAGACACAATCAGAAAAGGTAAAATACTATATCCAAGAAAGGCTAAACAAAATCTATAATTTTTGTTATTATATCCCTGAAAGATTCAAAAATTTTCTATTTAAAAGATCCAGCAGATCTCAGGAAAATTATATGAATCATGAGATGAGTATATATTAGAGAAAATATCTCTTTACTTAGATTGTCTCAGATATGCTCCTGAAGAAGCAATACTGGCACAGAGTTTTAAGAAAAAATATTCCAACTCTCATGGCTTCTTATGATTGAATGAAATAATGAATTATTACTCAAACGATGTTGTCCAATTAATTATGCTCTATTCCCCAAAATGAATGTGACAAAAGTATAAATAATACTTATGGACGTAGTGATGGTCAAAACGAATACATTCATGATGGTTATCAGTAAATACTACTCTGATTGTAGTACTACATTTCACCACTAGAAGTGGTAGAATTGTAAAAAAAAATAAAAGAGAAAGACAACAATCATAGACTACAAATGATATAAAAAATAAACGTTATCATTATGGCGTGAAAGACCATCAGTCACGTACCTGTCGTACATTAAATAACCTTCTAGAATTTTATCAAGATTATTGAAAGACAAAGAGAAAGTCATAGGAACTAATTTTCTCTATAATGATCTTAACCATGGTTATTGTGCTATTGGTTTCTTTGTCTGAGGAAGTATTTACTGTTTGGTTAACAGTGAAAAGATCTAAAAAAGAAAATATCATGATATTTAGCATGTCTTCATTACAGTTTTAAAATTCTATATGTCTTGCTATTTTACATTAATTTGTTATCTTATATTGCTTTATTATTATATTTATTTTGTTTAATAAGAAATGTATAGATATACATTTAAATGCATTTGAGATATGAGGATATATGCTTCTGATAGTGCAACAATATATACATATGATATTCAAAAGTAAGAAATATTTTTTCCACTTGAGAGAAACAAATGTTAACACCATAAGTGGTAGTGCAAAATTACTATAAGACTCCGGTAGAGAAAATATATGCCTTCCTGAAGGAACAAAATTAGTTATAAATAATACACTGTTCTCTATTAAGTCTCAAAAAAAATTTATTAAGTTTTAAAGATATCCACCGAAAAGGATATTATTTTACAGATCTATATGTGTATAAGTTATCGAGTATCTGCTTAATATTAGCAAATCTTTTAGTTTTAAATATGTTCTGAAAAAGTTGCATGTATTTGTTTTTGGTCTGCACTATACATATATTAGTACAATTGAAGCACATGTTATAGTAAACCTGAAATTTATTGATTCAAATACTTTTATTGTTGGGCAATGACCGGTTAGACTATCCCTTATCAATTATGATGCGCAATTAATTATTGAGAATTCACATAGACATCTATTGGAGAACCAAAAGATTCTTTAATTCAATGAATTTTCTTATGCTCCTTGTTCTCAAGGAAAATTTAATTATTAAAATGATCACCAATTAAAATAGGGATTGAATCCCTTATATTTTCGGAATGAAATAAGGGTGAGATACATGGGCCTACTCGTCCCTTATGTGTACCATTTAGATATTTTATAAATTTGATAGATCCATCTACTAGATGGTCACATGCATGCTTATTATCGACACACAACCTGGAGTTTGTGAAATCACTATTTCAAATAATTTGATTGATTATGAGCGTGATTTACGAATTATGTCTAGAATTAAAAAATTTGTCTTGATAACATTGGTGAATTCAGGCATCTAATGATAGCTATTGAATATCCTAAAACATATGTTCATCCCCTAAATGGTCTAGAATAATTGTTAATCAAATGCCTCTAATCAATAGCTAGACCATTGCTTATGAGAACAAATTATCTTCTTATGTATACAAACATGTTATGCTACATGCAGTAGCATTTATACGCATTAGACCAACAAAATATTTTAAATTCTCTCCATTATAATTGGCTTTTGGTCTGGAATTTAATTTGCCCATCTACGGATTTTCAATTGTGCGGAATATGTTTTAATTTCTCCATGACAACGCAAAAAAATGAGTCATAAAATAAAGTTGAATATTTGTTAGATATGAGTCTCCCTATATGATTAAAAAATATATTAAAATATTAAAAGGGGACTTCATTACGGAACGATTTGCCGATTGTCATAAAAATATTTTTCCAATATCAAGGAGAAAAGATGAGCAGCTAGAAAGAAAATGCTTGAATGAAATAAATTATCGCATTTCGATCCTTCTGAACTAGAAGTTCAAAAGATAATTTATTTGTAAAATATTTTGAATCAACTGTCAGATTCATTACTAACCTAAAATGAGTGAAATCTCATATATTAGTTGAAATGCTCCAATTCAAATTGGTATCCTAACAGGATAACCTATTATAAATTATAGTTAGATATGCATAAGAGTGGTTGACCAATCGGTTCCAATAGATAATAATTCTTGTAAAAGAAAAAAAAACAAATGTTAAATATAGTCATACAATAGAGGCGGATATTCTTGAAGAGACCCTAAACATAACTAATCATAAAATCCCAAAAATGGATCAGGTACCTGAATCTAATGAAAATGAAGAGATCTCGATAAGTTATGTCAATACTGAAAAAGTTGGAACCGAAAAGATATTGTTGTCGACAACACATTATTGTTTATAATACTAGCTGATGTTTTGAATAGAAAATGAGGATCTTGAATATAAATTTGTCGAACAATTCTTAATTTTATTGACATAAAAATTATTGAAAGACGCAATATAAGAAAATTCACATTCAAAACGTGAAGACTTTGGACCTATAGTCCAAATTCTTAAAGGTGTAGAACTGCTTAAGTATAAATTCATGTGAAAACGAAATGAGAAAAATAAAACTGTACTATATAAAGCTCACCTTGTTGAGTAAAGTTTTTCCAATGATCCGGTATTAATTATGAAGAGACATATTCTCCTATGATGGATGCGATCACCTTTAGATATCTAATTTGTATGGCAATTCATGAAATATTGAAATGTGTCTAATAGATATTGAACACATTTTGTATGGATCATTTGATATCAATATCTATATAAAATCCCTAAAAGATTTAATATGCTTGAAGCATGTAAAATTTTTCGGGAACATTGTTCAATGAGAATACGAAAATCCTTATATGGATTAGATTAAAGTAATCTAGGCGAATGCAATATAATAGCTTCAATTAGTATCTCTTGAACAAGAGTTATAAAGAGTTATTGACATAATTTGCCTATATGGTATTCACAAAAGGAACAAGATCAGCGTTTATCAGCGTTTATAATAACGATTATATATGTTGACGATCTTAAATTTCAAGAACTCCTAAAGAGTTTTATTACAACTCTTGAAAAGGTTCATTAAAACTCCTGAAGAGGTTCAAAAGATAATAGATTTATGTAAAAGATCTTGGTAAAGGTCAATAGTTCGAATACTTATCGAACGAAATAATTGTTCATTAATGAACTTACACCAAAAAGGTATTAAAACGATTCTATATAGATAAATTACCTCCATTGAATGCCTCAATAGTTGTAAGATCGTTTGATGTCAAGAATATTAATTTTTCGTCCTCATGAGAATGGTGAAGAACTTGTTATTAACTGAAATATCATATCTCAGTGCTAACATGTATTATAAATTCGTTAATAAGATCTAATTCTTCTCCGATACAAAGATATAAGCATATACTTCAATATGCCCGAAACATTATTGATATGCATAGTCTATTTTATTCATATAAATCCAGATCAAGGTTAGTTAGCAATGCAGATATTGGATATTTATCTAATCCAACATAAAACTCGATCTCGAATTAGGTATTTATAGATGGAGAAATTGATATATCATTATGTTCAAAATTTAGTTACTGCTTCTTACAATCATTGTTGAAAAAATTGCAATACATGAAACATGTAGTGAATAATCACAATCATTGTTGGACATTTCTTCCCTTCCATGGAATTTATGCACAAATTTACTGGGATGGAATCAAGACTCAAAGACACTTTCAGACATTGTGACCAGTTTTTTTATGAGATTTTGCAGGAACATAGAAAACCAGATAACAAAAAACAGCATAAGGATCTTGTAGATGTTTTACTTGAAATACAGCAAAATGGAGATCCCGAAACTCCTCTCACTACGGACAATATCAAAGCGATCATATTGGTTGGAGCTATATACTTTTAATTGATTCTTTGCTTCTCAATCTCATTTCAAAGAATAAAAATAGCTCAAAATGCTGTTCTACAACATTTTTTCTCTGATTTACTATCTGCAAAAGGAAGACTAATAATTGCCTTTGTTTTTGTGGAATTACATGTTTGCAGCAGGCACTCATACAAACTTCATTACCTTGGATTGGGCAATGACAGAACTTATGATAAATCCCCAAGTGTTAAAAAGCACACAAGCCGAGGTCTGAAGTATTGTTGGGGAAAGAAGATCAGTATAAGAAAATGACCTACCTCAGTTACATTTCACGAAAACTGTTGTGAAGGAAACCTTCAGGCTACATCCTCCTGCTCCAGTATTAGTCCCAAGAGAATCAATGGAAGATGCGAGCATTGATGGCTATGATATTCCTACCAAAACAAGGTTCTTCATCAATGCATGAGCAATTGGAAGAGATCCAGAATCACAAGAAAATCCAGACATATTTTTTAACCAGAAAGTTTCGTGATCAAGAATAGCCATATTGATTTCAAGGTTGATTTTGAGCTCATACCATTTGGCCGTACTAAATGTAATAGCAGAGATGTGTATAAGAGATACCAATTTGACTTAAGCATTTCAACAAATCATATAAGAGGACATTTTAGGTTGCCAAACTATACTCTTCTCAAGTTGTGAATTGAACTCTATCGAGATTCTGTTCTCATTCACTTACAACAAGTTAGAATAATAATATTGTGCTTTCATATTTTATTCGGTCAACAATTACGAAAAATAGTGTGTAATTCATAAATAGGAGGTTGAAATGTTCGGATCAATGACCTAGCCAATTTGTGGACATTCAATAAAGCAATATACATTGTTGATACAAAAATTTTGGGCTAGGGTTAGCCCGTGTGCATTATCGTCCAAAGTAAAAGTTGGACACTGCCCGTAGTACTCACGTCTGGATCACCAGAAATAAAAAGGGCGGGGCTTTGTCCCCCGGGATAAGGCTCCGACGCTCAAGTCAGTACTTAGACTAGAGAGTAAAATTCAATAAGAATTCAGAGCTTTAATAATTAGGAAAGTCAATTTTTTGAATCTAACCTGTCACTTTGATGTTTATACCCGAAACCAATGGGTTGGATCGATCTGTGGGTCGAATATATAATACCTGATCCATTCGGGCCTATTTGAACCACATGGGTTTAATTACTAAAAGACCCTTAATAGACCTGGGCTCGGAGCAACGTGGAATATTGTCATTGGGTATAATATTTTGGCATCATCATTTGTCCCCTAGTCTCAAGTTGAAATTTTTCGGGTTGAGAGTGCCAAATACTTGATGTCGTATTCGTACCCTGAGTCATGACT
Organism: Cinchona pubescens; assembly: GCA_025175665.1. Classification (NCBI taxonomy): domain Eukaryota; kingdom Viridiplantae; phylum Streptophyta; class Magnoliopsida; order Gentianales; family Rubiaceae; genus Cinchona; species Cinchona pubescens. Next base: position 345,530 of record JANKKI010000358.1, read on the forward strand.
TAGATTGCTTGCTGTGTAGAATTTTTCTTAGAGTAAAAATATCTTTGGAATTTCTCCAATACCGCTGTAGACTTCTCTACTGCTGCAGAGCAGTATTGCGGAGTAGTGCTATGGAATTCCCTGTTACTGTGGAATTCCCTAATGCTGTCGGAATAGTGCTGTAGAACTCCTTATTGTTGTGGAGTTCTTCACTACTGGAATAGTGCTATGAAGTTCCACACTGCTGTGGAACTCCCTATTGCTGTGAGGTACTACTGTGGAGTCCTTATTCCATAGGCTCCATCGAAAATATTCTCCCCAAGTCTTTTAGCTTTCCTTTATTTATTTATTTAGCCAAACAAGGCCTTGAGTGTAGGTAATTGCATGAATTACGTAAACTGCCATGACTCTTGTCTTTCCCCATAACCCACGGCTGCCATTAATCCCATTCCGAAAATTATTATCGGGGTCTAACCATCTTCCCTGAACTGTCTTGGCCAATCGTAGGGATGAAGTACCACGGCACAAGGCAGGCCACAGTATTAACGAGGACAACCGTTGTGTCCGGATTGCCAATGATGTTGTCGCCTCTCCTTGCCGAAGTTAATTGCAACTTCGAAACTATTGTTGTTGCTATGAGGATGGATGGTAGGGTTGCTACCTTGATCTCCACCAGCAACCAACTAGTCAATCCAACACCGAGGCATGCCGAACAAGCAACAAGGTTTGTTGTCCACACAAGTATTGAAGGGATTGGCCATGGCGTTCTGTAATCAGAAACTCATCATGGATTGCGCATCATGACTTCTATGGCTGACATTGGCGCAGCTACTGCATCGGATGCCCATATGTCCATGATGATTTTTGCTAATGACACCGTTGCGTATGTCGAAGACGACGATGTCATGGTTGACTCGGGGCTGTTAGTATGCGAAAGGAAGGCCCAATTGCTTGTGAAGCCTTGGCAGTGGCTTCTCACATCCACCACACTACTGCTATTATTTTTTGTGGCCATTGATGATTGTATAACTAACGACTCTATTGATATCACCCTTCCATTCATAGTACAAATAAGGATATTAACCAACACAATTGAAAAAGTCCAATCATGTAACATTCTTTATAGCTCAAGCAACTGGTTAAAGCTTGGTAACTTTGATTTTCAAATCAATTAGATCTTTCCTTCACGTGATTGTGGGCATTTGTAATGACTAATGAAAAATATCATACCAAGTCAAAAAGCTTTTGACATAGTAATAAAATAGAATCCCTTGTCCCTTATGCAATTAAAGGCCATCCATGTGTTTGGTTTTCAACCACGTGGAGAAAAAGTACTTAGCACTTGGACAAGTGTATTCTATAGCTGTGGGAGGCATATGTAGCTGTTTTGCCTTAGATCGGAAGTGCCTCACTTACAACTTTTATTTTATTTTTTATTTTTTTACGTATGCCAATCAAACTTAGGGTTAGGCATTTGCATGCTTTACGCAAGGCAAAACAACTTCCTTGGCCTCCATGTGATAAGCTACGGCCAACTCGACGACGTCCAGAATAGACCAGGATGTTCCTTGTAACAATGATGCACCCTCCTCCTCGGCCGACCATGGTTCTTCCTCAGACATGGATACTTCAGTTTCCCCAGTCGACCTTGACTTCGGTGATGACGTCAGGGTTGACCATGTTGGAAGTGATTGATGACAACCAAAGCTTTGATAATGACCGGGATATCAACAATAGTCCTGTACCCGAAATCATCAACGCCTTAAATTTTTTTTTTTTTACTTCGATGACGAAACTAGTTGGGATAGCAATAAAGACATAGTTGATGCAGGAGGTGTCCCTGAGTCAGCCAAAACTTAGCAACTCATACTTAGTGATGTCTGAGGTCTTCCACCATATAGATACAAGAGACGTGATTTTCTCCGGTATACATCCAAAGAGTTTATTTTTTCACCGCGTAGACCTAGAGTGAACTTGTCCAATATCACTACCTCATGTGCTGGTATGCCTTCTTTGCCCCCATACCCTAGCCAAGGTAGGGAATAGCCATGCCGTAATTTCAACACATATTTGAGAGTGAAGTAATGCAGGGGTGAATCAAGTAAGGGTGAGACTTCTCCGTCTTACCAGAAAAAAATATAACGGATTCGGGGTGAGCCAAGGACCTTAATGACATTTACCCCAAGCTTCCGGTCCCTCTGAAGGTTGCATTGATGACACTCGAAAGAGTAAGTCCTCCTCATTGAAGTAGGTACGACATAGATGCTTCACTTTGAAAGTCTATGGAATTGCCCTCGGAGGGATAAGTCATACTCTGGAGAGTAGGTATGTAATAGGTTCTTCATTTTGGAAGTCTATGAAATTGTCCCCGGAAGGATAAGTCCTACTCCGGAGAGTAGGTATGTAATAGGTTCTTCACTTTGGAAATCCATGGAATTGCCCTCGGAGGAGTAAGGTATCTTGGAGGGTGAGATATTTGACCCTCGGAAGGGTGAGTCTCATTCTTGGGATGAGACTTAGCTTGTAGGAGCTTTCAGTTGGGAAGATTTAGACTTGCCCTCGGAAGGGTGAAGAGATCCCGGAGAATGAGTATTTGACCCTGAAAGGGTGATCACACTCTTGGAGTGAGACTTAGATGTGCTTCTAGAGGTGTGATGTGACCCTAGAAGGTACTTGAGTCTTGATGAACAAATGCCTTCGAGGCAAAAAACTTGAGTATGTGGGATCCTTCTTGCTCAACCTCTTTTGTATTGAACTATTTATTGTAGAGGGTTAATTACAATCTTCAAAGGATAAAAAGATTTAGAAAACTTTCATTTATTGAAAATAAGATGTTCGCAAGGTGTACAAGCAAATTTCACCTCAAACAGGGGGTAGCATGGCCTAAGAAAGTACATGAAAAGTTGTACAAGATATTAGGTGTACTATTCTTTAAGGCTTAGCTGGTAACACCTTGTCTAGGTGTTCAGTTGGGACTACCTACTTCGTTCTTAATCATGGATAAACTGTTTCAAGTAACCTCTTCGGATCAATTCCTCGATTACATTTTTTAAGGAGATGCAAGCATTAGTATCATGGTCGTGGTCTTTGTGGAAGTAACACCACTTGTTTTTGTTGCGACGCTCTGGGTCGCTCCTCATTGCTCATGGCCACTTCACGTAGGGCTCCTTCTCAATTACTGCTAGAATTCGTGTAGGCGTGGTATTAAGCCACATGGAGTGTAGGCCTTAGGAGGTTCTAGACTCCTCCTATGGGGCTAGCTATAGATAGTCGATCCCCCACATTACTTTTCTATATGAAGGCCCTGCTGCATTAGCTACACCATTAGCCTTCCTTTTCTTGCCTTCGGTTTCACCTGCTCCGGTCTCTCTCTTTTTCTTCTCACCTTCATCTGCTTGGGCAAACTTTTCAGCCCTATGAAAAAGATCACTGAGAGTAGTCGAAGGTTTGAAGTTGAGGTCGAACGAGAATTTTTCTGGTCTCACTCCAATCTGGAAGTCCATGATTTGCATATCTTCTGTAACTCCTTGGATTCCAATAGTCTCTTTTTTGAACCTATCCACATAATCCATGAGCGATTCATCGGGTTTTTGCTTAAGTGTAAGCAAGTGTGTTCTCGTCTTTGGAATCCTCTTTTGATTCCCAAACTTATTTAAAAACAATTCTACCAGTTTATCAAAATTTTTGATGTCGCCCTTCTTATACCCTCGAAACAAGTTTGAGGCAGTGCCATTAAGGGTTCCGGGAAACCCTCGGCAGCATCATACGCTCTTTGGAGGCACATTTTGGAGCGGTAAGCATCCAGGTGCTCCCATGGATCAGTGCTCCCATCATAAGAGTCAAAATGGGGAATCTGCCATTTTCTAGGAAGAGGTTCTTGCATGATATCGTCAGTGAAGGGAAGTGAATACTTGTATCTAGTACTCCTTCCTTCTCTATTGTCCATTCTATCCACTCTAACTTGCAACTCTTCCAACCTCTTCCCTTTCGGGGACTACCAACATAGTACGATCCCTCTCTTGGTATCTTCTTCTCTCGTGAGCTACGGATACTGCTTCACCTGGGCTCCTTTACCTAGTACCACTCGGCCTTGATGAGGCCGCTCTTCTGGATTCTAGCCTGGCATTTTGGCCCGTTCATTCTTGTCTGACAGACTGATGAAGGTGCTCCTGCTGGGCGGACCCCACCGGAGTTAGTTCCCTGGTTCTCTGTTCCTCTCTGTTCCCCTCTCCTTGAGTTCTCTTTTCTCGCTCGCCAGCATGAAGTTAGGGATGGACAATCCGGGGATTGCTACCCGAATGGCGAAGGTGTTGTTCGCCTTGAGAAAGATATTGTTCCAATTGCTGCCTAATGAGCATTTCCTTTAACTGAGCATTTTGCTGCCTCAACGTGTGAATCTCTTCATCTTTGTCCACAACCCAGGGACCGGAATCCCCTTCGTGTTCCCCCTGTCGATCCATCTCCCTGTGGGATCAACCAGAGTAACGTTGAGTTGAAATTTCTTTGCCTTTGTCGGCATTGTTCCTATGAGCATTACGCGTGCTAGGCACCATGTCCTAGTATTGACTTTTAGTTCAAACTTCCCACAGACGGCACCAAATATTGATACAAAAATTTTGGGCTAGGGTTAGCCCGTGTGCATTATCGTCCAAAGTAAAAGTTGGACACCGCCCGTAGTACTCACGTCCGGATCACCAGAAATAAAAAGGGCGGGGCTTTGTCCCCCGGGATAGGCTCCGACGCTCAGAGTCAGTACTTAGACTAGAGAGTAAAATTCAATAAGAATTCAGAGCTTTAATAATTAGGAAAGTCAATTTTTTGAATCTGACCTGTCACTTTGATATTTATACTCGAAACCAATGGGTTGGATCGATCCGTGGGTCGAATATATAATACGAGGGCTGATCCTATTAAGGGTCTCCGAAGAACCACATGGGTTTAATTACTAAAAGACCCTTAATAGACCAAGGCTCGGATGTGTATGGAATATTGTCATTGGGTATAATATTTTGGCATCATCATACATCAATCTATTCAAGAATTTATCAAGAACTGGCAGCAAACAGAAAGAAGTGTTGCTTGTGAATTTTTCGTGGGTTTCCTTACTGAAATTTATATGTTAATCATTACCTTCAAATCTCGTAAGATCAGATTGCTCAAATCTTTTCACAAGATTCCGCAATTCAAGTCTCACCAACTATTTTTTTCTTACATAAGCAATGACTCAATTAACACTAGAATTCTTATCGACAAACAAATGTGTTGATAGCAAATTCACATACAGACATCATTGAAAAAGAACATTAGATGTTAAATATGTATTTATGTAAACTATATATTCTAAAGACTCTAGAAAGGTCTGTAAACTTCGCAAGACTTTTTATGACAGCTCTATTTGTTCGCTGTTCTGATCAAGGTATTATTCTTTTACTCCTCTATGTGGATGATATGATTATCAAGGGTGACGATCTCACTGGCATTACCGAACTCAATCAGTATTTGAATCGTTATTTCGAGATTAAAAATCTTGATTTTCTGAACTACTTCCTCGGCCTTGGGGTATCCTCCACATCTAATGGTTATTATCCTACACAAGCAAAATATGCTTCTGATCTTCTTACTTGTGTTGGTCTTACTTACATCTACTCCTATTGAGGCTAACTTCCATCTTACATCTAAAGTCGATTCACTTCTTCCGGATCCAACCCTTTATCGACAGTTAGTTGGTAGTTTAGTATATCTTACTGTTACTTGTCCTAATATTCCTTATTATGTTATTCATATTGTTAGTCAGTTTATGGTCAGTCCTCACCTTTCACTTAATTTGCAGTTGTTCTTCGTATTTTTTGATATATCAAAGGCTCTATATGTCACGATCTTCTCTTTTCTTCTCGATCTTCTCTAGTATTGCATGCAACTATTCTGACGCCGATTGGGCAAGGATCCTACTAATAAGTACTCTACTACCAGATTCTACTTCTCTTTAGGTGACTCCTTATATCATGGCAAAGTAAGAAACAAATTGTTGTCTTTCGATCTAGCACTGAATCCGAGTATATTGCCATTGCTAATGCTACTCAAGAACTTATTTGGTTTTGGCGGTTATTATCTGATATGGATGTTTCTCATGACTCGCCTACTCAAATTGCTCACAATGAAGTTTTTTATGAACGAACCAAGCACATTGAAACTAAATGTCATTTTGTTCATCATCACATTTTTCAAGTAACTACAAAGATTCTCTCTACAATGTCTTCTAATCAGACTGGTAATCTTTATCACCAAAACTCATCCCTCTAGCCGTTTCTGTGATTTAGTTTCTAAATTCAAATTGGTCTGTGCTCGACTGCCTTGAGTTTGGGGAGAGATATTAACATATTTATATATGTAAAATGTATATATTCTATAGATTTAATCATAGGATCAATCAAGGTTTGATTATAAGACACTTAATCATGGTAGTTTTCTTATTTGTATAGTTATCAAGTCTATATAAAAGTTTTGAAAAATTTTACAATCTCTTTTAGGGACCAATTCTCTTGTGCTTTAAAAGTTTATACAGTACAACACTATGTGTTTTAAATGCTTATATTGTACAAGCTTTTAAAGCTAAGGGACTTGTATTGTACAAGCTTTTAAAGCTAAGAAAATGGTTCTCTAAAAAGGATTATAAAGTTCTCCACAAGTTTTTCTTGTACCATTATAAAATACAAATTATATGTATAAAGTTCACTATTTTTCACATTAAAAGTTGATCAAAGAAAATTATTTAACAGACGCAATAGAAAGAGAAGATTAGGTTAGTTGATCGTTACCTCGAATTCGTTAACATATCATTATGATCAAATCACTAAAATCCTTCAATTACCACAACCCACAACATTCAGCAGTTACAAGATTAACAACCGAAAATATTGTTAAAGTACTTTTACGAGAAGGTTTTATCGAAAACGTAAGAAAAACCTTAATTCATTCTCAAATAGATTTCATCATCAGATTGTTGAAAACAAATCCTTATTTGTATAATGCATAACATTCAGAAATTCAAGTTAAACTAAAAGTTTCTTACATAAACAAAATGTCCTGATGATACTAAAATAATATATCTAGTAATGTGGGTATACGTAACTCTGAACTCGGGTCTACAAGAGATATTTTAGTATCTTTACTCTTGCAGTCCAAATAGGTCTAAATAAATTAAATAATAAATGTTGTACCCAACAACTTCATATATAAATATTAAAATTGCAAGTCAGACCGTTATAATTTTCTAAACTTTGATAATCCTTCTTGAATTATTATCTCTAATAGAAGTACTTACTTGAGCCTATCCGGCAACAAAGGCCCCGTCCTTTCTTTTAAGATAAATCTGGATATTGGTACTATGCACTTTGAATAATACTTTACACGAGCAGAACTTAGTTCAAATTTTTATATTAATATGACTGATACAACAAATTTATTTTGCGCTCTCACAAAATTAATAAAATCATGAAACAGTATTAGAATTCTAAAGGAACAATATCTTGATAAATTGAATTAAATCCACCATTGCAAAATTGAATTAAATTTCCTCATTCGTAGTGAAAGATAGTTCATGAAAACCACAATTGCGACTCTGAGTCTAGTTATGGAAGCAAAAACCTTGACACTCCTTCATAAAATTCTGAGATCTTATACACATACTAGATGTGTATAAGTTCTCAACCTTATACACTAATAATTATCATTATTTGCTAGAATATTCTTTATTTTTTAATAAATTTTCTATGTATGATTTTGCATTAATGCCTAAAATGATTTTCCTTTTAAAAAAAATATTCTATCTAAGCTAGCTATAAAGATTATTATGTTATTTGTAAATGTCATATAAAATCTTACAATTAATAATACACTTCATTTTTTTATATTGCTTTATCTATTTTTTATAATAAACATAATTTTGAGGGTGATAATATTATTATCGTAGATAATAAAATAATGAGGTACCTTTTACCATATTTAAATGTACTAGTTTCATTTCTCAAAATAATTCTTTTTTGGCATTTAAAAGTACTATTATAAAAAGAATAAGAAGCTGTATCTTTTATGAAAATAATACTATTTTATTAGTATAATTTGATTAATCATATTACAATTAGTAACCTATAATTTTATCAATTTCTTGGTGCTCAAGATTTGTCCAAGCTCATACTTTCAAAAAATAATAATAATAATAATAATAATAAAGGATTGTCCATACTTAGTTGTGCATTAATTTTCTCAATTAAATTGATAAAATGGGTTTGTATCACCTTTTATTATTGTTTGAGTTAATATCGTCTAGATGCACCATTGTTAGGACTGTAATCAAAACTGAACAAGTCATCTTCTTTAGATTTAATCTTGACTTATTAAATATAGAGAATTGTTTGTATTAATTCAAATTCGAGCCAATAAATAAACTCTTAATAATCAAACTTGACTTAAATGTTTGACAATTTATTTGAAAAAAGTTTAGTTTAGCCTCGTACCTTTTAAACCGAGCTCAAGCACATTCATAGTTCGTTTATTTGTGATAAACTGAATTAAATCCACGATTGCAAAATTGAATTAAATTTCCTTATTCGTAGTGAAAGATAGTTATCATGAAAACTCACCATTGTGACTCTGAGTCCAAATATGGAAGCGGATACCTTGGCACTCCTTGTCCTTCAAGGAATCCTGAGATCAACCCAACCACAGGTGCATATCTCAACCAAGAAAAAATAATAATTTTCATTATTTGGCACAATATTTTTTATTTTTTAATAAATTTTTTATGTATGAAAGGTACCTAATTATTTGATAATATCGCTACTGTAGTCTGTATATAATGAAATAATTAGGTACCTTTTACCATTTGAATGTACAAGTTTCATTTCTCGTAATAATTGCTTTTTTTTTTTTCTTTTTCTTTTGCATTTGACTGTGCTATTAATAAAAATAATGAGAAGTTGTATCGTTTAAGATGATAAGTACTATTTTATTGCCTATTATAATTTGATTAATAATATTAAAATTAGTAGCTTATAATGTAATTTTATTTCTAGTTAAATTTATTTTTTCCTAGATAATTACACATCTTTACTTCATAGTGTAATAATAATATAAGACATCAAAAAATTAGACACATCATATATCAAATCATTTGATATTTTAACAGAGATTATTTATTTTTCTTAATTTTAAATTTCATAATTTCTTTTAAATTAGATTTTTTTTGAAAAAAAATAGTGCAGAGAATAATAATATTCTATGTCAACTTTTACTTGGAACAATAATATTGTGCTTCCAGATTCTGTTTAATCAACAAATTAGGAACAATAATTTGTCCTCTGTAATTCATAAATAGGAGGTTGAAATGATTGGATCGATGGCACAACCGACTATTGTCCTAATCAATTTTTGGACATTCAGTAAAGCAATATGCACCAAACCATTACTTCCGATAATTTGTTGCATCCACCTGCTTAATCATAAAAGAAGATTCAAGTCGTCACAAATTTGTTAGACCAGTGCTTCTTAGAATTTGTTAGGCACCTAATCTATGCAATCTTAGCTGAACTAGTATGGGAACACGGGTTTTGCACGTTAAAAAATATTAATTGTTTGTTTTTTATTGTTATGAATTAAAAAATAATACGATATATGGAGATACTAACTGTTTGACTTTTTTAGTTCACTTAATTTTTCCCTTATATAATTTCTGTTTCAATGTTTAACTAATCCAAAATATTTTCTGTTATTCTTATGAGTTTAGAAAAATATTTGTTCATAGGTGATTTTTATACATTTTCTTTAGATATGCTCTGTTGGAAATATATATATAAAAAAAAAAAAAATTGTTTAGATAACTTTGAGACTTTTAAGAAATTTTATATCTTCTTCGTTCTTTTGTTTTTTTTTTTTTTTCCTTTTTTGTATCAAAAATATTCTCTCAAAAGAGTCCAAAAGTTTTATATGTGATAAGTCTTGCTTTTTTGTTTACAGATGAATTCTTATTATTATTTAACTTAATTCCCATATTCTAAAAAAAAAAAAAATTATTTGCATACTTGTATGTTTTAAAAATAATCTCTTATAAACATCTCCTAGAACTCTATCTCTTATACAAAAATGTTATTCTAATAGTAAAATAATCATTAAAATTGACAAATATATTTTAAAATTGTGTGATTTTAAAAGATTGATGGCATTTTTGGATCTAAATATAGTATAGATGGCAAATTATAATAGATTTTTAGTTTGGAGTGTCTCAAGCGAATAATACGTTCAATTTTGGGGGACGATGGGACATTTATTTTATTATTGAGGACAAAATTGAGACACTTTCAATTTGGAGGGTCAAATCAAGACCTTTTCAATTTAAAATGCGATAATGAGATTTTTGCATAATTAGAATGGCCAAAATAGTATTTAAGTCTTTGCAATTAAAATAACGTTCTTTTCCTTTATTTGTTAAACAAATTTTTCTTTTTCTTTTAATAGTATTTAATAAACTATTAGTTTCTTTAACTCTTATACAAATATTATCTAGTCTATTAATGTACACAACCTATATGTTTTGATAATAATCATGTGCATAGTTCTAATTAATGACAAATTTTATTCCATTAATTTTTTTGATAATTTTATTTAATATTCATCTTCAATTTCTCATTAAATCTATCCTAAAATTTTACTCTATGAGAAAATTTACTTCAATGAAAATTTAATTCTAAATGAAAATTTAAAAAGTTAGTTTTTATTTTATGTGTAACTTTTTTATTTTATGTGTAATTTTTTAGAATTTCTTTAAGGGTCCAAAAGTATAGATGAAATGTTGAAATTTATTTTCCAAGTAAATTTAATATTTTTATCATTGCTTGATTTCTAAAACCTAGCCCAAAAAATATTTTCTACTCTTCTTTAATTTCTAAAATTCATTCCTAATATTCTATTACATAAAGAAACCTTAAAAGTAGATTTTATTTCTTCCTTTACTCTTTGAAGAGTATTTACGTTAATATCCTGAACAAAAATACTGTTTCTAAAAAAACATTCAAGTTTGGAAACATAACTGTAAAACCCGGCCCTTTTTGACCCTATATTATTATGTTAGCCCAAATAGTATTTTTAGCCCATTAGATTTTTAACGGATAATAGGTTAATTAAGAAAAATTAGAGGTTACTGGTTGTGTAATATTTGAAATTAGTCCTTATAACAAATTTAGGAGGAATCGGTTACTATTAGAACGTAACTTCTTCTTGATAACTAGGGTTTGAAGAGGAACTTTACAACAAATACTGATCAACAATTATTAAGGTTATTAGAGGTAAACATATTCATTCCCTTGTATAATAATTACTTATTGATAATTGGAGTATAAATTGTATTTGGGTTATTCTTATTTGGAGGACTATATATTAGTGTTGAAATTATTATTATTATTAGTATTAGTATTAGTATGGACTAAGAATGGTCGATTGGTTGCAGACCTCTTTAATCGATTGTAGGATGATTAGTGATTTAATAATTATATTGGCTTGTTGCTATTATAAAGCTTGGGAGTAAAATATGGTCTGATGAATTAGTTGGGGAAAACAAAGTTTGATTGTTTAATCATGATATTGCTGACTTGGAGTGTGGGCAGTAGATTTGGGAATGAAATGGCCAAACTTGGCTTGTTTTGGAGGCAGTGGGCGATGCGATTTGGTTGCTGTGATAGATATGGACTTGTGGATAGAATCGGGGTAATTTTGACAAATAACAATGTTTGATTTAATCGAATAAATGATTCTTGTATTCCCTTATTTTTTTTTTTAAATGATATTTGAAAAGTTAAATATTTGTGAAATATGTATTTTATTTATAAATCGGATTGAGTATGGTTTATGTTTGATTTCTTTGTACACGTATACACAAAGTGGTCTTTTATGGAATACAATGAATAATATAATTAAAGTGATTGTTTGATTAATTGTACAATGTAACTTGAGAAAGTGTAAGAACTAAGTGCTGTATAATAAGCACGAAAGCCACCTCTAGAAATCGTTCGAACTACCTCTAGAATCCCATATGACCAAATATTACCGATTGCTACGATTGGTGTTTGATAATGCATTTATGGAATATCTACTCAACTACATGACAACTTGCTATGTATATGGCTAATGATTTGTATTTCTTTGTTGTGTATATTATATATATATATATATTAATATATCTGTCTCTAATAGACATATAATATGTATATATACACTCGTTCTTATGCTCACCCTACAATAAGAGACATTTTTGCAGGTTATAATCATAGATTTAATTAAGGGATTTGATCAAAAATTAGAAGTTATTATGAGCCTAAAATTTTCGGGAGACGATGAGGGCATAGTGATCCCGGGAGCTGGGCGTGACAATAACAAAGTCATTAAATTTTATAATAAGGGTAATTTCAAGAAAAAAAATCTAAATTACTAAATCATATTAGCTCTTTTAATATAATATAAATATAGATAGATAGCTATATAGTAGTGTATACAAAACCTGCAAAAGCAAATACAATTTGATTTGTAAGTTGTAACAAAGCTAACTGAAAATAGTTGAATCTTTTTTGTTCAATTCAAATTCTAAGCATAGCATAAGGGAGCCCCAGATATTCAGTGTCAAAGCAAAAGGAAATCAACAAAAACACTTCGACTGATAGTCTGATATCCCTCACTTGGATGAAAATGTAACATTGAGCCTCTGCTTCTAGCCTGCTATGCCCTGACGATTGTCTTGCATGATAAGATGTCCAGTTATCAAATCATATTAATCTGACATTTCAATTCCTTAAATATGTACTACTGATGAACTTATCGAGAACTCCCAGCAAACAGAAAGAATTGCTTTCTTGTGGACTTCTTTGGGGTTTCCTGGCTGAAATTTACATTTGTTGATCAATTTACCCTGAAAAATGTGAGATGATATCATCATATTGCTCAGATCCTTTCACAAGATTCAGCAGTTCGAGTCTCACTAACAGTTTTTTCTTACATAAGCAGTAACTAGTACAACGAATGCAATTTCCACATGGACAAATATAAACAGTAAGACTAGAATTCATCCTGATAGACAAAAGTGTGTAGCAAATTCGCTTGCAGACACAATTGGAAAAGGACTTGATTTGAACATAGAAACTAAGCAAAGCAAATTGTCACTAAGAAGGATTCTATTGGCCATCACATGTTCTGCTTTGTTCAGACATTCTAAAAAACTAAGTTGACTTCTAGAAGTTGGTACATTAAAGCCAGAGACAAAAAGAACAGGAAATCATTACTTTGTGACTACATTCTGAGTGAAAGGAAGAGTCAGCAGTCTCAAATACAAAAAAATTGTTAAAGCTACAACTTGTTGCACAACAAGAGAGTTTTTGTGATAAATACGAACAACCATATGGAAGAGGTAACTAAAAAGAGTTGTGATATAGATGCCACGACGGTACAGTTGCATAGGATTTAGAACTTGAGTTCAGTTATATGGTTAAGGTCTTGTGTATGTGATTGTGTTGTTTAGTTAGTCTTGACTATCCATACATGATCTTTTTAGATACCATACACCCTAGGTAGTTAAAAGTCAGGAAATTAATTGTTTTTCTTTCTAAAGAAAAGAGTTTTAAAAGAGTGTGGCACACCCATAAATACGTGTTACTTTTCCTTCACATATTCTTCAGGATGATTTTGAATTTGGTTTCAAATCGATCTGAATGCTGCAGTACCAAAGAATTCGTTATAGCCACTAAGCCACTACAGCCACTACAGCCACCACAGGGTCACTGCTTTGCTTTCTTTGCAAAAACCCAAAGAAAAGACTCTAAAACTCCTTAAACATAGTCAACTAGGGGTTTTGATTTGCTGATAGAGAAATTACCAAGTAAGAAGAAGAGAGAGGAGTAGTGGTAATAACAATGGAATAGTGGAAGAGGACTTAATAACACACAGAACCAAGTTCACCAATAGCAACCAATCCTAGTTCCCACTAAGTGGGATCTTGGCTGCATGAATCCTTCATAACAATGAGAGAATTTGATCATTTCAGTGCCTTTTGTAGCATTTCTATTTTTAGGCAAGAATGCAGTTTGCACATTTTATAAACTATTGAAGAACCCTGCCCTCTTTATGAATTAAAAATGGGAATGAACTAAACTGGCCAAAATAGTCCCTCAACTTTTTTACTTTAGTCGAAAATAATCCCTCAACTTTTTTTTTAGCCAGGATGGTCCTTTAACTTAAGCCAAGATAGTCCTTTTGTAGAACCACCACAAAAGCCTCTTTCTTCTTTTTTTTGATAAATTACACTTACACCCTTATGGTTTAGTTATTTTCCACATTAGCCTAATTTAAAATTTTACACAACTTTATGGCCAACTTTTAAAAAAGAAGACCTAGTGATTGACTAAGGAGATCTAGCGGTAGGGCTAGTGGGTGGCGATTGGTGTCTGGTAGGTGTGGGGAGGCGCTTGGTTGGCTGAAAGGGTGGTTCTGAAGTTGGATGGGTGACAGCTTCGACTGGGAGAAGAGAAAGATGGAAGGATTAGGATTTTAATATTTTTTTTTTTGTAGAGTAATGTTTCATTTTTATTTTTTTATTTTTTGAAAATTGTTTTGAAGTTTTTTTTTCCCTTCTCACCCCTTCAAATTAATTTCTTTCTTATTTTTCAGCCCTCCCATTTTAAACTATATGGGAGTTATGTGAAAAAATAAGTAAACCTCATGGGGTGTATGTGGAATTTATCAAAAAAAGAAAAAAAAATTTGTGGTGGCTCCACCATAAAAGGACCGTCTTGGCTAAAAAATAAAAGTAAAAGGACTTTTCTGGCTAAAGAAAAAGTTGAGAGACTATTTTGGCTAAAGTAAAAAAGTTGAGGGACTATTTTGGTGATTTTCCCACTAAATATCTTCCACTGCCCTAGTGAAGAATTTTCCATTTTTGTTTTACCAAGGACCAAAGAATACCAGAAGTAACCCCCAAAATACCAATAAAACCAAAAGCAAAAGAACCAAATCCAAAGGAAGCATGGAGAGGACAATAAACTTGATCCCCAGCTGCTTGTGTGCAACACCCAGACAAATATCTTGCATGAAAACAAACCTCCAGACAGCTATCAAGTAATGTGACTTTTCAGTTCATTACAAGGCATTGCAAAATTTATCAGAATCGACTCACAATAAAGCAGAAATGGAAAGAGAAAATTAGGTTGGTTGTTCATTACCTCGCATCTTTTAAGATCATTATCAGATCACTGAAATCCTTTACCACAAACCAACATTCAGCACTTCCAAGTTTAAGAACACTTCCATTCATACATAGATGTCATCGTCAGATTGCTGAAATCCTTTCCGACAATTCACAAAATTCAGCAGTTCAAGTTAAACTAAAACTTTCTAACATAAGCAAAATGACTGATATAACAAAAATTTAGTTTGCACTCCAAGAAAATAATACTCTATAATCAGGAAACAGTAACACTAGAACTCTAGAGGAACAGCATAGAAGGAATATCATAAATAAGTACATACATTACTTGAGTTCTTAAAAATAGACACGTTCATTTATAAACTAATATCATATAACATTGGATCAATAGGATTTGGAACCAAAGCAAATTGAGGATACGACATTCGGTTGCACTGGCCATCAGAAGATTAAAGGTACATGCTCTACTACATTTAGCACACTCATTTTAAAGCTGAGCAGAGAGTTCCACAAGTTAATCTGTCAAAGCTAGAGCCAGAAAAATGGAATTTGATTGCTTTGTTAGTCATAGTTAAAAAATGAAAAGCTGTGCATAATTCCATATACAAACAGCTGATAAACAGAAAAACTGTCATAAATAGAGAAATTTTTTAGAAAAATATGAGCCACCATGGCTGCCAGAATTCTAGATTAGTTTATTATGAGTTCTAAATTGTTAACTTGCTATTAGCTCTGTTTCAAATCAAGTGCTTCTGGAGTTGTTAACACAATAGATCGGACCAATATATCACCAGCAAAAGGTGAAATGAAAGGGAACCAAAAAAAAAAAAAATGAGAAAAAAGAAAGAAAGAAAGATATCACTAGTGAAAAAATCGCCCTCACTTAATCTTATTGATGAAAAGGCAGAGACATGCATACAACAGTGCCCATCACCAAACATTTAGAAGCTTCTGAAAAGAAGTACTGTCATGTCTTTGGACTAAATTAGACAAATGGAGAGGAAATGTCCTTTCTTGGATACTTTGACCAGAAATACCTTTTACATGTACACTTCCACCTAATGAGCCCTTAAATCTTGAATATAACATCTAGATACTTGCTGTGCTCCAAAAAACAAGGCATCAGCGACAAGAACAACACCAACCTGTGAGAAAATAGTAATGTTAGTAAATTTCAAATGAATCATACTGAAAGTCATTTTGAAAAGGCCAGGAAAGCATAAATACCAGACGAGCAGAAAAAACTAATCGGTAACCCCAACCTTCCTTGGCAGCTGCAGCTCGTTGTTGGTCAGTCCAACTGGGGCCAAACAAGGAAACAGAACAAGCAATTGGCTTAAACAAAAGTAGATTTTCTAGCTAAAGGAAACTGTTCTTCAACTAAATTTGTCAGAGATAAAAGTGGTGAAGAGACATGAAAATATAATCTAAAGCACAGTGTTCGGTTTTGCACAATCATGCAGTTACCAGCAAGGTTATGAAGGCAGGTCTACACTAATTGTTGTTTAACATTGAAAGATAACCATTCAATAGGGACTGACTTGAAAGGACATTTTGTTGCACTCATGGGATATAGCCATATTTCATATTCATTTGTTTAAGGCGAATGGGTATTTACTTGAGAAAAATGGAGCTTTCATGAAAGTATTTAACCCCCTTGTGCATTCTTCAAGCATCTGCTTAGCACCTATTCCATAACGAGTAGTAATATGTTAAAAACTGAAGCTATAATTATCTGACAACCACATTTTTATGTTGTGAAACTACGAAGGAATTGTTAGCTGAACTCTAAGATGGAGAAAGTATCCAGTTTGATACCAGGAGAAAAAAGAGGGATTGGGGGCTCAATAGATTGGGAAACATGGAGGGAGAATGACTGCTTTCTACACTTTTTCAAGGTTTCATACAGTGATATAAATGGAACTAAATTAAGCAGATGAAAGTTTTATATCTAATGATGAGAAAAACCAACTATATACCAAATTCTGATCTCATCTACTGCATGGACATTCTGGATTGTCATTTTGGACTATGCAAAGTCGTGAATCAAACTAGGGAAAGTCAAAGTACTCTGTCATGAAAAACTTTGTTCACTAAAGAAGCTGAAGAAAAATTCTAAATAGCTATTACCCAGCATTTAGATTGGCTATGCTATTCTATTTCATTGATCAAGTCGTAGCAACTGACAAGGTTTTAGATTTGGAATTAGAAACACGTACACTGTCATTCTTACTCTTAAACAAGCCTGAGAGGAACGCAAATAATCTGAAATAGTTACCCTAGGAACTCTGACACTCCACCAATTCCAGCAAGTTTAAATGGCTGAGGACCTTCTCTTTCAAGATCTATTGTCCTGATCCAAATAACATTCATATGTATACAAGTAAGCCTTCCATTTAGGTACCAAAACACAAGTAAGAACAATAAAATAAAAACTATGGCAAGAAAATTAGAATTCTCTTCTGCAGATTAATACCTCTTCTTCTGCAGCCTCCAGACCTCCTTGAACCCAAAAAAGGTTTCGGTACCCAGCATTATACAGAAGCTCACAAGCTGCAAGGGATCTGATGATGCATAAAGTATTAAAAACCTAACTTCTGTTATTTGCACAATGCCTACAAGGAACTTATGTTGAGAACGTTACATGAAGTGGAAACCAAAAATAAAAATCACACCGAAGGTTAAAAAGCAGTTAAGCATCACGCATATCATAGACCCACTTGTTTGAATATAGGCTCATGTTATTCATAATATCCAAAATGGCAAGTTGAGTATATGCACAAACCAAATGTTGGTCATCTGCTCAAGTATCTTCTCTACCAGCAATCAACTTTAATCTCACATCATTAGCTACCTTAAGTCAAAAGTTCAAAATGTTTGGCCCCAAATGCAGTTTAAAAACTTTTGGCCACAATTACACACCAGCAGAAATTATGTGCCTTCAGGGTCCCTAGAATTAACCCAACGCTCCTATGTTAAAAAATGGAGTATTTTCTAGAAACACAGCATCTAGACTTTACTACCATTCACATGCAACAAACACTAAAAAGAAATTCGCAAATGCGTTTTCCCATACTGTAAGATGAAAAGAACACAGTAAGCACGCAAGCCAATATAAAATAAACAGAACCACACTTTAAAAAAATATATATATATTTGAAAGATCACAGAAAACTCGTATAGTAGGTAACATACACAGTAGCAGTGAATATTACTCTCATTTTTATTAACAGGTTCGATCAAATTCATTTCTAATATGAACTCAAGTTATCTGAAATCATCTATAAATGATCTTTATTATTCTCCCCAGACTTATGTGTCACATGCATGTTTAAAAGCTTTTTAGTAATCCTAATGCAAAAAGGACAAGGGATGTCAACAGTGTCTGAAGCTTGCTCCACTTTGAATAATTAGGAAATACAGGACTTGGAGACAAAGTCCACACAAAGCTTTTGCAAGAGTTCTAGACCACCCATAGATTTTCACTGTTTTCAGCAATTTAAATCTTTTGTGTAGCTAAAGTTTTGAGATCCTTAATCCTTGTGCCTTTAATATAAAAAATGCTGTTGATTGATTTATACTCTATAGTCCATGCTTTTTAGATGTTCATAAGTTTACATATAAACTCCCTTATTCTCTACTTTAGGATGGCAGAGAGTGAAAATAGGTGTATATCATTTTTCTGAACCTACTTTTCAGAACCCACATTATGTTTGTAATATTATTTTTGAGTGATCTTATGTTTGGTCTTTCTGTTAAAGAACATTATTTCACCACTTTCTCATATATGTGAACTTTGGGTGCTTATCACTGCCCATTTGGATTTATTTCATATGTGCAATTTTATTATATGTTAATTCCTTATGATACCAATTTCCAGTAGCTCAACATTTAAATCTACATCACTCTCAACTCTGTAAGAACTCTAAATTTGACCATCCATACAGCTTTCCTGACACCTAAAATATATCTAGAATTCACTTTCTCAACGTTAAGCATTGGTTACAGTGATCCATAATGATCATTTTACATCATGCCATACAAAAACCTCCAGCATGTGCTTCTAGCTGTGCTCTCTCCTGAACTTGTATGAAAGTCCATTTTTTGGTGAATTAGAACTACAGGGATGCCTATTCACCCCTATTGAAACCATAATACGTGTTTCTAGCACCTTATTTAAATTCGTGTTACTATGTAATTCTTCTTGCTGAAAAGGTAATAGTCGATGATAAATGAGACAGACCACCGTTAACATACACCAGCACAACTCCAAAGTTTAATAGTAGGGGGCAACTTCCAAATTTGAGAACCCGCAGTCATTCTGGGGGTTGACAGATTTTTCAAAACTGTAGTGGTAACTTCTTTCAGAATAAAATACCAAACAAATTAAAGGAATGGTGCGACACTAATAGCCGATCATCTATGAGCTCTAGGCACTGGAAACATATGTTTCAACTTTTCTCTGGCAAAGCATAGAGAGTGGGGCACATGGGATCTAATGCTGGCAAAAAAAGTAGATAGTGACGAGAGAGCACCTGGTCTTAACATTTCTGGACATTTTGGAAATTAAAAATTCAACTTATCTATCATTGCATAAGCAATTCACACTAACTGTTCTACAGAAAATACAAATTATGCTAAATCTGTATTAATGCGCATTGAGTTGACAATGATAAGAAAACAAATATGATAGATGACATGTAATCATTTGATACCTACAAATTTGGAAAAGTTATTCACCTCAATCCCTTCTGACAAGCCACTATAAGATCAGTATCTTTTGGAAATTTCTCCTCAACTTTTGACAAAAATTTGCTGTTGAGAAAATAGATTAGTGAATAAACAGAAAATAGCAAACCAGAGACAGTTTTGCAATGAACAGGAGACGGTAACACCAGGACAGTTGTTTTGATGTTCCACATTACATAGAAACAAGCAATAATTCGCAACTTACTTGTCAAATGATAATGCTGGCACACCACTCCACCAACCACCTACATAGTATAAATTAACCACCAGCATCAACTTAATTAAATAAAAAAAATCTGATAAACTGAAAGGAACATAAAGCATAAATTTGCTACAATAGATAAAGGCCTTATTCAGATTCTTTCTGAAACAACATTGAACACATCAAACTATTTATTTTAAGCATGTATGCGGTGACACTTGTGTTTTAGACTGCAAAACAGCTCTTCTCTTTCTCATGTCTTATATTGTCCTTGAACAATTTATATCACTGAAAACGACTTATAAACGAGGTATCAGTTGATTATGTTTCAAGGCAATGTGATAGCACAGTACATACCCATCATGAAATTTGTCATCTTCCTGGACAGAGTACCAGCATCAAAGCTGTTGTCGACATCAAATATTGGAATCCATGTTGAGCCTTTAACCCATGCCTTAAAAAAATGCAGTTCAATCATGTGTACGGATTGAAGATGAATAAACGAGAATGCAAATAGGACAATACTAACTAATTTCCCAAACCTTTCTGTAAAGAGAACGGCTTGAACTTTTTTTTTTTTTTTTACTATTTGAAAACATTGCCACTTTAGTGATCACTAAGATCGGGAACCATGAATAACATTCAATCAGTCTTCTATTAATGACATTAACTATTAAAGAACATGAGTTTCCATCTCAAAACCAATTGGCAATGAGTGGTGTGGCCCATGAACCTTACTAATTAGTCCAGGATCTTTAGGCTGACCAATGTGGGATATTTATATTTCACACCCCTCTCACACGTGACTTGGGTTGGTTGAGCGCCCGGGGTTAGAGAGAACCCGTGACTTGGGTTAATTGAGCTCCTAGGGAGTTGAGCACCAGGGGATAGAGAGAGAACCCGTGACTTGGGTTGGTTGCGCTCTCGAGGAGTTGAGCGAGCCTATTGGAATGGGCAAGAGAGAACACAAGACACATGTGGATGAGGGAAGACTTGAGGTTAGGTCTGAAACCATGCTAAAGAACATGGGTTTCCATCTCAATACCAATTGGCAATGAGTGGTGTGGCCCATGAACCTTATTAATTAACTGATGTGTATTCAGGGTTAACCTATATGGGATATTTTATATTTAACATTAACCACGTTCAACCTAGTGTCTTCAAGAAATGATAAGTATGACAGATTAAATGAGCACTAACAATATGGTGATGACTCAATAGTAAGGAAAGGTGAGCCCAAAAGGAGGCACCTGCTGATTTGATTCACTAATTTGAGTAGAAGAAAAGCAGGAATTCAAAAAGGAAATATGTTCACCTTTATACGTTCTGTAGATGGACGGACATCAAGTAGAACTTTATCAGAGAGTTGAATTGCATACCCAGCTTCCCTTGGTGTAAGAATTTTGACTTTCTTGTCCCTTAACTACGATGAAAGAACAAGTTAAAGCCACATACGGAGCAGTAAAGAAGACCCAGAAACCAAAAGATACTCATGCCTAAACACTCGAGTGTAAAACTATACCACATCATGATTGCTTCAAAAAACAAACGATGCACATGATAAAAAGTCATAGCAGGTGGTGATAGAAGCCGATTGACAGACTAGAAATTACGTCAAAGCAGAAAAGGACGGACTCAGAAATCAAGCCCATCCAACAAGGTATCCCCTTAGAGGCATCCTTGTGCCTTTAGATCATCTCATAGTTTCCTAAATCACTAACACATCAGCTTAAACATTGAGATATTTCTGTAACCATTTTATGATCTTCAAATTCATTACATAATTAGCAATATCAGAAGTCTGTTATATGACCCGTATACACTGTCTTCACATTTGCAGAATCAGATCTACAACCAGGTTAAATATTTAAAACCATTGCCCAGAAATATCCACACAGTTATTCATTTAACACCAACTAATACTTCGTTGCATACATTTACCAGGAGCATTAGGTTTCATCCAGTCATGGCTTTTCTAGATTAAAGACTGAGATACTTATTCTCTTACCAAAAGAACAATCCGGCTTTAATCTTCATGAACGTTAACATTCTTTCAATAATGTGGGAAGGGACACTGAAACTCATCCCAAACCAAACAAGATCAAAACTCAAAATCACGAAAAGAGAATTAAATTAACACTGGCAAATAATAAATAAAACCCACATTATACAAAACAATACTAATATCAATCAATGCCTTGCATAAATCATCAATAGTAAAATACCAAGGCATCCCATCTTTTCTTTGCGGCAGCCATATCTTTGGCTTGCTTCAATTCATACTCTTCTTCAACCACCTGCATTCTTATGCCACTCCTATTACACTGCCAAAAAAAAATGTAATCAATACAATCATATATATCATAGAAATTAAAAAATAAACAATAAAAAGACGATTTTGGTGAAAAGGGTACAAGAATTTGAACATAAACGAACGTTTTTGTGGGTTCTGAATATGTTGCAAGATGACATTTTTGACCAATTCAAGAAATGGGTTGTGCTAGAAAGCTTAAAACTTTGGTGTTTACTGGAGGTGCTGAGAGCATTGAGGGGTGAAAAATTAAGGCCCAGAACTTCCATTGCTGAAACAGAGTCGAGAGTTCGAAATTTGCTGTGTTATCCTTTCGAGTAGAAGAAATTGGCGAGGGGAAAAGAATTTAGCTACAGACAAAAAGCCAACGCAAAGAATGGGGAAAATTACAGAGTCAGCCTCAAGTTTTGAAATAGTTTAATTTTAGTCGCTGTCTCTTATTCACATTGATGTGTATAAGAGACTTCAATCTAAGGAGTGTTTAAAGTTTGGTATAATTGAACAAATTAATTGAATTAAATTAGTTTTAAATTTAAATTTGAATAAATCCAACAAGGAATTTAGCTATATAGTTCGAATTTAGTTATTGAAAATCAATAACCGGATAACTGAATTTTTAATTTTATTAGTTTTAATTTTTTTAGTAACCAAATTTATATTTCCATTCATTCAACACTTATTATTGTTTTTCTTAATTCTTTTAGTCTCCTTTTTAATTTATTAGTTTTATATTTAATTTTATACTTAATTTTTCAATTAATTAATCACTGAATTTCAGTTAATCAGATAAATAAATAAAACCAAATTAGTTAATCAAGGATTTGATTTTAACTTTTTTGTACTGAAAACCAAAAAAGCTAAAAAATTTTAACCAAATTACTAAAAACCGATTGATGAACATCCTTATTTACATGGTACATTCTTTCATTAAAAAAAAAAATTTTACTATGAATTTCGCCATACCTTTTATAATTTAGTGTTTCGATTTGCTCGCTTATTTATCGTAAATGTTCTAATATAAAATATGTCTTTAATTATATAGTATCTAGTTTCAATATGTGATTTTAAGGGGCAAGTTTGATCGTTTTGGACATTTAACGATCTAATAGATCGGATCGTGAATTCCAAAACCCAATTTCGACTACCTCATTTTTTTTAAGAGAAAAAAGAAATTTATTTCTATTCTGTGGCACAATTTGGGCCGAAAGTGATGAAGCTCATATGAAGCCATTAATTGCTCCCCAAAATTAAGATCAGTGATAGTTTGGGCTCCTAATAAGTTATTTTAGTATTTTGTTACATGTCCCCACAAATCTTAGAACCCCTGCCCCTCTCTCTATATATACTAGAAATGTTAGTTGTGCTACGCACGACTTATACCCATCAGAACCCTGCCCCCCTCTCTATATATATACTAGAAATGTTAGTTGTGCTACGCACGACTTATACCCATCAGAAGAGTTAGTTATATCATGGGGTAAATAATAGAGCCCATCAGAAGATTTAGTTATATCATGGGGTAAATAATAGAGTTTCCATTGCTTAATTTTTTGTTGAGTAAGGTTCGTTTGATAAAAAGTTAAAAATGAGGAAAGGATATAACATTTTCTTCGATAATTAGACATGATTCAAGGACAAAAAAAAAAAAATTGTCAATTACAAGTATTCAGATATCACTACGAGAACATTCAAGGACAAAAAATGAAATGTCAATTGAACCCAAATGATCCATGAGTTTAAATATGTCCGGCTGGAAATTGTACAATCACCATAATGGGTTATTTGACAAGATTGAATTGTACAGGATGATTCAAGAGCTCTCAACTTGACATCCAACAACAACAGTAATGTCATCAACCTTTCGGCCTGTCAATGAAAAAGATAGAGAGGGTTGTTAACTTTGCCAATAGGGAAAATAGAAATGGAATGGAAAAATGAAGTAACAAAGATGTCTTTGTCACTCAATCACCCCATTAGCAATTGTATCTCTTAATGCATTTCGTAAGGTAGGTTATGAACGATATATTTTTGCAACATCAAAGTGTCTGTATCCTTCCTGTATACAAGTACAACATCATTTAATTTGTTAGTCATTAACAAGTTAAAAGATTTCAAGTGTTATTGCATTGAGTAACTTTAGCGACTTGTACCTTGAGCGCCATTAGGATGACTTGTTGAGCAACCTCTCTATTTTCAGAGGAATAAGTACCCAAACCAAGTGCAGGCATCTGCCGGCCGGGTTCAATGTCACCTGCCTCATATTTCTCATATTATCTTTTGCAGTCTAATTAAATGGTATCCTCCTCTCTACTTAATATTTCAATTTATAAAGTGCATGAAGTTGCTTCTTCTTCCGATAGATTTACATACAGGAGTTATACGTAAAAGTTAAACCTTAATATATAGCATTTCTTAACTAAAACAATGAAGCAACCAAGACTATTAAAAGAAAATTAGATTGTAACCTTATAAAGAAATGCTAATTATTGACTTGAGAGGGATTACATAGTGAAATTAAAATCAAAGAAAAAACCGTCATTGTCAGAGAAATAATTAGAGCAGAAATCACCAAAGTCAAACTTACTTGCTCAAGTTTAAAATAATCAGCAAAGTAAAAAAATTTATTGTTACTTTTTAGTATGGAGTAATCTGGAAGATCCTACTGTAGTTTCTTGCTTCTAATTTCTGGCTTACTTTCTATTAAAAATTTTGAAATGTGATAACTCTGGCTAGCACCCCTTAGTCATTTTTCATTTTGTAAAGTTTCTCATGATTTTCGTCTAAACATTTTAACAAACAAATTGTGGGCACTAAACTCACATTTTTCTCTATCCAAAACGTGATTCACATCCTAGTAAAAATCTTCATCTATCTCAGAATCCAGTCCTCAACAAAAAAAAAAAAAAAATAGTGTTTAGGACCAAAACAAAGAAAAGTTCATAAACTAACATGAACCAATTCCTACAAAATAAATTAATAACACAAACAGAATTTATTACAAAAAAAAAAAAAAAGAAAGGGAGAGTAATAAGAGCCTTAGGGTGCTATTTTAGCGAAGATTTGCCGTGATTGATAATTTGTCCGGCAATATTGCTCTTCCTCCATGATTACTCCTCTGATTATGTGTGTGTACGATTGCGTTTCTCTTAAAGGAAGATGATGGGTTTGTGGGATGAGAGATAGATGGTGAATCGAAAGAGTTAAAGATTACTTATAAATACTAAGGTTGTAATAGTTCATTAATGATCGAGGTGAGAAGGGAGTATAATCATCTCCGTCTCTACAGCTTCTTTGGGGAATAGAAACATGAAAGATTACGCATAAAACACTAATTGAACGACCTGCGTTAGAAATCGAACGATAACTTTAAATATAGAAATCTTTAAATATTCAGGCTTGAAATGTAGAATATCTTTTAAATATATATATATATATATATATATATATATTTTAATTGCTTGTACTATACAAGTATTTGAAGTATAAGAGAATGGTTCTCTAATAAGAATTGTAGATATATGTTTTAAATGCTTGTACTGTACAAACATTTATAGTACAAAAATAGTTCCCTATAAATTATATAGAATTCCTCATATATATATATATATATATATATATATATATATATATATATATTATGAAGCTTTTTTTATCTAGCTTCTCCAGCATTATTGTTTATTTAAAAATTTAAATAGCTTTACCTGCGTAAAAGGTAAATCTAATCGGGTTTAAATCAAAATCTAACTATGAAAAAATCTTAAGAATACATCTTGAAATGTTCTAAACCTTAATTTTACATTATTAACTTGATCCTACAATTACATTAAAAAATCAAGATTATACTATGTTTGGTAATTGTTGACTTGTGCAACTTAACATCGTAACCCTGTACTCGTACCTCACGTTTGGTACGCGAAAATGGCTTAGAATGGAAAAATCATTTAGGCAGAATGTGTTTCCACTCAAAATAAAAAACAAGAATACTTATTTCCATCACATGTCTAGTAACTCAAGTTAGAATGAAAAGAATTTTAAATTAAGTTGACTTAAATATCCCTGATTCTTTTAAGAAAATATAACAAAATTTTATTTATTTTTGTTCATGTTATTTATATTTTATGGGTATGAAAATGTTTAAAAAAAAATTTTATTAAGGATAAAAAAAATTAAAAAGTTACATATTATTTTTTCATTTAAATACATATTAAATAACTTAGTTTACTATTTAATAACATTATATATGTTTTTTTTTTTAAATTAATATTCATTTTGATAAAATCGCTATGCAAATAAAATTAAAATATAATTGACCATTTATGGTATCTAAATTGTGTGATATTTTTATATTTAAATATTTTACATGTAATTATATTTTTGTAGATAAATTATATATTCAGATTTTAAATTTTAATTGTGTAGTTACATTTTTTTCTTAAAAAGAAAAAAAGAAAGAAGCGTTACAATCTCTTGGAAATATTAGAATTCTTATTTTATACAAATTTCACATAACTCAAACAATTAAATTATACATTTTAACTAATTTTGTACTACCATATTTATTTTGCCAAAAAAAAAAAAAAGTGTTTATTTGCAAAGAGATGACAAATATGCAAAGAAAAAAATTTGAATTCAATTTGAATAAATTTGGATAAGTTTGTATTCTCATAATATTCTCTTTCCAAAATAAAGTTGGAAAGGGCTTTCCTCAACTTTTTTTGAGGAATGGGGATTCCAGGATCGATGAAGTATTTTGAAATTCTATTAATAGCGAAAATATTAACAGGTAATCAAATGATAAATAGGTAGTATATAGTATATTAAATCATGATAAAAAGTTGACATAATAAATTTTTCTTTTGTTTTGCTCTAAAATAGCAACAAACGTTAAATAATGAAATTTTACTCTACAATACACGAAATGCTAATGAAATTCTAGTTCTAAAGATAACTAAAATTACATGTTATTACTTTAAGTGAGATTATATATATATATGTGTGTGTGTGTGTGTGTGTGTGTGTATCACAATTAATTTTTTGCTAGCATATTATATAAAATATATATATACATATAGAGAATATATTGTTAATTATTTTTCATATCTTTTAAAGTTATGATAACGTGCACCTTAATACTTAATTGACACTATAAACTCTTTATTCATCTTTAATGGCATAAAATGTAGTTAACTTCAATCTAAAATAGTTTTTATTTTTCTTTTAAGTTCCTAGGTTATAATTTTTGATAGCAACACCACCAATAATTTAATCAATTATAGGATAAAGACTTTTTTCATAATATTGAACCTTTTTGAGATATATCTATACATTCTTTAGCATTAATAAAGGATAAAATCACTATCAAGTGCCAAACATCATAAATTAATAGATGAAGTACTATTTAATAAATTTGTAAAAATACATTATAAAGAACATTTACATAACTTTGTATCTTATACTTATCTACATCTAGAGAGACAGTGTCAATATTAGCAAGATTTTTGATTATAAAAATATTTAGAATTGTCTCTTATAATTTTTAATAGATTTGTATAAGAGACATATATATTCATCTAATATTTAATACATTTTATTTAATCTATCATCTTATATATTAATGTCATAATAAAAAGGTGAAATAAAATTTATAATTTTATTTTACTCTAAAGTGTACAGAAAAATTAATGAAAAATTTATCTATATTGCTCTAAATGCACGCAACTCAAATGAAAAACATTTAATTTTAAAGCAATCCAAAATAACATATAATTTCTATAATTTCTATTCTAATTAATTTTTTAATATATTGTATAAATTAATTATGTATCCAGATAGAGAACATATTGGTATTTTTCATTTTTCTTAACCTTATGATAATATTGATGTTTTGAACTGTTTCATTCATCCCTAAATAGAATCGAATATGGTTAACTCCAAAATTATAATTTCATATAATATTTTATTATGAATTAAATTTTTATTTATTAAATATATAAACAGAAATAAGGCTAATAAAAATGTATGGATTTATTTATTTTATTTTTTGTACTTTTTTCGATCAATTCCTTTTATTATTTACCAAGACATTTAATTTATGTCTTTATTGTTTTGTTACATGGTGTAGAATTGTATTGTAATTTCCCAATCAACATGTAAAATTAAATTATATCTACAAATATTTTAGAGTATTTAATAGTATGATTATATTTGAATAATTTAAGTTATCTTTTATAATTTATACACAGTATTCTTCTTGGTCTTGCAACAATTATTATATACTATTTTGGACATGAATCATACAATTGATTTAACATTTTTCATTTGCCTATAGCTAGTCCAAACCAATATTTCTTTATTGTTTTATCATATACTGGAACAACTGATATTGTAGTTTTCGAATTTGACATTAAACTCACTGTATACTTACAACTATTTAGAATATTGTTACAATTATTATAATAGACTATTTTGGGTATATATATTGTATCATGGGTTGAACTTATTTTCTAACTGATCAATAGATCATCTAAATTAATATTCTATAAAATGATGTTATTAAAGATAAAGACTTAGTAATCGAAATACTATTAAAAAGATAAAAAATTAACAAATGCCTTTATCTCAATTAAAAATTATGAATTTTTTATTTTGTATCCTAAGCGTTACTTTCGTTACTTGGTTAATTTTCTTATATTCATGTAGGCCAAGAAAAAAACAGTCCTAAATTAATAGTAATACAAACTTAAAAGAAATAAGAAAATAGTGTAATATATTGCATTATTTTTTTCACTTTATATAAATTTTAATTTTTTATTTATATGATTATTATAAGTTAGAACATACTCAAAAATTCTGTACTTATGGGTATATTTATCCTATTAACCAAAATTTCAAATTAAAAAAGTCATTATACATAAATCAAAGGTCATGAAACGATTATAGTTGACCGTTAGTTAAGGAAATTTGTGTTTAAAAAAATGATGTCGGCCAGATTTGTCATCTTCTTCAATTAATTTCGGCCAAAAAGGCTAGCAAAAATGCCAAATTCAACTTCATTGCATTCTTTTCAATAAATTTTACATGAGTCAAATATTCTCTTTATGAAAAGTTTATTCATCAAACATAATTAAACCAAAAAAAAATTAATATATAATAATAGTAAAATGGTCAACATGTTTAATTGACATCAAAGAAAAACTTTACTGGTCAAAAGATAATGTTAGGTACTAAATTATCAATGACACTAAAAAACTGGTCAAGTGTAATTAACCCTATATATAAAGTACTCAGGGAGAATGATCTAATTAAATTTTTCGCTCTGGACATACTTGAATGAACAATTAGAGAAATAAAATAATTGTAGCGAATTTGGAATATTTATTATAATTATAAAAGACTATTTTTATTGTGAATAAAAAATACAAACAATTTGATTAGACATATATAATAGTTACAAAATATAATATTTTTATTTTATTCTTTACTTAAATATTAATGATCTTTCTACTCTTAGTATTATATCCATCCTTATTATGTATTTATGCCAAAATTCCATAATAAGTTAACAAAGAAACAATTTATTTCATTAGCATTTCGTGCAATTTAGAATAAGATAAATAATGTTTTCATGAACATCGGATGTATTTTAAAGTAAGACAAAAGGACAAATTATTATTTCAATTTTTAAAATAAATTTAATATATTATGTTATACCTATCCATAATATAGAGAACATATTAGTTTAATATGTTTAATTTCTTATATATAAGACATAATTTTTGTTTGATTAGTTTAGTCTTTACATTTTAATCCGTAATATGGAGAATATATTAGTTTAATCTGTTTAATTTCTTATACATAAAACATAATTTTTGTTTGATTAATTTAGTCTTTATATTTTAATTAGATTCATTATTTATTTTTTGAAATTTTAGTTATAATTTAAATATTTCTATTCAAATAAAAATCTTGCATCTTATTATGTATTTATTCTGAAATGGGTGGTTGTATCCTAAAAAATAGGTAGAATAGATAATGAATAATTTAATTATATTTTCTTATTGGAAATTAGAAATTATATGATTAATTTATTTATTTTTTGAATTTTTATTTATAATAAATATTTTTATACAATAAAAATCTTCCATCTTATATGTATTTATTGCGAAATAGGTAGTTGTATCCTTAAAAATATGTAGAATAGATGATGAGTAATTTAATTATATTTTCCTATTGAGAATATAAAATTATATTTCATTAAGAGCAAATTTTTTAGGCATTATAAAAAAATAGAGAAATATTTAAATGTTCTTTCTTATTAGGAATTGGAAATTATATTTCATTAAGGGCAAGTATTTTAGACATTATAAAAAAAGAGAGAAACACTTATATATATTTTCTATTGAGAATTAGTAATTATATTTTATTAATAGTGGGTATTTTAAATATTATAAAAAAGAAAAAAATTAAAAATTAAAAGAAACAATTCGCATATACATAATCGAATATATATAATAAAATAAATATAAATTATTTAGAATGGATAATCACCAAAACTTGCGCCTTAACATGACATGTCTATTGTTTGGTAGGCAAGTCAACACTTAATGTTTAATTTCATGCTGGTTTTACTTATACTACATTATGGCCTGGTTATATCTGTGAATTATATTTATCTTATTATTTGTAATTGATTTTTTATAAAAATAAAAAATAAAAATAAATTTACCTTTTTTTGTCATTAGTTAGCCTGTAGGTTAAGCATTATTCTCAGCTGCTCATAAAAAGTTAGAAACTATTTTTTTTAATAAATTAAAAACAATAATTTAAAAAAAGTTGGTTTAGAGTTATTTTTTAAAACTGGTTTTAACTTTTCTAAATATGAAAATAAAAATATTTTTTTAAAAAATTTTTTGTTTACTAAATTCCTTTAATTTTTTTTTATATTTTTGTTAATAAATTTCCAGTTGTATTTGGATCAATAGATCTAAATAATGATTTAAAATTTACTTATTTATTAAAATAATTTGTAATACTCAAATAAATTAATTTTGAATCCAACTAAACTAATAAATATAAAACGAATGATTTCAAACAAGTTTCTAATTCGGTTAGATTTAAAATTCATATATTTTGACAAATTCTTCTAACAAATGAGTGATTTCAAATCTTTCTACAAATCTATCGATTCAAATACAATGTTAAATTTTTTTTCAATTTCAAAAAATTATAAATAAATTCCAATAAGACAAGAGAACAATTCCTTAGTTTTCTTCTTGTATAACTCTTACTCAATTGTTAAATAACTTATCTGAATATTAAGGAATCTTTGACCTTTTCATTAGTAGATTTTAACCCTTTTTTTTTTGGTACAAGGGTTACAAAACTTTACTACTTAACCTATACAAGAACGCACAAAGGACCAAAAGTAGCAATAAGAAAGACGTTCATCGTACAAAAATAAACATCCATTTATACTGTTTTTCCTTTTGCTGAACTTTTGTTCGTATACAAAATATAACAAGCATTAAACACCTCTATCTAGCTTACGCAGCCCCCAGTTTTCCTCATATGCCCCACCAAAACAACTAAGGAGTATAACTATAATAGAGAGCTATATGGGGGTACAAAAAGACTTCACGAGAACAATCAGTACATGTCTAGACAAATAAGATTAGTAATTCTAAATAAGCAATCTGTATGATCATCAGGAAGCTTTTGATTTGTAATCTCCAACGCTCAAGTAGACATGTTCTCTCAACACCACATCCACTGGAGGCTGATTTTCAATGCAGTTGACCGTAATCTGCCAAAGGTATAAAACAGATTTCCCTTAATAAGATGACAATTAGCAATTCCATAGGGTCAAAGAGGGGAGAAAACAAACCTTCCCGTTTCCAAGTTGAAACTCTGACTTCAAGTTCCAATGATCTCTCATTAATAAATAAGTCTGTAAACCTTGTGCAAACTTCGAATTTCCTTTGTAACCATAAAATCACCATAAGACTAAACATCCAGATTTTATTGGAATCCCTTTTTACAACTAATCTAAAAAGCTACCTGCATATAAAGAAATAATCGTATCTCGGACAAACACTAGAGATGGTCTTGCCAATCTGATAGTAAACGAGAGATTTGAGATTCCATAAAACTTCTCTTCAGAAAGAATGACCTGCAATGTTGCATAATTCTGTTTAAGAATTCAACAGACCAGAAAGAAAGGGAAACTCGCAAGGACACCAGGTAGCATTACAAGCATACTGAAGTATATGCAAATTTTGTGGTTTAAATATTTACAACATATGTGACCAGAAAGAAATGGAAACTCAGAAACCCTCTTTACAGAACAGAAATTGGGTGCACCAAGTAAAGAGACTGGGTCATTCTAGATTTGTATACTATTTCATCATGTATCTAATCTTATATACATATTAGATGACACCAGGTAACATTACAAGCATATCAGAAGTAACTGAAATTTGTGTGATTTAAACTATTACAACATATCTGACCAAGTACTCATGGGTCCAGAAACAACTTACAGCATCTGGTGGCATCAAGGTGGAGGGCAGCAAAGGAGAACCAAGTGCATCCCTGATATTTGCTTCCTGTACAAGTTATTTGATAAACTAGTTATCAAGTCGGAAGTGCTATTGAAGCACAAATGCCTATATAAACAATTTTACAATTGAACCAAAAACTTATACTAAAATAAATTCATCCAAATTGAACATGGAGTTGAAGATAATGCAAAAAGAGACGAGGCCTAAACCACAGTATAGTGACCATATGCCAATAATTACTCGTGAAATGTGGAGACTCGAAGCAATGCCTCAGGGGTTGGTGGATGGGGGCGAGAGAGAGCTAGAAGGGGGGTACAGAACTAATTGAAACTTTTATAGCTTTAAGAGCCATGAATTTTATGCAACTAGACTGCCCGTCGTCTAGTGCATAAAATTCATGTCTCTAATTTTAATGTTTAAAATTTTTTATACATAAATTTACAGAGAGCATTGTTTATGCATCTAGATCCAATCAGTCAATTAGAGAAAGAGAAGTGCATAAAAAATCACCAGAGACTTGAGAATTTGTTGAGCAATTGACTTGTCCTTAAGAGAAGTCTGATTCAAAGAACACCTCCACAATGTCTGTAGGTTCAAGCCCAGCTTAATTTGTAATAAGAGACAGCTATTCACAACATGTTGCAAAAGTGAAGCACAAAACACCAGTAATCAGAAACTATTGCTATTTTTATGTTGAAGATGATGTATGCATATGCATGCAGTTGAGCAGATGGAATTTTTCTCCACAAAGTACCTCACGAGCTACTCCAGCTTCAAACAATGATTCATCCTGACGTAAATCCAGTACCACCAAAACATCACCTGCAATTACAATTGATCAAAAAGACAGTAATATAGCAACATCATCTTCAACATAAAAATAAAATAGAGAACAAAGAGAATTCACAAATATGATCTACCATCTCCTGCAGCATCCATGCTATCCAGCTCACTCACTGATATTATCAGGACGTTTGAAACCACGAGAGATCAGCAAGTTCAGGAACTATTTGTAAGTTACAAGTAGTACAGAAATTTAGCTTTAAAATGTAAACGGTGAAGCAGTAACTGCATTCGGGCAAGGTAACTAATACCAAGAACATCCAAACTAGTGCCAAGATTCCAAGCAAATAAACACTTGGCATACCCAGTATCCAAGAATTAAATGAAGTCCTATGAAGTTAATGAATGCCATTAGGAATAAACCAAAAACCCCATGATTCAAGCAAGTATTTCTGAAATAGATTGGCCTATACAGGTGGATACAAATGAGACATTCAGTGAAAGAAATTCAACAAAACTAAATTCCCTCAAGAAATTACATCAGAGCTAGCAATCCAGGAACAGTCCGGGATATATACTCCACAGATTTTTCAACTTTCAACATGCCATTCTCTTGTAAAGAGGCGACACACTAGCTATACCATCCAAAACTGAAACATCTGGCCTTGATCTAATGAGGAATAATTCTGATTTTCAATTAACTAAACATACTCCTTCGTTGTCCTATACCCAACATCACGTTGAAATTTCAGAGAAGTCTCCTTTGACAAAAACATCCAAAATAGTTATTCCCATTTCCTAGATATACACTTTAATTTGAAGATGGAGATCCCTCACAGCCGGGCCCACATAACGTCTTTTAGGTTTGCACCAAGGCAATTACATATGACCCCAAGTACGTGGATGACTCATGCTATATAGATTAAAGGTTGCACTCGCATCCCCTGCCTTTATTGCACCACTGTTTGACAAATTTCTAAAATTACGTTTAATAGTTCAGTCCAATATATTTTGTAGTTCTATGTGGTTCTCTTAGTAGGAGTTTATGGAGGCTTGAGAAGTACATCACAATCGGTTAAACATCTTTTCATTCATATAAAAGTTGGATTCACCAATGTGAAAAAATAAATAAATAAAATAAAATTCAGGACAACGGATCTAGCTTCAGTAAAGAATTTAGATGTCTGCTGTCAAATAAGAAGTGGCAGAAACATGTTATAACAAATCTTCTAACCCAGATACAAACCTTAATATCACTAAGCTCTTAGAGAGAAATTTGCTACAGTAATTTCTCCAGCTTTCTCAAAAGCTAATATGTCTTCTGTTGTCATGGCCTTGACCTCCTTCGCAACAGGTCCCATCGACTTTCCAAGCCTTTTCCCTAGAAGACTACAGAAGGAAAGTCCAGTGTCACAGACTAAATGTACCAGAAAGCCCCAGGAAAGAATACATTCAGCAACGAAAATTACTTACCTGAAATCAGGTACGTGCTGCACGTAAAGAAGCATACTTCAAAGTATCATTACATGGGACCAAGGACTTAATGTTGAGTTCCTCAAGCACATACTACAATTAAAGAATGAAAATATTGAAAAGGAACAAACGCAGGTCTGAAACCATAAATCAGAAAAAGAAACAAAATTCTAACTTAAATCTTAAAATATAATTTGCAGCAATTGCACTATCTAAATGAGATAATTGAAGTCATCAAGCACACCAGGGTTTCCTGATTAAAGCAAATGGACTCAACTGATATCTTTTCAGATACAGTCTACCACCAACTTAGCTAAATTGAACAAATAAATGCAGAGCATGTCAATTGAAAAAACTCAGCCTGATATCAGCTTGTACCTGTAGGTTGTTATGGTTCATCCATTCATGAAGTTGGCATGACCTTCACTAATAATGTATTCAATATACAAATGGATACACACTCGATTCACAACAATTATGAGATAGATAAATGGACTAACAAAATGTTCAAATTCCATTCAGAACTGCACGAAATTGTTTATATTTGAAGAACTATTAGCTCAATTGTTTGGTCATACATGCAAATTACAGAAACCGAAGTATAATTATCCGAAACTGTCTCAAAAAATCCATCCCTCCAGCTTTCAACAACCAAAACAATCAACAGAAGTCATTCACCACAATTCCCTCCATTCCCTTAGCCAAGATGATGATATAAAATATTCAAATTAACAAGAATAAAAAGTCTCATTTTCACCCATAAACTAAAAAAAGAAAAGAAAAAAAAAAGTTGTTCTCAGTAAAGAGAGAGAGAGAAAGAGAGTAAATTAAAGAAAAAAACTAAGGGATTAGGATGGACAACTAATACGTCACCAAAAGCAGGAAGTTAAGAATCAGTAGGGCAGTATCCATATGCAAATGTTTTCAAAGCATCTTACCCTGGGCATTCCTCATCCTACAGAACTACAAAAACGTCCATGCCAGCAAAATAGTAGATCATTTCAGACACTTCCACCTATTGAAAAAGTTGTAGAACATCCAATTGCTTATTTGACACTCCATAAAGGGGAATTAGTGGCAAAACTAGAAAATAATCATTGGCTTAACTATAGTGGACTAGGGCCTTGTCTACTCTACTCTAGTATTTTTCAAGAGGAAAATTAATGTGAACTTTGAAGTGTCCATCTTTACCTCCATACTCAGCTTTCAAGTCGGTCTGAAAAAGCGTATCCTCATAAGCTCCAATTGAGATGCTTTATAGAACAGCTTTTGCTTTCAAAATTTTTAAATCACACAGGAGGGCGCATGTAGTTTGTGTTGCACTCAACAAAAATAGTATAATAGACTTCTCTTAAGCAAACAGTGAAAAGAGTACAATTTTAAACTAGCTGTATTAAGTTATTGTAGAGCCATCAGGTACCTCTTTCAGTTTACCCGCAATGTCATCAAGGAAATCAGCATCAGGGTGCACAACCACCATCTCCCTGAAATGGAGATACAACAACTTAATATCAAAAACAAGTACATGATTGATGATCAGGCTAAAATAAAATGCATACTCCAAGAAACAAGACAACATTCTTCTTCTGGTTGAGATTGGGTGTGAGATAGGGTGTTATGGTGGAGGTGAAATGTGAAAGGAATCTAGTTTAACAGTGCAACAAAATCTACAAAGGGTATACAGAACCAAAAGACACTACCTGAGTGGCGTCTTGAGAGATCCAGCTGCATTGTTTAATTAAAATTTTTTGAAAAGATAAGAATTTGGTTTAAAACTTTAGAACAAGACAAGAAATAAGCATATTTAGCACAAGAATAAGCCGCACCTCCCCTTCAACTTCAGGAAAACTACAATAATGAATGCTTTCTTCCGATTCATTGCAAACTTTGCGCATGTTCTGATAAAGATTCTCTGTGAAAAACGGTGTAAATGGAGCCATTGCTCTACTATGAAGTCAGCAGAACCTGTCACAGTCGAGTTGCAATACTACAACATTTTGTAGCAAGAAATAACAATCAGTAGTTGAAAGAATGGGAACCATTCACATGCAACTGATCACCAATCAATACTCTTTCAAGCAAAATTGCAGTTGTGAAGATTAATCCAAATTATATATTGCTATATAACAAAACTACAACACAGTTATCTCTGATCTTTGTTTCTAGATGTCTAAAGAAACCAGTTATAACTGAACACTAGAAATTCAGAAAAGCAAAGATGTGTATGTAGTGCAACACTAATAACTTCAAACAGAAAGACAAGAAAATGCCAGCTTACATGGTAAAGGGTTGACAGTGCAACTCTGCAATCCGCTTCATCTGTACGACCTTTCAGTCTCTTCCGATTAAACCGCACATAAATGTTTGTCAGGTTATCCAGAAATTTCAGGAGTTCAGGAACAACCTACAAGAAGAACATATGAGGTATGCCAAACAAATATCAGATGGATTGATTTGAAAACATATTACACATTCAGACTCAAGAGAATATGCAAACAATAGCATTATAAACTAACTGCAAGTAGTGTTTTATAACCTTTACACACAGGGAGTTGCAAGACAAATAAAAACTCTAGCAAATAACCAAGTTCGTTTAGAAGCACTTGACTGACTAAGCACTCATGTAACTGCCACCCTCCCAAAACCCCCATCTCATCCCTGACAAAAAACTAAAACTTTGATTTCGGTGTCAAGAAGAATAGAGATAAAATATCCCATGCTAGAGAAAAGGAGTACACTAAGACTGCTTTTGGTTGCGGTAAACTGCCACATAGAAAAAAAGAAAGGTATATGGCATCCTTCACCAAGGTGAACAATTCTTCTTCTTTCCATTCCCCACACTGCCCTTCTCTGTGAAGAATTTCTTCCCTTCCAAAGTCCCCATGCCACCCTTCTCCCTCCTAGACCAAAAGATGATTTTGGATCATAGAATGCCACCATTCACAACCTCCTTGAATGATAGGAGAATCTACAAGATGGTCCTTAAGAAAATAGCAAAGTTGTATACAATCATAACCCTTATGTGAATCTCACACCGATTGACAAAAATCACATTTTCCTTCGAATTAAGTAATCATTTATCACCAAAATGATGGTAACAGTTTTCAAAAGCAATATTTTGCCTATAAAAAATGAATATGGGATATCGCCAGTCTTGAGAGTGATATGCAGAACTACAAGCATACCATTATAGGCTGGATAAATTAAACAAGTCTAGAAGATGTGAAAAGCAACAAACGTAATTATCCCACAACAGCATGAATCTCAACAGCATGATCAGAATTAACATTATTGTGTCCAACAGACTTTAGTCTTCAAGTCACATTATTTGGACATGAAGTAATGCTCCCTTAGTATGCCACAACCAAGAAGTTTAGCCCACCCTTGGTATGTCAAAACCTAGAAGTCTAAAATCAATTAAGCAAGCCAACCACAGAACTTCTTGAGCCAACTAAGATAAATAATGCCATAACCAAGCTCAAGTTATTTCAGTATTATGAAGACCTAGTTTAATAAATCAACATTCAACTTATCTCCAACAAATGACCACTCTTCTTGGATAGCAATGGTAACTACCAGATGCCATCTATCAAAATTTACACTTGCTTTTTCAAGGGAGCAAAATGATTTTCCTTTACCTCATTAGGCATTTCTTTCAAGGAATTCATGATAAGTCCATAATAAATTTGTCAGTATAGGCATCGTGATTTCTTTTTCATCTCTATTTTTCCATGATGAAGAAAACTTACCGTATACAGTCTATATGCACCCATTTCCTCCCGAACAAAATGTACCAAACTCTGAGTTGCCGAGTTGATCCACTGGTCAAGAACATTAGAAGAATTCTGAAGATTGTTTTGATCTATTGGAGCAAATGGTGCAAGACCCTCAACCTCAAGTCTTTTTGCATTTTGTACCAGGAATCTATAAGCATTATACCAAGGCAAAAAAACATCCTTAACCTGCATAGAACAAGGATGTTGTTCTACCTTAAAAAGAGGTGTTATTCTAATATTTGAGAGAGAAGAATATTATTAGATAGGTGAAATCTTAAAAGAAACAATACAACCAAACAACTTTGAACTAAGGAGAAATTGTTAGTTTCAAACAATACTAACCACACCATATACTCCATCTTTTTTAAAACGCAGCTGTCTCTTATACACATCTTCATGGTGAATTTATAATGGACAGCGTCGTAAAGCATCCTGCAAAAGATAGCAGGCATGGTTGCAGTCATCCACAGTAACATAGTTAAGGAATCTTCACCAAGGGTCATGCAGTTTAACCAAACCAAAAACTAAAAAAAATAGTCAGCAAAATCATAGGGTTTATCAGAGGTACAAAGAAGACCATGTAACAATACTTACAGCCCCGTAATCATCAATGACTTCTCCAGGAGGAGGATAGTTCTTCAATCTTTTACTCATCTTTTTCCCATCTTCAGCCAGAACAAGTCCATTGCAAATGAGGTTTCTGAAAGCAGGTTTCCCAAACAATGCAGTAGCCAATACCATGAGAGTGTAAAACCTGTACGATTAGTGAAGTTCACAATATCAGGCTAAACCACGTATAATACTTAAAAAGTTAATTCCATTTACTATTAAGGTTATAGCAAGTAATCTCTCTCCAAAATTTGATGTTTTTTACCGCTCTTCGGTGCCTTTGCATAACATTGTTGACTTTCATTAACTTAAAGAATATAACACATGGATGTAACGCGACCTCATTCACCTAAAGAGGTCAATGGATAAGCCACAATTTATCAAACTCAGCCTTGAATCTACCATTCTCCTCAACTTGAGAATAATTTCATATGACATTGCCCCTTTGACTTAGTAACTTCGGAAAGTAACAATCCTAGTTCAAAGGCACCTAGTCTGATTTCTTATGGGACGGACAATGTCATTCAATTGACATCCAAATTGCTGGTTAACCTGTTCTCAATGTGAAGCCATAATTATATCACACTTGGCCTTGAAAATACTCTTATCCACTCTTTGACAATTTCATAATACAAATTTGCCCCAGCAAATATAGTAATTTTGGAGCAAACTGAGACTAAGAAGTCAAGGTACTTAGATTTCCAATGGGACAACCAATGTCATTCAATTGCTATCCAAAGTGCTAAGAAGTCCATGTTCTCAATGTATAAGTCCATTTATCAAAGGGCCAAAGACCTAACATTAGACTAAGTACATCGAACTAAGGATAAATACAATAAACAGGATGCATAACAAAACAACTTCAAAGGAAGCTTTTGGGATCATAACATAAGCCAATAGCCCTTGGGTCGTGTGAATGCAAGACAGAGCACAATCAAAAGTTCAAAATTCTCAGGCTTGATAGTAGTACTTAGACTAATGGTTGAAGCTTTTAGACATTTCTCCATCTTAGGCCCTATTTGGGATTGTGGTGCTTTTGCCAAAAAAGTATTTATAGATGATAGAAGCCACTTGTAGAGTGTTTGGTAAGTATCACCTTCTATATTTAGGGATAGAACTTTTGGTCTCACAAGCACTTTTAGCACAAGCTGAAAATTGGTGCTTTCTTTTGGATTACCTTTGCTTCTTAAAAGAACTAAAGATAAAGTACAACCACAGTATCATAAATTTAAGACCAAAAAAAAGATTTAAATACTTTTCAAAAATTCAAAATCAAATATTATCAAATATAAAAAATGCTCATGCAATTTAAATCCCAAACAATAATATTAATCACCAAGTACTTTCTTTCATAGCTCAAACCATCTTTGTGATAAGCCACAGCAATCCCAAATGGGGCCTTACTCTAAAAAATATCCCTGAGCCACAGACCATTGTTTTCAATTAAGCATTAGAAGCCTAAGTTGTTTAATAAAAAGGATCAGTAGACGTACCCCACAAATTTAGTCTAGCACATTCCAGCAGTATTATCACATACATGGACATTCAGAATATGCTTCCAATTGTGTATCATGACACAAGAAAATCAACGATAGTAAAAGAAAATATAATACCTTCCATGTCTCCTTGCAATAGATCAAAACATTCTTCGAATGGATAATGAATATATGCATATGGCATGGACCCACTCTCAAACCAGCAATCAAATACCTGAACAGAAGACAAAAATGCAACACATGGCAAGTGAGGGCAACCAGATTGCTAAGTAAATGTACGAGCATTATAGAATACCAAAAGAAAAACAAATGGACCAGGTTGCAAACACTATATCCAGAACAAACACATAATCATGGCAAAAATAAATTATAACAGAAACTACGAACTAAGAGCTGATTCGATGTCCTCAAATCATCAAAAATATTTTTCATCTCTTCCTGCAATATATTTACTCTTTGGTGTACATTTATTGTCATACTAACAGAATGCTTCAAGACATGCACACATAGCTTGACTCTGACCAAACAGGATGTCAAAGGCCCTGGATATGACCTGTTTATTTCCGTGTCGTGTCGTGTGACAGAATTAGTAGATTATCACCTGATAATATCTTTCCTCTTGTGCATCACCTTTACTGCACCAATGGAATTCACAATATACATCATGTACCCACACTGAAGACATCTCAGCACT
Organism: Cinchona pubescens; assembly: GCA_025175665.1. Lineage (NCBI taxonomy): Eukaryota > Viridiplantae > Streptophyta > Magnoliopsida > Gentianales > Rubiaceae > Cinchona > Cinchona pubescens. The sequence goes on from JANKKI010000358.1 coordinate 387,396, forward strand.
AGCCACTTACTGATAAGAACACAAGAAGCCAATAGCTATTCATGTTTATTTATTTCTATTTTTTTCCAAGGGAAATGGTACACAGTGACCATATCTCAAGGTACTTTAATTTTCATTAATAATATAGATCTAGCTAATGGGAAATAAGGAGATGCAAAGCCAATAGCCTCCTTCAACCTTACACTATATCCTTCAACTAGGATTTTTAATAGTAGTGCAAGATGCTAAGCAACCACCCAATATCATATAAATTTTATTTCTCAAAAGTGTGTGCACGAAAGAATAATCAAAAGGAGAGACATTAAAAAATAAAAAGAAATTTGAAAAGAAAACATCATCAAAATCAGACGAGAGAAAGAAAGAAGGAAGATGAGAAAAGCACGAGAATTCCCAACTCATTACATATTTTGTCACCATAATAAAACAAAAATAAAGATGGCAAAGCAAAAATCAGGCAGCATTCAACAATGACAGAAGATTTACATCAGATGTCGGGATTACCTTGGAAGATGCAAGGACAGCATACTAGCAGAAATGCATGAATCTCTACTAACTTTTAACAACTATTTTCATGTAATTGAACAATTGCACATCCATCTTCCAGCTAAGAGTTGCTCAAATTTATGATGAAGGAAAGTTAAGCCTTTATGTCATACAACTTGGAACTTTACTTGCAACAAAAACTTCAAAAACAATTTAAGTAGCCCCTAAAACTACCATTAGATGATTCCAGTTATCATATTAACTATACCAGAATAAAAGTAAACGAACAACTGGTGGAACATATTTAATGTGCCCAACGGACCTTTATTGCCCCAGGACTGATAAAGTAAATGAAAAATCCACTTGAACAGTTTTGATTACTACAGAGTTCCAGATTAGGAGTTGCATCAATGAAGAAACAATCTCGTGGATTACTAATGAGCTGAAACAAAATATTACTAGCAACGACAGCACAAGAACTGGCAGGAAATTGAAACTAATGTTGTGATAAAATTGTGCTGTGTGATAATTTGTGATGTTATTAAGGAGTTGGAAGTTATAAATCCCAATCCTAATGTTGTGACATGGATGATTTAACACATCAAGTCAACAAAACCTCCAACCAGTGACATGTCAAAGTAAATCCGTCAATTGACATTGACTCAAAACATATTTTAACTATGGCATATGACTACAGAGTAGTCACATGTTTGACAGTCTAAACTCTTGGGGCAAATTTTGGACGAAATATTTTGCTTGAATGCTCTCTCTACGGCATAAAATTACCATAAATCAACACAAATGGTTCATGGATTTGTATCCACGCAAAAGATTGGCTCTATGCTTTTGTGGCTCCAAAGGTTGATCCTACTTGACATGCTTTTATGTGTTGTGATTGGCTAACTCATTAGTCATCCAAGATTAAGGATCACTCAACTCTAACCCCTTATCTTTGTACTGGGTTTGCATAAGATTATGATGGCTTATCAAAACATACACTGATAAGAAGTTTATTGACCAAATCACGAGTGTTCTACTAAGCTAACAGAGGAACACTGTTACAGTACTCTTTTCAGTTCCATACTGAATGTCTTCACTTCCTTTGAAGTTGCCCAAGAACGATGACTAATGTCCTTAATAGAAAGTTCAAATTATATGAGATCACAGATTACGCACAAGAACAAAAAAAGGGCCCTAAATGTTCTCAATTTCTTCACAGTAATCAACATGGGGAACCCAAAATGTCCCACTTTTTGCCTATACACGGGCATGTTTTCAACTATTTCTTTGAGACAGAGGACCAGAGGAACTAATTATCAAGCACAACCCTACAAAGAAATAACTGGGGGCAGGAAAATGGCAATCTTCTATTATAGCAACTTACTTCAATATACTATTATTTAAAAAAAAAAAAAAGATTCAATTATAAATTTATGTATTGCCCCCAAAAAAAAAATCATAAGCATTATATGTAAAAGCAGAACATGAAAAATGCTCATATATCCATCATCCACCCGTACACCATTTTCAATGGCTGATAAACCAATACAGCAAAAGTAAATTTAAACAATATCAAATAGCACAGATGTTCTGAAACAAATGAAGTAGCAAAAACTTAATGCTTAAACAAGGTTTAAATGATCTTACATCCTCCACTCGTCGAAGGACACCATACTCTGAGCCACGAGTAGATGGAATTGTGATATGATCAATCTTGTGACGATGCAAATCAGTCACCTATCAAGCAGAAGAAAAAAGAGTGAGTAGGTCTACCTACACCTGACCACGTAAGTTTACAGTACAACCTCTTCTGAGGAGATTAAAGCAAAAGAAAACAGCATGCCTATATCTGCTTTTCTGTAAATAAAGCTTAAATATTTTCTTGATCTAGAACCTTAAAACCAGAAAGCTTCTCCAATTTGTCAATGGAATCTATTACCACAATCGTTTCTTCACCATCCTCACTGATCCATATTGGAAGTGGAGTACCCCAAAACCTACTTCGACTGACAGCCCAATCCCTTGCATTTTCTAACCAATTGTGAAAGCGTTTTTCCTATAAAAAGAAGACAAATTCTGTCACAGCTGATACACAGAACACAATATACTAGCAAGTTCAAAAAGAAAGGACTCCACTGGGGTGAAGTTGGTTATGCATAGATTATTATATGTGGAAAGACATTACACACAGATAATTTATATGCTGGTCATTATATCCACCCACCAAAAGGTTATATTTTCAGCATGGTAAAGTAATAAGGAAAAAATAAGGCAGTGGCACTGGTCTTCAGGCGTATCATGAAAAACACAAGGCAGTGGAGTAGGTCTTGTGGTATGTGATAATAGTTCAAAAGATGGGGCAAGAACCAACAGGCTTGGTACCATTATGAAAGGGAGGAGGAGAGGAAGGGTGGATGAGAACCAAATTGGGGGTGAATATGCTAATTAAGTTTTTGTGATTGAATGATGGTTTTGAATCTCTGTATTTTATTAGTAATATAATTCACACCTTAAGATTCCTAAAAAAAAAAATTTAACCGCAGAAAGTAAAATGAGGAACAAGATCTAATTGGACAAGATTTCATGTCAAGCAAAGTTAACCGTCAAACAAAATTCCTTGTAGTCAATAACACAAGGAATATGATAAGAAATTTTGGAAACGGTAAAATTTCAATAAAACAATTTCAACTGCAATAGTATATGATAAATATGACATAATCCTCTCAGAAAACAACACCTTTTCAAGGTTCGCATGAAAAGTCTTTTTACCCCATCAAATAATAATAATTTGAATATATCTGGGACCCACCTCCAGCCTATACAAGTCCAACAACAAGGTTAGAAAACAAACTACCAGATGTGACTCATCTAATTAACCCACAGGGACAGAGCTATGTTAATTAGAAAAAAGGTGTATGACCATCTTCAAGAGCAAAGAGGTAAGTAGGAATATTAAGGGTTCGAATGTTAACACATCTTACTTATGCATCTTCCCAAAATCAAATTGAGGAGTATTATTTCTAGTTTGTCAATGAACAAGAAGCGAAAAATAATGAATAATACATGCGTGCAAGGAAAGAACAGAAAATAGACAAACTCAGAATCTCAGGTTCCAGTGAAAAACCAAACAAAAAAAAAAAAAAAACCCCCACAGAAAAAGAAAAACAAGCAAAAAGACTCCCTATGAACCACATGAAGAAAGACTGGAATCGTCCAGTGTGTGTGTGGGAGAGAGAGAGAGTGAGAGTGTGTTTGTTTTAGTAGCCCAAACCTTCACAAAATCTGGAACCCAATATGTCAGTTTGTTATTCTCCAGTAACTGATCCTTAATCTTTTCCACTGCAACAAACCTTATCATTAAAGTGTAAAAATCAACTCAAGTTTATATGAGAACCTAAGCACTCCCGATGCAAGAGAGATTTAAAAAGAAATGCTTTGAAAGTAATAAATATGAATGCATGAATACAGTATACCATTGTTCATACCATCAGACCTCCATAAACTAGTCTAGCTGACAACGCAATGAATCAGTAGAAAGATAACAAAAGATCTCCACATGGAATGGATATCTGTTGCAAAGAATATCAAGCCGCCATTTTGGCATAAAACTGACTATACTTCTTGTAAATAAATCTGATTTGTATCTCAATTATTGCATTGACTCGTGTACTTGAGAAATTTAAGATTCTAATTGCCCGGAATAATACAATCCAGCAGTTCAGCGGACTGAATCATTCTGGATATTTAACCAGTTTGGTTTTGTTAGGATATCAAAATCTGAAGCAGTCCATGAAGGGAAAAATATAATATGTAGTTGCAATCACTAGGCAGAACATGTGAAAGACATTATGTTGAAGGTCATAGATTCATCTAAACCTTCTGAAAACCCTTTTAAGATTGTAAAATGCAACAAACATATATGTGATGCCTGCTCACATCTCCAATTTTCCATCACCTTATACCAGCTTCAGACCTTTGAGGGATATTCTCTAGATGTGTCAAAATTTTTGAAATAAACTCCAATTCCCGATGCTCAGAGATGAGAGGAAAAGTGCAACAAAGGAAGCCACACTTAAATTCCAGAAGTACAATTCAGAAGTGCCACAAGGGCAATGCACTAGGAAAAACAATTTAAACCATAGATCCTGGTCAATGGGCAGAAACTATTCTAAACAAGATTCCATCTTGCATATTGCTTTTTGTGCAAAATACATGGGCTTAAAACATAATACTCAGAATATCACAAACCAAACAGAAAAAGTCAACGATGAATTTCTCTCAGCCCAAGACTTCATTCGAAACAAAAACAAAAGAACAAAAAAGTAGTTCAGTGTTCCCCATCCAGTGATTTAGAAATATCGACAAAAAAAAGGACACAAATTAAGCACATCCAAGTTTCAACTAAATCATGCCCGAAATGTATTGCCCTTTTGTAAAATAAATCATATGGAAGGGTAAGATATGGGTCCAAAATGGTAAGGAAGAACATTCAAATTGACAAAGTTTGGATGTAATGAAAGAAAAAAGGAAGGAAACAGAATAAGACAGGTAAAAATAAATATATACCAGCTAGGAACTGCTCTATAGATAAGAGGAGTATCGGATCTTGCTTGAACAAAATGGATAAGATGGGTAAAGCTCCCAGATTTGACAAGCCTGCCTTTTTCCTGAAGAAAACAAGCTGCGGCTTCAGGTTCCACAGGAACAGTAGAAGCATTACATCATGCAAATCTAGTTGGTCAATGGGCTAAGAAGATACTGACAAAAATATTGACCATATAAGAACGAGGAAAACTACAGAACCCTAGATGTGGTAAACCCAACTGCTAGATTTGTGAAGGATAAAATTTATCAGAAGCAACATTTCTTGCATGTTTTTTTTCTTTCTATAAGATTTAAGCATCTTCGGACAAACCATCGGATGCATACTACGAGTTCTCCACTAGTATTCATTAATATAAGCATTCTTCTTCAAATAAAACTAAACATTCAACTGGCAAGACCTTGACAGCCTGAATGATTTTAGGAATTCTCTCCCTACAAAAGGCCTGTCTCTTATAGACATTAGTGTGTAGAATTAGAACAGTAATGGAATCTGTCTCTTGCACCATCAGGAAAAAAAAATAGAATAAGACAACCTCTCAGACTAGAGTTGCTCAAGTCTCTAATTGCAGAAAAACAACAAACAGTTTGTCTCCCAGGAAAGCAAGAGGAGACTAACGATTAACAAATGGTCCAAACAATCAGATAAGTCAAAAGAAATCCACCTTCCAACCAAATAGTAAAACACTTAAAAATTCTACAGTATAGTTTCAATCAAACATTCAGAAGCTTTGAAGTACTATTAATACGGAAATGTTAATTTCCACTATGAAAATAAAGAAATGCTACCAACAGTTATCTGAAACATGAGGAAACTTCCAAAATAACATTTCTCATGGACAATTATGCAAAAACCGTTTAACAGTAAGAGAATTAAGAATATGCCGAACTGGAAGGAGTTCTACCAAATCTCAGGTCTTCATCATTGCAGGTACCTCTCCCACATGAATAAAATTGAGACATCAAGCCAAAAACCACACAAAAAAAATAAAATAAAATCATCCATGCATAATTGCAAAGTTCAAATAATCAAGGTAGAACAAGAGCAATAAAAGTTTTGCAGGGTAAGAAAATAATCTGCATCTTGAAAATAGATTACACATGTTAACATGGTTGAATTGCCAACAGTTCAAAAGCACCAAAAAGATGGGAAAACCTCTGTCTCAATAAATTGCTTCACAAGGAAACCAATTTGCGACCATAATCTAAGAAGCAGGCATTATCTCATATAGTAAGACATAATCCTGGAAAGTATAAGCTCTACACACCTTACTAATTATGTGATTCTCCAAACAAATACGGTAATCATCTTCACCAAAGGCCGGAGCACTATGGACGATTCCAGTACCACTGTCAGCTGTTACATAGTCATCTGCAACAACTCTAAATGCCACCTCCGAGAAGTCCTTAAAGTAATCAAATAATGGTATATATCTGCACAAAAGAACTAACAAAATTCAGTATGTTAAAAGGAAATTTAACCACTAGATGAAATTTGTGTAGTTCTTAACAGGAATAATTCCATGTTCTTACTGGTATGAAGTTCAACTATACATAAACACATCAAAAGATCCAAATAATTGGTTTCCAAAATTCACTAGTGTAATATCTATGAATACAAGTAGCCCATCATATGAATATTGGATTTGAGGGGGAAAAGGAGAATCTACAATTCACTGCACTAGAATATCTGTTCATTCTGGCTGAGATGTTATAAGTACAAAATTCCAGATAGTTATTTCTTATTTCAAGAGAGAGATTCCATAAAATTTTGCAGAACCAGCTGCAGAGCCTCTTTATCAGAAATTGAAGCATTCTAAGTAAAATTCAGCCAAGGAAAAAGATTTGTCATAAATTAAAAATAATGAAATTAGGTTGCTTGATGTCATCACATCAAACAGAGAGGGAGAGAACAAAAAGACGCAAGCAATTGGAGAGAGGCGAGTTGGGTTGGGGAGAGGGGGGGAAGGCAAGGCTCACTTTTTCCCCACAAGAGAATCCCCTGAGAATTTTTCCAGCACCTCATAAGTAGGCAAATCCTTTCCTTTGCCACTAGAAGACTTTGTCTTAGGATTTGTATTTTCCGAATTATTAACAGTCTCTTATTTGGTCTCGGAAAAGCACGAGATTTCAGTTGGAAGCTCTGATAATCGTGATTCTGCAACCACATAAACCTTCCCGTTGAACTTGTTGCGCACCTGGTTATTTTTCCAACTCAATATCATTAAAAAACTGGAAAAATAAAAAATTGGCAGACAGAATAAATATGAAATCTCTCATGTTATTTTCTACCGAGTAGAAATGCACCTTGTCTTAATTTACCCATTCTTATCCATGTGTTGTTGTCTGTTGAGGTAAGAAATTCAAGTACCTCAACAGACAACAAAATACTTAAAAAACCTCTCTTACAAGATTAGTTTCTTTCATGGCAAAGTAAACCAATAGTTATGACGGTCATTTCTACTCGGTATAAAATAACAGAATTTGATTCAACTGCTTCTGAAAAATCAATGAAACAAATACATTGACCTAAAGCCACCGGGCATCTCATGAGATGATAAGTCTCCGAAGCTCAAGTAATTATCACTAAGTTTATGGAGCCCAATTCACCAGTAATGAAGTTCCCTGCCTCATGCCAAAATAGCTAAGCTAAACAAATTAATAAAAAAAAAGAAAAGAAATCCATGATTAGCATCTAAAGACCTTTGAATATCGAGAATAGACCTTAAAATTGATCAAATATACCAGAATTCAAGCTGATGCCGAATAAATTAATTATAGACTTCTTAGTCGTAAGGAGGGAGTGTAGACTAGACAGCACTAGTTCAGGAAAGGAAGAAGAAAAGAGAATTCAACGATGGGTGTCAACTTAAACGACACAATTGAATTTTAATCAAACTTAATCTAAATGCACTACAACTTGTATGTACACATATAAAACACACCCACATACATACATGTGCAGGACAGTAGAGATGGAGGCCAAGATCTTTAACAATTAAGTATGTTGAAGGCTAAGAAAATGAGAACACAAGTTCAGCTCAAACACCTAAACTTTGACTCTTATAAAAAAGTGCAAATTTCAGAAATTACCCAATCTTGAACTAAGATGACAGCTAGATTGACCTATTTCAGCATCTGCTGATATTACCAAAATAAACATCTAGGACTCTGAAATACTAACAGAACAATATATTATATTAATAATACTACGAGCATATGAACCAAAGACATACAAAATTGATTATAAAGACAGATTGAAGTCGACAGCATCCACAAAATTATCTGGAATTCCTGAAAATGCCTAAATCTTATAGGCTGGCCCAACATATAGGCTGCCCAATTTCAAACAAGCACCAGCATTTTAGCCATGATGCAAAGAAGATATCTTAGCTGATTATCAGGCATTGATTAGAAAGAAAACATTGCAGCTACTAACCTTTACATAGACGAAATTCTTGTTCACACAAAGTGCCAAATTACTAGGTAGCGTCCAAGGTGTTGTTGTCCAGGCCACAAGAGATGCACCTTCTTCATCATCCACTAAAGGAAATGAAACCATTATCTCAGGATCAGGTACTTCCTGTAAAGCACAAGACAATATCAAATCAGGCATGTATTACTGGTTCTTAATAGATACCAATAAAAATGATTATACCCCAGGTATATATAATACCATTTGCTCCTGTATAAATAGGAGAGAAGCAAAGTTAACATATTATACTCCTCTGTAATACCATGTACACCTCTACAAGAACAAAATAACACATCTAGATGTGTGTCCGGTTGAGCGGAAACAGTAATACCGGCTGCTTCCAATCATAGTATACCCAGCTCATGTATTACTGATTGTACGCCAGAGACAGGAACACCTGGTCCATCCGGATGGAAATTTGTTCCCACTCCAAAATCGTCATTTCCATCATGGAACAGATTAAAGTTTCCATAGTTGATAAAGCATTAATACAGAATTCAGAATTGGGCAATGATAAGTTGAGATATTCAAAGGCAATCAAAAAACATAACATCCTAAAAAAGAAATCCGAAAGTGTGAATAAGCTGATGCTATAAGAGAATCATTCACATGATGCCCCATGAAATCGTGCGAAAGAGATATTATCTATGATTGGACAATAGATTAACCACCAAAGTTACTTAGTTACAAAAGCTATGAATAGCCACATAAGTGAATTGGCAACTCTATAATATCAGTCAATGAAAATAGGATGAATAGATGTCTGAGCAATCCTGCTGATTACATATCAGCCATCATTGTCAAAGAAGTTCAACAGTGAAATTACAGAAAATATATCAGATCACAAACCTTATAATTAGAATTTGCTTCAAAATTGGAAAGAGCAGTTTTGCAACCAGTACCACTGTATGGCATAACCTGCAAAAGCAACATGGAGAAAGCTTAAGTTTTAACTCCATAGCGGTAAGCAACCAAATAAACTCATTTTCATAAAATAAACATGAAAAGGCAAAAGACTCCGGTAACACAATTACTTTATGTGATAAGATCCACATTCCTCAGCGCACATTTTCTCACATAAACTCATTATCATTATCCACATCTATAAACTAAAGAAAAAAATCTTTTTTATCCCCTAATTAGTTGCAGATAAAGAAAAAGACTAAACCGCATATACGTTTAAGATATCAAAACATAACCTATAACTCCATACTGCCATATATATGGATACTTCAACAAGAAATAAAATCCAGCAGAGCTATAATTCATTCTTTTATGTAAATTCATCCAAAAAAGAGGAAGAAAAGAAACAAGATCAAAATTTTCTTCAGAAACCTTGAAGCCTCGGTAAACAAGTCCCTTCTGATACAACTGACCAAAAACCCACCAAACACTCTCCATAAACTTCAGATAGTCCATAGTCTTATAATCATTCCTAAAATCAATCCACCTTCCGACTCTCACCACAGTCTTCTCCCACTCCTCCACATACCTCGAAACAATGCTCCTACATTCCTCATTATACTTATCAATCCCCATCTTCAAAACATCTTCTCTACTCTTAATCCCCAATTTCAAATCGATCTCGTGCTCCACCGGCAACCCGTGACAGTCCCACCCGAACCTCCTCGTCACGTGATGACCCGTCATCGACTGGTACCTGGTCACGATATCCTTAATCGTTCCGGCCAGAATGTGGCCGTAATGAGGTAAACCAGTGGCGAATGGCGGGCCGTCGTAGAAGATGTATTCGGGAAAATCCTTTGTTTTTTCCAATTGGGTTTCGAAGGCTTTGATTTCGTCCCATAATTGGAGGATTTTGAGCTCTTGGGACGGAAAGGAGAAGTCTTTTCCCTCGCACACCTCATCCATGGCTTCTCGAAGCTGTGAAAATGGTGTTTTTTTCTTGGGGATTTTGGGATGGGGAAAGAGAAGAAAAAGGAGGAGCTGGGGTTAGGGTTTTGGGAATTGGGAATATATTGGCGTGAGAAATACGAGAATCTGATTGCAGAGGTCTCTTATGTCAAGGCTAGTGATAATAACTGCAGAAAACTACTAAAGAACTAGTAGTACTGCAATTATGGACTTACTTCATATGCAGAGCTTAGCCTTGTTTGGGAGATTTAACAGTGTAAATTTTTTAAATATATAATATTATATTATATAAAAAAATAATTTTAAAAAAAATTTTTAAAAGTTTTAGAAGAATTATTTTTAAGGACATTCACAATTTAAAAAATATGTTTTCTTATTTTGTTGCGAGACACCTATATTGTTATAGTTGGCAGATGATGTATAAGAGACTCATTTGCCCCATAACTCCGAGAAGAACGATTGTTTAAAAATTTATATTTATTTATAAAATAATGATATTTGAGAAAAAAATATTACTATAATTTTCTCAAATTACCTGATGAGAATAGTTGGTTGTGATAAATAAATATAAATTTTTAAAAAATAAAACCTTTCACATTACAAGTCATAGAATTTATTAATCACAACCAACTATTCTCATCAGGTAATTTGCTGTCTCTTATACACATCTCACTAACACTATGTGAATCTTTTCAAGAAGAGATGTTAATTCAATTTAATTGGTCACGCTAATATTGCTATTATGTTCTATCAATGAAAGTAATCATAATGTTAATAATTTATTTTTTTTGTAAGTAAGTTCAATGGTAACTGTTAAATTATTAGTGGGAAATATTTTCAAAAGAATATATATATATATATATATATATATATACACACAAAAGTAAACAAATTAAATAAGCATATTTCCTAGCTAAAATATATATGCTTAATTTAATCAATTACTGTATTCCAGTATAAAAGAATTCGTCAACGGCCAAACGCAGCTCTACACTGGACTTGATCCAAAACGGAAATTTTCCATTCCTCCTCAACCGCTCTCATGCCCACGAGCGCACTTCTTGATAAGGGTCGAATCAACCCACCCGTGAAACAACCAAACCCGAATTACTTCGCCAGAGCGAACCCTCATCCTCAATGCCTCACGGGGCAATCCGCTCTCCAATTCCCTCTGAAAAATCATCTGGGTCATTGGAATATTCGGAAAAATGGCAGCCCGTTGACCGTTAAAGCGGTTCTCGATTCAATCCGGGTCGAAGAAATCGGGTCGGGTATGAGAAACCCGTCAGTGTCGACATCGTATCGGAATCCCAACTTGCCGAAGCCTAATCAGACAGTTCTAGAAGCTCAGGCGAGGGTCTGCACTGGGCCCACTTAACACATCTAGATCTTAATCAAGAACAAGCTTTTAAGGTTCTCGAGACAATTCTTAAATCAGGTGATTCATGTAAATAATATGGTTTTTTTTTAACTAAGTTACTTAGGTGGTTCTTATCTATTGTTATAACTTCTAAGATAATTGTTGTTGAAGAATCGAGATCAATTAATGAATATTTTAAGTTTAATATTAGTTGAAAATTATTGGTTTAGATTTTATTTATGTGGTTTTAAGTTGAATAAAATAAGATTTACAAGATTAAAGCTCAGAATCTGTTCGGTTGAACATAAAGTTTCTTTCTTTTTTGGTTTTGAAGATTATGATGTTTCAGCTTTTCATGTGGAACTGAATGGTTGTTTTAATTTTCTTTCATTTTGATGAGAATATTGATGTACAAAAAGTAATTATAGAGTATATGCTCTACGTTGATATGCACATTTCTGAAGTGTATAAGTTGACAATTCTCCGGATCCTGCCATGAATTACTTTAAGGGTGAGTTCAGACATTGTTAAAGTCTAAGATGGCAGGATAAAAGAATAGAACAAGTGTCTGACACTCGCAGAACTCAACATAGATCTCCAAACACTTATACACTTTGATTCTTTGTCCTCCACCAGGATCATCCAAACTGGAATTGTGTTTAATAATGATTTCACGTATAGCTAGATAGCATTGTCACGTTTATCTGAGTATCCATACTTGAATCATATTACCGCATTTAGCTCGCCATAATCATGTTGAATGACTGAGTGCTTAATTATCATGTAACATGCTCAGTATGACTTAATGAAGGAAAGCTTGTTTTGAGGATAATGAAGTAACAATCAGATTTAAAATGAAGTGGAAAAAGACATTCAAATTGTTTACCAAAGGTTTGACATTTAAAAGATATATATGACTTTATTGTGTAAAACAGATTTCATGGAATCTATTTCCAACATAAAGCATTTACATCTAAACAAAAGGAGCTCCATTGGCGTCTAAGGTTCAGAAAAATTGAAGAAGAATATTTTCCATAGAATTGAGGGAGTAAAATTTTCGTGGATATGGAAATGTTGAATTCCATAACAGGATAACATGTGAGTGAATGATGGCTGCCTCTGTTTATATATACTGGAGAAAATTTTCAGAAGTTGATATCTAGTAGTACCATAATTAGATACAACCTGGACTATATTTAATATCTTAAACACAAATGAATACCCCCAGGGCACCGACAATCGTTCTTCTCGGAGTTATGGGGTTGGATGGCTTATTGCCCTTATCGGAAGTTTTTATAGTGGGTAATACCTTTTGGCTAAACTTTTTAAGTTTTTCTTGCAACAATTTCTACTTCACATAATTCTCCCTTTTCATCACATAATTCTCCCTTTTCATTCTTTCTCTGATTTTTGGAAGTTAATTACCATGTTACTTTTCAATTCAGCAAAGGGAGAACTCAAAGACGAAGAGCAAGTATCTAAAGCACAACTGGGGGCATTTTTTGCTGCAATGACAATCCGTGCTAATGCTTTCCCAGAATCTACCCAATGGAGCGAAGGGGAAAGCTGCGCAATGAATCATTATTGGCCACAGTTAGTGCGAGCACTACCTCCAGATATAATATTTATTGCTGATCCTGAAGGCACTATAATGGGAGCTGGAACTTCTATTGGGCCCCAGTTTGTAGGCACTGTTACTTCTGAAATGAGATTGGTAGGTGCCCTTAGGGAAGTTTTAGCTGGGGGACATCTTGGGTATGAGGAGGTTCAGGGTGTTCTAAAAGATGTTCTTCCACTTAAATTAGAAGATTCACATAGTGTTAGTGAGTCATTGCTGTCAGCCTTCTTAATAGGTCAACGAATGAACAGGGAAACAGATCGTGAGCTGAAAGCCTACTGTCTTGCATTGTCTTTATTGATGATGAACTTGGTACTTGTCTCGTACTTGCTTGCCAACTGGTTAATTGTAAGGATTGATACTTGCGCTATTCTTTTCTTCTTATGTCTGCTTCTCACTGATTGATCAGGTCCTCCACCAATTGCTGATGTTAAATCCTTGACTCATTATGGTGAACCATATGATGGAAATACACGCTTCTTCAGGAGCACTTTGTTTGTAGCTGCTGTTAGATCCTGTTATGGTGAATCTTGCTTGCTGCATGGTGTGGACTGGATGCCACCAAAGGTCATTTTCAGCTTATTGCATATACCTACTGTTGAGTTCTTGAAGTGAAATCTTATTAAATTTAGAGGTGTTGGTACACATTGAAATGTCATGAAGAATGATTTTCTCATCAGAAGTGTTACACAATTCTTATGTTCCTTCTATCTTACGGTTCTCATAAAATTGATAATTTTGGTCTATGAAAAAAGAAAGGGCAAGAAAGAGAGAAACTAAGACAGTGATTGTCATGCTCAAATCTTAATTGATTATCTATTGCTCTATTTTCAGGGAGGCATCACTGAAGAACAAATGCTGAAGTTCATGGGAGCAAACACACATTTATCTCCAGTGCAAGCAAAAACGCTTCTTGAGGTTACTCTTCCTGCTTTTGTTACTTTTATAGAACTTCTAATCTTGTTGGCATTTCAGTTATGTCAACACTTGGTTGCAACTCATTAACAGTTTTCCAGTATCACCGCAGGATGGGGAGGTTGGTTTTGCTTATGTGAGTCAGCGGGATGCTCACCCATCACTGTATGTTGACGCGGCCAGTTGTATATTCAGAAGTTTATCTGCTCTTATCCCCCTTATATTCCATGAATTTCTATATTCCCAAATTTTGACCAATATGTATTTTTATTTCACTGTCAATTTGGAAACAAGTATAGAGCCATTTAACTGTTCTTTCTTGGAAAGGTTTTTAGTTCTTGGAGACAATTTTGTTGGTAACTATTTATCTTGGTTTTACTATATGCGGACATTATTTTGGAGGCTAAATATCTTGAACTTCGGTAGTAGTTGAATCTCTATCAACTACCTCTTTTATGCCCAGCTCTGCAATATGAAATTTGACAATTTTCAATATGTATAATGTACAGATAAATTTTCTTGATCTAAGCTTTCCATCTCCATCTAAAGGGGCTTCGTATCTCTAAAGATTTTTTATTTAGCCTTCTCTGACTTGCCAGAAATGTTTCCAGTCTGATGCTGATTTTTTTGTTGTTGGTGTAATGAGAAGCTTCTTTTGGGGCCCTTATTGATCCCATCGTTACAGAAATTCCAAACAATAACCATCTCGAGATTTTTTCTAGTAGTTATTTATCATGAAGTGAAATTTGAAATGAAATAGCATGAATAATCGAGCTCTCATTCTTCTTGTTCGTCGTATTCTTCTATTCTCAGAGAAATTTGTTGTATCTCTATGATGGAAAAGGTTGGGATATGTTGCAAGCATTTATGTATTGCTCGCAGTAGTTGTAGCTTTGCGCTCACGGATTAGTACTACGTGATCTTCCCAGAATGATACAGATTCTGATCAACCCTTCCTTCCTCACCCCCAGTACACCTCCCAAAGAATTAGAAAAATAATAAAGAATGAGCGTGGAAGGAGAGAAATAAATTGAAGACAAAAACATATGTAATAGTCATGTGATGGGAGGAGAAAAAGAGGAGGAGCAATTGGGAGAGAAAAGAAAATTCATGTATGTACTGAGATTGTATTCAATTATGTCCTTTATTTAATTCTTATTGAACTTTCTTCATAATGATCACTACACATATGTAGATTATACCAGTTGTGGATTCGGAATCATTCTATCTTTCATGATATAATGTACTTCTGGTAATTACATATGATATTTCTGCAGATATTCATTGGTAGGGCTACGGGAACATATAAAGAAACGTCCGCCATTGGCAACATCAGAGAAGATTCAACAAATTGTTAGGGTAATTCAGATTGCCTTTTGATAACTCACACTGCATATATATCGTAATGTCTATGAAAAGCCAATTCATGTTGCCCCTTCATTTGGGCTTGATTTTTATATTACTCTTTGATTGCATGAGCTTGTTTGAACTTCTTATTTGTCCAGATTAGAGAACTTTCTTTGTCAAACTACCTATCTCTGAATATATTTGATTGCACATTTTCAAACTTAAGACCATTTAACCTCTGTGAATCGGTTAAAACAAGGTGTTACCCTTTTACATGTTCGAGGTAGTAGGGTTTTACTGCTTATGTTGCTGGAAATTCATCTTTTGAAAAGGCTAAATGTGCATGTGTTTCTTGTTATTTTAATGGCACACTTGATATAAGGTCTATAATGCGTAAAACTTGTCTTCTATCAACTAAATTGAGGGTAAAAGGTAAGGCCTAGATGTGGGGGCATCAGAATAGATTCTTTGACATGGGATTTAGGATTTGACCAAAAAAAAAATGTACACACTTGGAAAAGTAAGTACAGAGAATGGTTGATTCAACTAAAGGATACACTTGATGTCCATGTGATTATGTGAGAATCAAGTCAATCATAAGGATAAAAACTGAATGTTACCCTTGTAAATAAATAAACAAATAAATTGTTGATTTATGGACCAACAAATCTTGCACTCTAGGTTGCTTTTGGATCCTGTTCCATGTATAATTAGCATATAAAGAGCGAGCTACAAGAATTGATTCTAAATGGGCTAGTCAACATTTATTTTTTCCTCCTCTTCTGTTCCTGTCTCTGACTGCACATTAGGCTAGGGGGAGGGAAGCAATTGTTGCTGGATTTTATCATGATGGTTATGAGGAGCCGTTACTAATGCTTATGAGGAGAAGAGGTGTCCACTCTGGTTTGGTGGTAAAGGTATGCAACTAGTTTCTTATTGTTTTACTTTTTTGAGAGAAGTAAAACTGAAGAAAGCATTTATTCTTCTGCAGCATGTTTGCTTTATGCTTTGTACTTCAATGTGTTTAGATATTTTTGCTTCTCTAGTGCTTTCTTCTGAAAAACCATAAAGGTGTATATAAGTATATCTATATAGTATAATATTATTTTCTAGTTACTCTAATTGTTTCTGACAGCAGAAGCTTCTTATAGGTCTCTACATAATTCCAATAAATTTTATTATAGACATGTGGAAATTGGTTAAGAAGCTTTTAGTTTAGCCAAGCAAGAACTTTAAGCATTCAATTGTGGATGTCATAGTATTTGATTCACATGTTCAGGGTGAGGAAGGGGCTCTTTCAATGACAACAAAATCGAGGTCAGTTACTGCATCAAAAGGACTACCTGTAAATTACTGTTCTGGTTTTCGCTCCTTGAATGTGGTACCTGCCAATGCGCTCGACGGTATACCTATCTTATCTTTGTCTTCTTTGCTGTTTGTGCTCTAAAGCCTACTGAATTTCGTTATTGGGAAAAGTGAGCGAAATGTTTATGAAGTTCCTGGGTAATAGATATATGTATTTCTTCACAACCCAAAGTCTAAATACATATTTCTGTAGGTGTGTCACGTGAAAAACTTTTACCATGGAGGTGAATGCTAGGGACCATGGATTTGAACCTTCTGATACTCCAAGAACTGACAGATCGGTAACACCCCATAGATTGTCTTGTTAACATTTTGTACTTCTTATGTTTCATGCTTGTTTCTATTCCTGCATTGCTGCTATAACAGATGACCATAAGACAAAATTAACCTTCTGCTAACTTAATTTAACCTTGGTTGTTTGAAGTACCTGAAAAATTATTTTCAGCATAACTGCACTTCACTGGTTGCGATACCACTTCCAAGTGTTGAGTTTTCTGCAGATAGAGCCTTCTTAAAAATTGTACAGAAAGATCTGAGATTGCAATCTGCCGGGATAGTATAATTTAAGCATTTGAAAGGCTTAGGATTTTTTCTTTAGATTTCTTATTCAATGCTTTGCCATGGTGCACGTTTCTTCTATTTTACATGCTTACTCAAATTCAAAATTAGTAGCTCCCTTTCAAGATTGGTATAATCTACAAACTGTCATTGACTACCTTCAGCTGTGGATTTTGTTAATGATTCTTAGTCCTTAAAGTTGGGATCTGTTCTTATGTTTTTGTATGGACCAGTATAATTGCTGAAGGACAAAATTTCTAAGCTGAGCACTAATTGATCCTACTACCTTGGAGGCCATGATTGATTAATTGGAAAAGGATCCTTTTCCAAATAATTACAGGTCTCAAGGAACCTAGAACTGGGCTTAGCTGCTCTGCGTGGTGAGAAAGGTCCTGCATATGATAGAATTGTCCTCAATGCTGGAATGGTCGATCACTTGCTTGGTTGCGATGGTGCAGAAGACGTATCCTCAGCTTTGGATAGAGCCCGAGAGGCTATGGACAGTGGCAAGGCTCTAAATAGGCTCCTAAACTACATCAAGATATCCAACAAAGCGAGGTAGAAAAGACATTGTTGCATTGGCCTCTTTTTTGTTCCATTATTTAATTACAAAAATAAATAGAAAAAAATGAGGTGGAATTTGTTGTTCATGAATTTTCTTTTCATTCCTGAAAGGCATAGAGCTCTGTGTTGTATAACAGAGTTGAAAGGAGTGAATGAAATGTGCACAAAAAATTGGTTTCAACTTGTATGAACAATTCCTTTAACATGTGCAATGGCTTTCATTATCGCAAGACCAATGGGGAACACAAGTTGTTTGAATAACAATTAAAGGGCGAAATGCAGATTGCAGTTTTTATGTCCTCCATTTATGCTGTCCTCTCAGCTTGTCCCTTTAACTATATAAACTAGTAAACTAATATTGATATTTTCAAATGAATTTTTTACATGAATAAAATATTTTTATGAGGTACACATAGTGTGTACATTAGGAAAGTGTACTCATTAAAACTTACTATTTGAACTTGCAAAACAAAAATAAAATCAATCGTTAATATAATTGTGAGGGAAGAAAGAAAATTCAAGAAATAATATTAAGGTCTATATTGATTTTTGCACCCAAAAAAAAATTGGCTAAATGATTGAGGGATTTATCAAAAATTCAATAAAGATTTTAGAAATCAAATTTTCTAATTTCAAACAAAACAAGTAAACGGTTTGTCTATTACATATGACAAAAATTAAATTTTAAAAATTTGTGTTTCCAATTTCTAAATATGATTTTCAAGAATATTTCTTACAAAATTCATTTACATAATACATGCACATATGTATAAGTATATTTCAAAAAAGTACCCACCTAGCTAATTGTAAATGGAAACAGATCCGCATGACTTCATCAAACAAGCTCACGCAATCAAAGAGTAATATATCTAGATGTGTCTCTTAAGAGACAGTCCCATAACTTCAATCATATATGAGTGCAAATTTCTTATTTGAATTACAATTTATTATCACACTTGTTAACTCTTTTTATTTTGCCTAATAGTTTCATACTCCTTATATAGTAATCGTATTTTTCCTTGACATTATTGGGGAAAGGAAATGTTTATAATACTTCTTTTAATAATTCCAATATTAATACCTTTCTAATTGAATTCCTTTGAATTAAATAAAAGAAAGTAGGAATTCTTGTAACTCCTTCTATAAATCTTAAAAGTAAATATGGCACTTACAGTTACAAAAGAGTGTTATTTTGTACTTTATTGTCTCTTATACTAATCAATTTCTAATACTTACTTCATGCTTATCTTTTTTATTATTTTGCACTAATCAATTTTTGTAGTGATTGCTAATCATCTTATTGTTTATTTTCTTGTATCCTTAAAGGTTATTAATAATATAGTTTTCATTATGATTAGTTATTAAATTACTAAACTACTTTAATTTATATGTTTCTAAAAGAACTTTATAATTTGTGTTTAAAATTGACAAATCTCAAACAAAAGCTTTCCTTACATTTGAACTTGTAATGTGGGGGTATTTCAAGTCATATGTATAACTAATATAATACTAAAGGTATTAACAATGTGATCTAGAGTAAGTATATGTTTTCTAAGATTTAGCTACTTTATGCTTTTATTGGAATTAGATTAATAATTAAAGTGTTTCATTTTTGTGAAACTATAATTAGATTAATAATTCAAGTGTTTCATTTTTGTGAAACTAAGTATGAGATATCTATTTTTTTATAGAAATACCAAAGCAATAGATGATAGCCAACAATAATAATTAAAATACTAACATAATGTTAGACTATAACTCACAATAGTGAAACTTAAAACTACATATTTTTTTTACCTTAGTACATTAACCAAATTAATTTTTCTGTAAGTGGAAAGACACCAAATCTTTCATAATTCTGTTTTATATTTTAGATGTTCAATTTTTTGAACATTCAATATGCAATATAATCTTCAATTCTCACTATACATTTAATTCATATAACTTTTCTTCGATTCACATCATAGTTAACATAACACCAACCTATTATAATTAAAAACCAAAGAAACTTATATCGATAACGAGGTATTGTTTTGTGCTACGAAATTTATGTGCATGTCAAATTTGAGCTAACCATCATATTCTCTAAGTCTTCCATATTAATTAAGCACAATTTCAAACTACAAACGATTTTTTTTTTTTTTTTAAAAAAAAAAGAACTTTATTTGTGTTTAAAGAAAAACAATGACATCAAATTATTTTTAAGGACTTGAGAAAATTTAAGTTTTTTATATCAAGTGAGAACATGGATTAGTATTTATATACAAAATATAAAATAACTAACATTTTAAAAATTAATAATAATCAAGTAGAACCTAAACCTAAATACTGGATAAGGATAAGTTACAAGACTTTAGTAAATTTAATTCATGAAGTTACTAAAGAAATTGAAACTTACTATCTGACTTATAACAGTAAATTTTTCTACCATTTTTTGCAAGCACTGCAATTAACCCCAATGAATATTTTTTATTACATAAACAAAATCAAATTCATTCTATTAATTTTTTTTTACTCAATTGCCTAATTCTGTACTTCATGTATGAAGAGACAGATCAATATAAGAGGCAATTAATTTGAGAGAGGTATTGTAGTCTATTGGTGTTATAGTTTAAGTCTGTTTCTACTCATTGTTAGCATAATATAACACACATTGCTAAAGTAAAATTTAAACCATTTAAAATTGTTTTTATACAAATATAAAAGGTATTGTAGGCTATTGGTGTTATAGTTTAAGTCTGTTTCTACTCATTGTTAGCATAATATAATAAGTATTGGTAAAGTAAAATTCTAAACCATTTAATATTGTTTTTATATAAATATAAAATCTACATTTTTTGTTAGAATTAGGTCTATATTTTCGAAATAAGCCCCACTTTAATATCTATCCTTCTGAATAATTGGTTCATCTTATTATTAGTTAATTAAGACTATAGTCACAAGTCTTTGTTAATTCAGATTTTAAGATCCTTAAAATTATTTTATACATAAATAACATAGAATTAACTGTAATATAATTTACAGTTTCATCCATGGATTAAGGAATGAATAATATTTGTTTTTATGAATAATTTAGATAATTCAAAAAATAAGAAAAAATGCGTTGAGAAAAAAAGAACCAATCAAACAATTCCTTTCTACCTCGCTTACATGGATATCTGATTCTATTGTTCATGATTCTAGAATCTCTTTAGAAAGGAACAATAGAATTAGGTACAACTTCGATCAATCTAGATGCAAAAATCATGGCATGTCCAATAAATCTTGTGTGTTCATAAAAATTCGACACATTTTTATACCCATTAAACTGCTTGGTTTGATTAGGCATTAAATTTAATAGAGGGGCCCCATAAACCTATTACAAACAAAGCATCTTTTCTCTTCTAAATCTGTGAATAGTGATAATGGATACTGCTTCTGCATGTTTAGTTCTGCTAGCTAACGTATTGAATACCTTCCTAGCAGAAATGAAATCATACTGTAATAATAACAACATATCCACGACTTTTTCGACCTTTGTTTTTATTTTTTTTCATTTTTTAGCTGAATGCCATCAGTGAATTCACATGCATGCATGGGCAGGAAATCAAACAGGAAATTATAATCGGACTTTTAGGTTCGTGCATATACCAAACTCTCTTGCTGCAAACGGTTTTTGCGAGACTAATGAAATACCTGCCTGAACATTATAGTACTTCCACTAAATAAGGGCTTAGAGGATCTTGCACCACTTTATACTTGTACCGATTCTCACTTTATACTTCTTAATTTCATTTTAATTTTTAACGACACTACCAAAATTAACTAATGTG